>JALPQI010030269.1:0-600000 GCA_025490895.1 Thaumatotibia leucotreta | reverse complement strand
AGAGAAAATTAGATTTTTTCTTAAAACCGTTTTAGACCGTTACGCTATGATAAACGCATTTTAGGAAACGATTTTGTCACCATGTTGTCTTAGTCTTGGCACACTTAATTGACGGACATCAAAATTAACAAATAAATCTTTAATTACCTAGCAAATGTAAAAAAAAACTTTAAAGTGCATTTTTTTGCGATAGTTTCATTAATAAAATTCTTTTTTTGTGTATTAAGGCATTCAAAACTTTTTTTTTGTAGATTTTTCCAAAACTCATTTAACATTTTTTGCTTCTTTTAGTCTCAGGAATATGCTGTTAGAATTTTTTACCATTCCTCATGGGCACCTTGTATAATCATTTAATAAGTTAGTACCTACAAACGAAGTCATATTTGAGTTTGCCATGGCAGGTGCACAAATGTGCAATTTTATTCCTTGATTTATTCATTTATATCAGATCATATAGTTTACCGTAATAATTATCATAAATGATTATGGATTTGATCAGCACTTTAGCTCTTACCTGCGATTGTCATCTTGGCAGAACGCCTTAGTACAGGATCATTTGCTTATCGACTTGGCGCCTGTAACAGGGTTGATCGTTAGGTGCAGTCAGTTGCAGACTGCAGTACCTGCCGAGTTCAGGAATACAAGGAAATTATCTAGTAAGTATTTATACTAGACACTCCATCACACCAGCTCTAAGTATTATTTAATTTGCTTCGTAGATTTTGCTTAATCGTCTAGGAACTGAACGCCAAAATATTCAGCAATTCGTTTTGAGGGAGATTTTGGGACGATAAATATTGATTCTTTAGCGTTTTTTGAAAATAAATTTAAGTTTCAGAAGTAATATTAGTATAATTACTAGTAGTAGTTGGTAGTTACAGTTACCCTTAGGAATTTTATCTCCGTCAAGCTCTATGAGTAAATTGGATTAGAGTTAGTACCTACTGTTGTACATAATTGAAGAAACCTTCCTACTGAGATCCAAAATCTCATTGGAAGCAGGAATGCAGTTTTTTAAATATATTTTATTTTCATGTTATTATTTTCTTCAAAAGCCTTATGAAGCCAGGAAATACGGTGCTGTCGATTAAACGTGTGGTTTCTTTGTTAATATGAATGGGTAGTTTTTATTTGGCTGATCAAATGACATGAAAATAATAATTCGATCTGCCATCTTGGGCTGACGCCCGCCCCTCGTCACTCGGCAGCGGCATATTTTCTGAATCACTAGATACTCTACCTGAATGTGACGGAATATAAGACAATGATGTTACATAATTTGTAACTGAAATTTAGAATAGAAGAATAGAAAATTATTTATTGAGCCTAAGGTACAGCACCAAAACACGAATCAAAATAACTTAATTACTAAACACACACAATAGAAACAAAAAAAATAAGAGAAAAATGACATTAAAAAAAATAAAAATCTAACAATGCAATATGTTGGTGCTGTCATAGTGGCTGCAAATGGACTCTACTCAGCATATGCTCTGGCATACCTAGGCATGTCAGAGCGCTGGTCTTCCGTAGAGCCCAGGGCCAAGAAAAAGCACAAACAGCACAATTACAACTGTCAAACGTATAGTAGCATCAATAGTATTTACAAATTTATCTATTGGTCACTTTAAAAACGTGAGTGGTGTGATGTATCAATGAATGAGGTAATCGGCACCACCCATGCCACACTGTGTGGTTTCTATAGACTTAACTGTAAAATAAACTTTATTTATCATGTAATTTTTTTGTTTCAAAAAATATGTACGAGTGTGTATACAATAGTGTAAAATAAAAAAATATCAGCCATGTCCGTATATTTTTTTACACGAAATACCGCCGTGTGGCACAAGTGGTGCCGATCACTGGTAATAATTAAAGCCTAACAACTTTCTATTTGTCCCTGATATAATATGTAGTGTCGCTACAAACTGATTACCCATGGCGATAATGTACATACGTCATGTATAGTCAGCGTGGTGTGTATTGGCTTCATGTTGACATTTGCATACAGCCAAAGTATTGTTTAGGTACAGATAATTAGACCTTTGTAATATTACCTACTCGTCAAAATCAGATTCCAAGTACTCAACATTTATGTATTTTTCATATTATTCTGCTTCTGGTGAAGTTTGATCTTCATCAGTTATTTGACAGCAAACTCGCAGCCACATATCTCTGTTTAATTGTATTGATTAAAAAGAGCCGTGTAGCTGCGAGTTGCTGTTAAACACGAGATATGCTAGCCCCAATTAACAGCTGTAGTAATTAGTAAAGACCCCTAAATTAATTTACGTAATCCTTACAATAAATATATTTTACTAAAAATATCTGACTTCCATACAAAATGTTTCAGTGTGCAATGTATTGCCATATGATTATAACGTTATTTGTCACTGTCAATAGCTGTCTGACTCTTCCATGTGGCCGATTAGTATTTATTTGCATTAAGTACATTTTTTCCTAGCTAAAATTTCAGAAATTAAATACTCCTTAATGGATAAGATTAAAAATATACGCTGCACAAGTACAGTCAAAAGCACAACATATACCTATGTGCAATTTCAGGTATTGTGCTCCAGATATAGAGCAATACCAAAGTGTATGCAAAATTATGTCCTTGACTGTACCTCAAATCTCCCCCGAACAGTAATTAAGGTATTGGCCACAATATACAGCTATAGTGTCGGATAAGTGATTTCCCTCAACGCCTCCATCACAGTTGGTCAAATCCGTCAGAGGACTGATGATCGATGGACCAAATATGCTTCACAATGGGGATTATTGCTCATGGTTACGCTTACTTGGTAAGAACAGGCTCAAGCCAGGGAGACTGGATGTGAGAAAGCTTGCTAAAACGTCAATGTCTTTTGAGGTTAGGTTTTGCCTCCTAAAATGTGTCACTATTTCATTGTATGAAGAAATAACAAAATGCGTTAGTTTTATACGCATACGTGGAACATAGTCTAAATTAATAAACTTATAATGATAAAAATTAACTGAAAACTTACAATTAACAGGTCACAAATAGTACCAAAAGTACAAGTCAAAAAATCCGCCCGTGTCATCTCCAGCGCAAAAGTGTCCATCACGTCACGCTTGCGACATTGCCACTCTGAATCGCGATTGACAATTTTTACACCAGGATGGTTAGCCAAATTGCCAATCGCTAACGCTTAGTAGCGTATTGTAGTTTTCATCATATTAGCGCGACAAAGACAGTTAGGTGCCTTTCGTTTACGATTGACGATAAAGCGTTAGCGATTGGCAACTTGGCTAAGCACCCTGGAATGTCCCAGAGCGAAGATAAAAGACCTATCTCTCGTCTGGTTTAACTAAAAATATGAATAAAATGTAAGTTTGGAGCGAAAAAATAAATAAATATTCGTTCTCTGAATTCAAACTATCTCAATAAAATCAGTCCAGCGGTTTTCTTTCACATTAAAACCGGCAGATTTACTTTCGCATTCATAATATTAATATGGAAGTACGGATAGTATGGAATATGGATTTGCAAGTATCGGTAACGTTAGGTTTTACTCGATACGTAAAGCAGGCCATCGCGCTCGCTCCAATATGTAGGGGAGACCAGGTATGAACGTAACAATTTTCAGTTTTTGATTTTTTATATTTTTTTGGTAGCAGTTGTCAAACTTTGCATCTTTATGTGCAATAGACACATATTTCATGTATCTTTTGGTACCAAAATAAACTTCATACATCGAATAGTTTTACAGAAAAATGGCTCACAGTGAAGGATGGAATTTGTTGCAATTATCCCTACCCCCAGGGCTGGTTGTAACAGTGCATAGGGATAATAGAAACAAAGTAAATAACTATGAAATAATCAATGTCATTATGTGTAATTGGTATTTTTAAGTAATCAACAGTCTTACAATATCACTATCTCAAAGACGAACATTAACAATGAATGAATGTAATTAACATTAGGTATTATATGAGACGAAATTAATTTATACCTATATGATATATGGGTGACGTGAGAGCAATCAACTTTCTGTCTTATTCTAAATGGCATATAAACAAATGCTTAGGTGTAATCCAAAGAATTAAATGCTTCCTGCATTGTCCTTATTTCTGAGTACCTATACTACTAAGCTAAACATATAATGTACCTAACATGATAAAAAAATGTGTTTTACTCCTCATTGACAGTGAATATTTGTTTCCACAAACAAATCCCGCCTTGGGTAGTGCTGCTGAACTTTCAAGTAAAGCTTTCCTTTACTTTACATGTCTATATAAAGTGATGTGAGCCAGTTGGAACGTCTTTGCTGCGTCCCTGTAGGGCATTTAAAAAAAGGATTACCTCAACTGCAGCTAAAGCTATAATTTCTATTTTGGTGGACTTCTGTCTGTTGTTATTTTGTGTATATTAGACATTCTGCAACAAAAAGGCACTAAGTACATGGGTTATTTAATAAACGCTAGCACATAGCTGTACCAATGAGCCTCCAATTTGGAAATCGGGATGAAAGTAACAAGTTGTTTCAATCATCCCTGGGTATCGAATTTCCAGAATCCCACAAACACGTTGCAAAAAAACATAAAAAGCATCATTAAAACATTGATTTGCAACCCTCAAACTGATAATGATTAGTGACTTTACAACACCCATTCAAAACGCAAGCTATAGCGTTTACCATGAAAAATCTAGCTAAGATTGAAAAAATTGTTAAAAACTTACTTTTGACGCATTTTTCTGGGACCATAGCACTACACGCATAACCTGCCGTCACAGCACCGTGGGTGTAACTGAGGTTAGGGGGGAATCAAAATGGCATCTAATGCCCTGAAGGACGTTCGGATAGATGTCGTAGAAAAATTTTAAATGAATTTGTTACGTTCATCCCGCGTTACTTTTATACCTGGTCTCCCCTATGTACGAGCGCGATAGAATGCATTACGTATCGAGTAAAGCCTAACGTATCCTTTACTTTCCAACTCATGGTACGGCTACTGTTTCTAATTGTCCTTATTTGTACTTCAACATTCAATCATCATCATCAGCCTATGATACTCCACTGCTGGACGTAGGCCTCTCCTATTAACAATACGTAACGCATTAGGAGGTAAATGCCCATAATCGCCACGTTGGGCAAGCGGATTGGCGATCGCAGTAATGTGTCCATTACGATGACGCTGCTGCCCATCATCAATCCTTTGTCAAATAATGGTCAGTGACACTTCAATTCCTTAGTCGGCTCTTACGACACCCGCAGGAGGAGTTGGGGTGGTGACAAATGTATTCTCACTGCAGTCACCACACGGCATCAACATTCAATAGCCTCCTATATTTCTCTTAGGTACTTACTCAGATCTCAGAGCTATATTCGTATGTCTTCACACAATTAATTTCAAATAAACACATGACGCTCTAAACCGGGTACCTATTACTTTAATATGAAGTAAACCAGGCAGACGGATAGTAACATTGGTTGCGTGACGCAGAACCATTAATCTTGTCAAAGGAGAATGAAGTGGTCAGACGCAGCGCCCATTTCTCAGTACAACGGTTGCTAATTAATCACATCAAAGTTTCCTATCTATGCAAATAGTGAACAAAAATTCGCCCTCGGAAACCTGTTCGTCACGTAGAGACACTGTGTCATGGACGGGATCCCATGACGGGGCATTCCGGAGTGTCGGCTACTGTTTTAATGCTTTCGGAAATCTGGAGGTGAAGTGCGATGCGGATGTGTGACGATAAATACTAATTTTATTATTCAACAAAAACAACATCAACATCAGCCTGTGATAGTCCATTGCTGGATTATGTCCACTATGATGACGCTGTTGCCCATCATCAATCTTTTATCAAATAATAGTCAGTGACACTTCAATCCCTTAGTCGACTCTTACGACACCCGCAGGAGGAGTTGGGGTGGTGACAAATGTATTCTTATTGCCGTCACCATACGGCATAATTTTATTATTACTTCGTGGTAACGCTTTTTAGGCACTCGTCCCTAATAAAACCCGCCCTATAAAAAAGGGACTTGGCGACATTTGTATAGGTACCGTCAGTAGAATATAAAAAAAATATACATTAATAGCATTTGACGTCTTAGACATATCGTGAAACACAATATTTTTACGTAAATGAAATCAATAAGTTTAACTAAATGTACCTAATCTAAGTGAACTCAAAGCTTAAGATTCCAAGTTCGTAATAACACCGAGATTGTGTTCTAAAAGTGCGTGATTATGGAATAATGCAAGTATTTATTTTCATTTGCATTTTTGTTAGTACCTACAGACTATTGGTATACTCGTAGTTACTCCTGAGCTAGCTGTTAGCTAGGTATAAATATCGCCGTAGCCCGTAGCGATTGTCGTTTTTGTAGCTAAGCTTTCAGTCGCTAATTCACTTCTGGTGGGATCAGTGAGATTCAAAAATCGCTTTCAAGTACCGTAATGTAATCCATACGACAAGGCTGGCTAGCTTCAGTAGCTGCACTTCTTGGTATGATGTTAGGGGAGGGTAGGTACCCTATATTTTAATTTGCACCCAGGAAATCTGTTCTCGCAATGTATTCTGGCAGTGAAAGCTGGTGCGGCCGCTCTCATTACTGGAACAAAGGACTCTAGAGTAATTGATGTTATTGTCTGCATCGTAATATTCAGACCAGAGCCCGTTTTAGACGAGGTCGTCATTATTTATGAATTTTGAAATAATATTAACACTTTATTGATGGTGTTATATATGCAAATAGATACTTAACATGAATTCCATTCAAGGAGGGGAGCTAAGATAGTTGCTGTTTTTTCGCGGCTACCCTTCTCTTTTTCAATACAATCGAGAGTTGCTGTTGTAGATCACCAGGTACTAAAGCCGCAGAACCTAGAGGTGAGCTTTTCTCATAAAGTTTGTAGTACGTCTTTGATATTGATAAAAATTATCAGCTGGTAGGAGTCAATGATGTTGAGCAAGATCCACCACATTTCCCAAAATGTCCTAAAATATTTGTATGAAACAGCCCTTTTTTTGTTACCAAAAATGTATAGGAATTTGGTAACAAAAAACGAAACATCCATACATTAAAAAGCTTGTGATTCTGAGTATAAATGAGCCTGCGACCATAAATAACATGGACGTCTAACGTCAGCTCAAAAATGCCCCCAAAAACAATTATTTTTCAATTATGCCAAGATGGGCAGGACATAGCGCTTTTCTTAACACCGCGCATATGTCGACGCAACATCTTTGACAAATGCTTATAGAATATCGCCCATCAAAACTTTGATGGACCAATCACAACTATTTTTAAATGGCGGTTTAAGGTTTTATAGGTTGACATTGAAATTCATTACCGTGACGCATTGAAGGCAAGGCCGTTTTTGAAAGGCAATTTAATATGGCGTGCGGCTTCCATGTTTTATTTGTTCGTAGAAATGAGCCAAGATTAACCTATGGACAAAATAAAAAGAAAATGCTCAGTTAGTCATTGAAATGAATGTCCGTGAGATTACTAAATACGCAGTTCTTACGCCGACGTGATCTGTAGTTAAATCGTTTGGGACCGATCAACACGCTCTACACAATGTTGTTTTTCGGAACACGGAATTTTTACAAAGCGTGAAATAAATCCGGTCGACATGAAAAATGAAGGCGTGACATCCAATCCCGTTGCATCAACAGTGATAGCAGGAAATATCAAAGTCCGGACACATTTTTGTGAATAATATTTCGGATACGAAAATAACGGACTAAATGTACTTACTTAGGTATTCTTTTTCTGTCGTTTTCTAGTAAATGCTTTTCAATATTTTATAGCGTTATATACATAGGTAAGAGTAAATGATACCATGTGAAGGATCCACGGAAAAAACATGTCCAGCAACGTTTTAAAAAAACAGGGCAAATTCACACCTTATTTTGTTAAAAGTAAGGTGGTTTTATCTTCTGTAATTTGAATAGACTAGACATTTGTTCTTTCCGTGGACCCTTCATGTGTAAATCTAATATAGGCGAAAAATTAAACCTTAGGTTTAATTCATATTTTACAGACAAACGGGTCTTAATCGCGTAAACTTACGTTTAATTAAGTCTGCCTGCGACCACGGGTGTAACGTCATGCCCGAAACGTCAGGATATAATTAAACGTAAGTTTATGCGGCTTAGGTTTAATTAATACAGTGTGTGGTCTTTAACACGGGAGAAAAATGAAATGAGTGACTCCTTAGACTATCAGCAATAATCCTGTAAAGGTCCCGGTGTTTCAAAGTGGTTAAGTTCGGAGATATTGTCATTCAAAGCTATGGACCTTTAGTACTGGATCTTGGCATCACGATGTCGTAGCTTGTCAGTCGCAAGACATCTTGATAGTATACCAGGTAGGAAGCCATAACAATAATTTTGTTTGCATTTTTACACTAATTTGATACGGTTTTAAAAAAAAATTGTACATTTTTCAATGATTCAAAAATGATAAGTTATTGATAACTTTTAATTCAAGTAAATGAACCCATAATAATGAAAAATACATGAACAAAAAATTACAAATTTTTTTTTTTTTTTTAATTACAATATGTGGAAATGATTGTTGATCAGCTTATTAATGCACCGTTTAAATTTTCACCCCGGTTGTAGGCCACACACTGTATAATCAGTCATTAAGAAGTTTATTTTACTATCCACGTTTTTAATTACGACCCCACGTACGGCGTACTTAAATATTTTTTAAGATTTTCGGAGCAGCATTGTAACTATAATCATTGTCAAGGCAGTTATGTCATTCGAAATTGTTTGAAATTGGCTGGCAACGACCGTTTATAATAGCGCGATATTCACCCGTATTAGATTTACACCCTGTATACATCTAGCGGACATAGCGGCTATAAATAACAGGACACAATTCTATTGTCTTAGCGATCATGGTATCCACATTTACATACATATATACGTATACGGTGTAGGGTAATTTTTTCTTGATTTGTTATGACTATGAGGTACTTAACTTTAACTTTCTCATGTGAAATGTAGCTTTCTTTTCGTCTAAAACGATTCGTCTGATTTCAACAGGCCTAGCCAACATGCCATTCTGCAATCGTATACGATAAGCGATAAGTCACGTGACCATAATAATGTATGGAAATGGGCCAATTTATCGCCATATCGATAGAGGCGTGTTTAGATATTTTTGAGCCCTCCGGATGCTAAGATATATTTGATGGCGACTGTAACGCTGCAAGGCCCGGCCACGACATTGGTCTAAGGCGACCAGCGGCGAGCGAATCCATGAGTTGGAGCGGGATGTCGATATGGGTACGATCTCACACGTACGGTTTTCCGCTAAGCCGGTCGCCTTAGACCAATGTCGTGGCCGCGGCGTAATAGAAGCATGTGAGGGGTTCGGTTTCCCATCGCAGGTAATTGAACCTTAAAAACCGGCCAAGTGCGAGTCGGACTTGTGCACGAAGGGTTTCGTACCATTATCAATTTATCAAAACCGTTTAATAAAAATCATGTTGTTATATGGGAGCACCCTTAAGTCATCATCTTCATCATCATCATCATATCAGCCAAAATACGTCCACTGCTGAACATAGGCCTCCCCCAAAGATTGCCACAAGGACCCCCTTAAGTACTCCCCTTTAATGTTATTCTACTTTTTAGTACTTGAAAAATGAAAATCGTTTATTGTTCCAAGACAGTTACAAAGTATATATACAAAGTATATAGACCTCGAGTCTTGAGCTAGCAAACCCTGTGTTACAGGACTCAGAAATTTGTTGTTACAGCGTCACAAATACAGCATTTGTGAACATTTCAACTGTTTAACTATCACAGCTTACGAGATACAGTCTGGTGATAGACGGGACGGACAGACAGACAGCGGCAACAGGGGCCCGTTTTACCCTTGGGGTACGGAACCTTAAAAGAGAATAGGGGAAATAAGGGGTGCGATTCCTTTCGCTTACAAAGCGAGCCAGCGGTATAACAGCTCAGAATGTAGTATATAAATATTGCTAATATCAACAAGAAATAAGTATATTCCCGCTGCCAGTGAGGTTTTGCAAAGTAGAATAGGCCCTTTATAGGTTTTAATTAATTCAAATTTCAGAAGTAACTGCATAAGTAAGTAATGGGTACATTTGATCCTCAAGACATCGGAAAAGCACTTAATTTTGGGTCACGTTGTATACCTACATACATAAGTATAAACTGAAAGACATCTATTTTTGTGACAACTCAGCAACTGCATGTCGTTTTGTTAAAAATCAGACACAGAACTTAACTGGGAAGTATTTTATACACATAATTTTATATTTCTGCTGATAATCGTTTCAATTAACCCAAAAAACTTAACCATTATCTGATCTATTATAATTTAAACATAGTGCTAGTTTCGGCCGTGTGGTCATGGTCAACCAGTTGTAACCGTAGGCTACTCGGAATGGTTGCCGTCAATTTCAATGTCAAAGTAACGTTATAATTCAGATTGTAAAACATCTCATACTATTTCGTCGGTCGACAACCAAAACTCACTAAGTAACAAATACCTAGGGGAGACCAGGTATGAACGTAACAATTTTCAGTTTTAGATTTTTTATATTTTTTTTTGGTAGCAGTTGTCAAACTTTGCACCTTTATGTGCAATAGACACATATTTCATGTATCTTTTGGTACCAAAATAAACTTCATACATCGAATAGTTTTACAGAAAAATGGTTCACAGTGAAGGATGGAATTTGTTGCAATTATCCCTACCAGGGGGGTTACCATGACGTACTAATACGATTCACTTTAGGTTCATGGAAAGGGACTGAGATATACGACACGCATAGCCTTGTCCCTTTCTCTCGACCTAAACTGAATCGCGTTAGTACGTTACGGTAACCCCCCTGGGCTGGTTGTAACAGTGCATAGGGATAATAGAAACAAAGTAAATAACTATAAAGTAATCAATATAATTATGTGTTATAAGTATTTTTAAGTAATCAACAGTCTTACAATATCACTATCTCAAAGACGAACATTAACAATGAATGAATGTAATTAATATTAGGTATTTTATGAGACGAAATTACTTTATACATATAGGATATATGAGTGACGTGAGAGCAATCAACTTTCTGTCATATTCTAAATGGCATATAAACAAATGCTTAGGTGTAATCCAAGGAATGCAATGCTTCCTGCATTGTCCTTATTACTGAGTATACTACTAAGCTAATCATACAATGTACCTAATATGATAAAAAAATGTGTTTTACTCCTCATTGACAGTGAATATTTGTTTCCAGAAACAAATCCCGCCTTGGGTAGTGCCGCTGAACTTTCAAGTAAAGCTTTCCTTTACTTTACATGTCTATATAAAGTGATGTGAGCCAGTTGGTACATCTTTGCTGCGTCCCTGTAGGGCATTTAAAAAAAGGATCACCTCAACTGCAGCTAAAGCTATAATTTCTATTTTGGTGGACTTCTGTCTGTTGTTATTTTATGTATATTAGACATTCTGCAACAAAAAGGCACTAAGTATATGAGTTATTTAATAAACGCTAGCACATAGGTGTACCAATGAGCCTCCAATTTGGAAATGGGGATGAAAGTAACAAGTTGTTTCAATCATCCCTGGGAATCGAATTTCCAGAATCCCACAAACACGTAGCAAAAAAACATAAAAAGCATCATTAAAACATTGATTTGCAATCCTCAAACTGTAAATTATTAGTGACATTACAACACCCATGCGAAACGCAAGCTATAGCGTTTACCATGTAAAATCTAGCTAAGATTGAAAAAATCGTTAAAAACTTACTTATGACGCATTTTTCTGGGACCATAGCACTACACGCATAACCTGCCGTCACAGCACCGTGGGTGTAACTGAGGTTAGGGGGGAATCGAAATGGCATCTAATGCCCTGAAGGACGTTCGGATAGATGTCGTAGAAAATTTTTAAATGAATTTGTTACGTTCATCCCGCGTTACTTTTATACCTGGTCTCCCCTACTTGAAATAGAGATCGTATCTAAGTTCTGCGGCACGAAATTCGTAAATTTCGAGGATTTGTCTCTCTCACTCTAATGACGCCTTCGTTTGAGTGACAGAGAAAAATCCTCGAAATTTACAAATTTCGATTTTCGTGGTATAGTAGGCCTGATTCAATACTGTCATAAGAGGTTGCTAAGAGTAGTGACGGTTTTTATAGTGAGTTTTGGTTGTCAGCCGACGATTTGTCAGTTTGACATAGTTCTAGAGTGGCCTAGGGTTCCTGTTGGGTACATATGCATCCACCGAAATACCAGTAGATATGTATATGCCAATCGTCAGTAGAATAAAAAAAAATAACCATTTGGTTGATTTTACATAGGATTTGACGTCTTCGACACAATACCATGAAACATGTTCACAGATATACTTATTTTTACGTTAATACTATTAAATAATAAATTAATTTTAACAAAAAACTTATGTGAATTCAAAGGCAAAATTATTAAAGGTTCGTAGATATTTATTTCACTTCAACCTCATATAGTATCGAAAACTAAAACCCACAGCGCAGGCTTCGCCAAGTAGGGATAGGGACAAACAAAAAATAAAGGCTTCGTCATACGTTTAGGATTTTAAGTTCCTAATAAATCCAGATTGTGTTCTAAAACTATTAGATTATGGAACAATGCAAGTTTTTTCGCTTCCCTGTCCCTCTCACAAAATCTACTTTTGCTCAAAGATTTAGTTCTTTCCTACATCCCTTTGTATACAATCAAATGTGTTCAAAATTTCCTTTGCAAGAATACTCTCTTCGAGAAACAAAAAATAAAATGCATACATGGCTCAAGTCTTTTCATTATGAGGACATAGAGAAGTTACTGAGAGTCGTTCAGTGAATGTAAGCATTTGTTCAACATGTACACACTACACACGTATAGACACACACACACATACGCATATGTATACCTACACAAATTACTCAAATCTTCATTCATTCGTATATATAGATAGGTTACTTTAAATATCTTTCCCGAATTTTGGTTACCTGCAGTACAGGCTTTGCCTAGTGCAGGAACAAGGGTAACTATTGTTGTAAACCCATACCACGAATAAATGTCTTATGTCTTATGTCTTTTAGACTTTTCTTTATTCTACCGACGATTGGTTTTAGCTTCCCAACGCCCTTTGCTCGTCAAGCAGCAGCAACCCAGTAAGGAGCCGAGGCGTGTGCTATCACTGCGAGGAGAGCGCCAACAACGGTCCTCCAGCTTCGCCAAGCACTCTCATCTCGCGGGAGTACGTGTCTATGTCTGTTTAAAGGACTCCTCTGTTATTCTACGTGGGGGAAACCACACTCGATTAGACATGTGCGAATTGCCTACGCTTAAAAGAGAACTTCCTGAATCCGTCACTCTTGAACGGGAGAATGTAAGTAAACGAAATAAAGTCTCCACTGTTACACAATAGTTGCATATAGTTCAAATAGCCATGCGACTGTAAATTGATTCTTCTGTTTTATGTTTAACAATCCAAAATCAACAACATTCGCAAAAGTGCGAGACAATTTCAACAATGTGTGAAAGCGATAAAAACATTTTTTGACAAATATTAACCACAGCGTCCGAGAAGAAAGGCAAAGAGCCCTTCTTTTTAATACCATCCATTGAAAGGTTTGGATGCATTAAAAAAACAATGAATTATACGGCCGTGTCTACTTTATTTCCTGGCATGATACTACCAGAGTGCGTAGCCTAAAGTAGAGGCATCGTAAGAAGTCGTTTTTGACAGCTCACAATAGTGTTGTGAAACGCTCGATTTTATCGTCGTAAAATTTTCAGTCAAGTGCGAAAGGGCGTTAGATCTGGTAGGTACTTGCCATTAAAAAAGCGTTAGGTAATCCGAATATCCGAATTAAAAAAGTGTTTGGTAATCTTACTTAGAATCATTAGCAGGCATCGAAATTTTGGTGCCGGAGACGTCATAATGACGTAAAGTCGCATTTAGGTAGGATTTTTTATAGGACGGATAGGACGTGACCTCTAAGCAAAATTCATAGCATCCACAACCTCTGTTAGCGAGAGCCTCCGTAAGTGGGATTACGTTTTACTTGAACCTGATTCATTCAGGGCCAAGAACACAACGTATGGGTCATTGATTCAACGCTTCCGCATGGCCGTGACTCGCATGCGAGTCATCAGTACATTCTAAATAAAATAAAAACTAAACATATATTGACACAATTATGTTTGTGTGATTGAATCTAACAACCACTTTCACAAATTACGTTTAGTCATAAAATGATGAGTACGATTTTTTAAATGAAAATGGGGTTACTGTTATACGAAAAATAAAATTATAGGTACGTGATTTTACAACAATTTTGACATTTTTCGGGTTGTCAAGTTCAACACAGTCTGTAAAGCCGCGTATCCACCGGGCACACGGGCTGACGAAATTGAGTTAAGTATACCGTTCGACTGCAAATTTCCTGCTCTATCGAATGGTGTTTATAAAATATTGATATCTAGAAAAAAATGTCGAATACGTTAACAGAAACTTTGCCATTTTATTAGGTTTCTACTTTTTTTATTAACGTATGTAAAGGTTTCCAAAAATCATAGACAATATTTTAACGTAAGTACGAATTTGTAAGTACAAAACATGTCTTTCCTAATGTACTCACCATATTTTTATAAACGTCACTGCTGTAAGCGCCGTCTGCATTGTATGGCTCATAAGCAATTCGGTTTCAATTTGTGAGTTACACTAAATTCCGAATTTCCACTTTTGATGATTTTCATTGATTTGTTAATGTATCTCCAAATTTTTTTGAAAGTATTTAACATAAGCACCAGCCATTTCCTGAACTATAGTGTGGTCGCAGTTAGTAACTGTCTATCAAATAGGGGTCCATATTGGGACTTATACAATTTTTTCTTCGAATATTTTTACTAATACCGTTTTTTACTCATAATCATCATTACTCCGAAAAATTTTTCTCATACTTTTTTTCTTACTAAAAATTATACTTCTACCTACAATGTTCATACCGATTTTTATTTCGAAATTTTATCCTCCTAAAGTCGTCAAGTAGATTAATCTATATTCATAAAGTTATTTGAAATAAATTGTTTATTTATAAACATTTTCCCATTAGGTTCACTCTATTGTGGTATAATTATTTTATGAATAACATAAACTATGCAGTCATAATGGGCTTTGTGCAGAAACTGTTGTGACATACTCAACTTTAGCATATTTCTTTGTGGCAGATTTCGAGTTGTTCGAATATTATTCGAGCATAATTTCGATGCTCCTATTTATGATGAGGCATAATCTGGATGTGCATAAAAAGTATCGGCATAGTTTGTTTTAGCATAACAGAGAAGGAATAATTACAACTCTCAATATAATCGAGGTAGTAGTAATATTCTATACGTTACTTACTGTGTTACTGAGCTGAGTACTTTCTAGGTTGCTAAAAAAAAATAACCTCGAAGACTAAGGCGGGAGCAAAGCTCCCGCCTTAGTCTTCTAACCTAACCTATCCGAGTCGGATCTGCCCCGGAAAGTTTTGTTCGCTCGCTTCGCTCGCTCACTGCAGAAATTTTCACCCTCACAGCAAATTCTGCCTGACGAAAAAGGCAAGTTTCGAACATGTGGCTACATGCCCAAAAAAAATGCAAATCTAATTTCTGTCTTATAACACTCGGCGTAATTAATGATATGCCAAGATAGTTACGGACAAAATAATATTCGAAATATCGTTATTTAAGCCAAGTGATGTTTCTGTCTCATTAAGTTGATGCCAAAATAAATTATACCAAGTCTGTTATGTCCTAAGCGTTTCGGACAAAAAAAGTTTAGAGGGAACCCGTTTAGTACAGTACCTACTCTGCCACAACCTGATTTGTGCAGATAGCTAGTTTACTACTTAATAGTACGATTTATATTTAATGAAACAAAAATAATTCATACATAAAACCAGTGCAGATTATAGCATTAGAATATATAGCATAAAATAAGTATAGTGAAAAATTATATAAACATAAAAGTTAGTACTAAAAATATGTATGAAAAACAATATTATGAACATAAATAATTCTATGTGATGATGATTATGAACAAAGATTATTCTAAATACCGATCATTATGAAGTTAAATTGTATAAGAAAAATTTTCGGAGTTCCAATAATCTAAGTTGCAATTTTATAAATACTTTGGCGCACCCATCAAATAGACCTCTCAAAAATAAAACAAATAAGATAAACATCATTTCAATAGTATAATTAACTAAAAAGATACATCTTATTTTATAAATGTCCATTTCGTTTTATGGCCCTCCTGAAAAGTCGTCATTTGGTGGTTACATTAATTCATATTACAACTGACGATGTGTGCGTACCTATTATTCGTACCTCCATAAAAAAAGGTTTACTTATTTATTTCGAATGACGTATCGGTAAATTGCAGCAACAGTAGTAACATCACTATTCCGTACAGGCAACAATGAAGTTTGACATTTGCTCCATTATACTATCTGTGAACATTTACAGAACTTCATGTGCAAACAAACGTCAAAAACGACTTCTTACGATGCCTCTACTTTAGCTCCTCAGTCTCAGTCACCTCAATACCTAAAAATGAAATGAAATGAAATGAAATAATATTTATTTATGACAAGTACGATGGACATATACACATTTTTGTTCACTCAAATGCTCAGTAGCGTATCGTAGTCTCTCTTGCTCATAGTGTATCAAAGACAGTTAAATAAATAAATATCTTGGGACATCTTACACAAATCAACCTAGTCCCACGGTAAGCTCAATTAAGGCTTGTGATGTGGGTACCAGGCGACGAAATATATAATAGATAGATACATATAGATACTTAAATACATAGACAACCATGACCAAGGAACAAATATTTGTGATAAATAAATACACAAATAATGCCCTCGCCGGGATTCGAACCCGGAACCTCCAGCTTCGTAGGCAGGGTCACTACCAACTAGGCTACGAAGGCTGACAATTACTTGCCTTTCGTTCAAGATTGAGCGTTAGTGTTTAGAATCTTGGCCGCGCGTTCCGTAGCCGTATCATGAGATTGCGCGGCGTTATTAACGCTCGTTTACTTTCTATCCGGCTCGCTCGCGCCAATACGCGAGTACGAGCGGGATGGGTAGAAAGTAAACGCGCGTTAATAACGGAGCGGCATCTCATGGTAGGGCTACCGGTGACTATAAGTCGTCCAGTATTGTTTGGCAGTATGGCAGTAGCCGTACCATGAGTTGGAAAGTAAAGGATAAAGACGATAGGTACGTTTTACTTGACACGTAATGCATTTTACCGCGCTCGCACTGTAGCAGTATCATGAGTTGGAAAGCAAAAGAATACGTTACGTTATACCTACTCGATACGTAGGTAATGCATTCTATCGCGCTCCGACTACCGAGCGCGATGGCCCGCTTTACAGGTAAATTCACGAAAGCTGGCACGAATGGATCTAGTGACAGAAAATGTCTATGTGTGGATATCTTAATGACAGAAGATACAGGTTGGTATAGGACGACCACAATGAAACGCACAATGACAGATGTTATTCATTTCATTCATTCCATTCGTGCCAGCTTTAGTGAATTTACTTGTACGTGTCGAGTGAACGTTACCGATACTTGCAAATCATGATACGCCTGCAGATACAAACAACATACCTTCATACGAATGTAACTTATTGCGGTCAGTACGTTCGGGTATTGCGACAGCCCTCACGAGACCGAAATCACTCAAGATTAGGTTTGCATATAGGTACGTATGGCGTGGCTGTGTATCATCCATACTATCAAGAGCTCCTTACTAAATCAGTTACCGACGAGAACGACGCCGCAATATGACTCAGACGCGAATATATATCATCGTACACATATTTCCATATAGCGCAATGGTACACAGTCTGTTACCGTCATGCAGGTTTTTGTTCAAACCGACACTGGGGGAGGCCTATGTTCCGCAACGCAGTGGACGTCTTTCGGCTGATATTATGCTGATGATGACACTGAGGTACAGATTTTTAATCAAGCCATAAGAAATATTTGAATATAACACAATTTTCAATGTAATTAGGCAATTTACCAAGTTAAATGAGAAGTAATGCACTTCAAATTAATCATTAATTTAGCTCTTTACGTATGCGGAAAAGTATCACTTTCTGTGCATAAGTTTACCCTTAAAAAGAACACTTTCTGTATCATCGTAATGTATAGGTAATTTAAATGCAGTAAACCTACTGTACTTATTTACACCAAATAGCCTACTTCAGTTTCAACCTTCATAAATTTACCTTCTTCTCGAGTCGTTATTAAAAAGTTTATTAAACTCCATATAAATCCAGCCATTTAATATTAAAGGAAAAATTGTTATGCACAAGCAAAGCCAAGAATTAAGGACTCTTCAAATTCTATTATAAAAAAGAGCTGAAACCTCGATCCTCTACGGCCAAGCCTCGCGAGATATTCCTCTCAGAGAATTCATTTAACTGTAAATTGTAAAAATATTCATAAATATTTTATTTGATAATGGAATCCGCCTCGGAGTTCGAGAGAGCTTTAATGATAATTCAATTTCCACACCAGAGAAAACGGCCCGAAATAAATCACAATCAGATGTACATTTTATACATGTAACTTCGGTTTGATTAAAACGGTTGTGTGCACACCTCGTGAGTGTAATGAACTGGATATGCAAACTTAGGGTCTCTCAAAAACGGATTCATGCAAAACGTAGGGTATATTTTTGTGAGACGTCAAAGAAATCGAGGTACATACATTTAGCTTGCCAGTTTTAATTAAAGCCGTATGTACAATTTGTTTGCAATCGACCCATAGTCTGATCGTGAAACCTTAGATAATAGCAACTCTTGAACTGCCTACGCAAGGAACACCTGGATGCTTAGCCAAGTTTCCAATCGCTAACGCTTAGTAGCGTATCGTAGTTTTCCCTCTTTGTCACTCTTTCATACTAGTGCGACGACGATTAGGTAAGCGTTAGCGATTGGCAACTTGTCTAAGCACCCTGCTTTACTTGGTTGTCTAACTTTTACATATCGTCGGGGGCAGTGCAATACCGCGTAACTAGCACTAGTACTGTAAATCAAATAACTGCGTAACACAGAAATACCTATTCCGTCCCTAATCTATAGGTTCGAAAAATACTGTTGAAATCAGTTAATTATTGCCAATTTAAAGTTGTCATTATTACGTCAAGGCGAGATTGTGTTCGGATGGAATCGAATTGTAAAATTTATAATCCGCTTTTCTGTTGGATTCTGGTAAAAATATGCCAGTAAGATTACATTATCTAGATATCATTTATAATCATATGGCACTATGCTTCATAAAATAAGAGGTACAATGAAAATTAACATGAGTAGCTCAATGCTGTATATATTTGATAAAAAAATTTAAGCCCCTTGTGTTCGGATGTTACAAATAATGATCTAAAACCGTTAGTTACGTCGTTACTTTATTTTGACACGTTGAATCTACTATATTATACGAGTACCTATATCACAAAATGATTCCATTATTTGATTTCAATTCTTATTCCAATAAAATTTTTCAATAAACACTTTTCGAGTGATACCTACCTACAATAGATTTATGGACGTTCACGGGTCTTTGTCCTTTTGTTTTAGGGACTAGATAAAGCCTTATATTTAAGTAAATAAATCTAGCAGACAGGATTAGAGGTCAATAAACAGGCGTAGTTGCAGTAACTGCCGCAATCTCGTTAATTCTCGGTGTATAACGAGTGCCGTCCGCACCCGTGGCTTTATTCGGAGCCGCAGATTTCCAAACACTAGATCTCAGATTGTTATTTTGTATTGTTTCCTGTGGAATTGCGTTATTGCACATTTTTTGGGTGCGGCTCCACTGACGCGGAGCGAAGCGGTGCTGTGCAAAATTGGTCAATTACATTCTTCAAATTCGAATTCGAAACACTGTGATGCGGTCTCATTGGCCGAGCTCTCACAGGTCCGCTCCGCGTCAGTGCAGTCGCACCCTTGAGTGCGTTCAATGTGTTCAGGTTCAGTTTATCTATTGGTAGAGTGATATTTTGTGTAAAAAATCACATCATCAGCCTATATTAGTCCACTGCTGGACAATGGCCTTTCTTTAGTCTATCTGTACCTCAGAACCAGACTCGCAAATGCGTAATTTAATACTTTTGAATTATGTACACATGTCTCTATAATTCGTAGTCTTTGCCTTCCAGTGGACCATACCGCTTGTTTGTAATCTTGGTCAAAGGACGTTCAATTGCAATTGCAATTCAAACTAACCACCCTGTCAATGTCAAATTCAGTTTTAAACTACTCAAAAGTTCAAAACTCGATGAAATCCTTTGAAGGAATTAGTTCGCCGTTGCACTTTTATTTTTTAATTTTTTTGTGGTTTCTGTGTATTATTTTTAAATATAGAATTAAGCATTCCTATCAAAACCAATTTAAGTCGAACAAAATGCATCATCTTATGAAAACGTATCTATTTGTGGTGGCTTTATTCTGCAGCTTACGGTAAGCGTGAAGTGTAATTGCAAAAGGTTTGGCCCGACGAATGTACTTTTAAACTTACTCTATTTCAGTTCCCAGACATTCATTACTTGCGGGAATACTTTTGACAAGCTTTGTCTGTCCTGTGGTCTCTTTTCTCTGCTTGGCCAATGTTATACCATCTGGAAATTTAAAACAGGGGATCAATTAAAACAGGTATAGGTTTTATTAGTGTAATCATTACTCAAAATAGTTTTTTAAGTCAGGTACACTTAATTCGGAATATATTTTTAAGATTTATAAATCAGCAATGTGCGGCTATGTTATGCTATCAGAATGGAAATACGATGTTTATTTTAAGTTGATAATGTTTGTTACTTAGTGAGTTTGCATAACATTCGAGAATACTAAGCTACATAATATTTTATTATGAAATGTGTAGGTACTACTGAACAGGAGAAATAAAAGCAATTTTGGATAAGAACTAGAATTCGTGATATTTTCAGTTGCAGTAGGATATTTTATATGAAATATTAAGTATTATGATCGAACTGTTTTGATCATAAACATCGAAAAGAAATTAAAAAGCAATAAAGAACAATTTTTATCGATAAGAATGACTCGGTAATTTTTGTGATTTCAGTTGGGGGAATTTGTAACTTGTAACAAAGTCTGGGCACAAATACAATTGAAAAGTTTGTAAAGTACTTCGAAGTTCTCTCAACGCTACGAGTACTGGCCCAATCGAGCGCGAATTTGTGAAATAACTTTCCCGCTATTGGAGCGAAAATGCATTCGATGCGAACTATTTCTATTAAGAATTGGATTTACGCATCAATTGAATAGTTGTTTTAATTGTTCTGTCTATTAAAACTGGATCAATTAATAATTTATTGTTCTTTATTGTGAAAGGGAAAGTAATTACATTTTGTTTGAAACTTTGAAAACTTAAATATCTAGGTATTATTGTTGGGAAACATTTATAAATATAGTGAGAATTAAATTTATTGAATAAAATACATATCTCACGAAACTTTTATTGATTAATATATTTTTAAATATCGTTAGTATCCTAACTGGATCAATTCAAACTCATTGGAGGGTAATGATAAAATTGGGTAATTTACCTTTGATTTTATGAATTATCATAGTTTTTACGACCTTAAAAATTACTCAAATACACCTTACATTATTTTATGTACCTATACTTGTATAGTATATTATGTTATGTCATAGGTAATTAGGTAAGATAGCGTATCATATACCCTTAAAGCGCTTATTTCTTATTTTGAACCAAATATAGAATTTCCAGCTATCGTTGCCCAAGTGTCTACGTGATGGCAGACGGCGTCGAGCGACTTCGTGTGACACGTCTGGCAACGTCGCATGATGTGCACTTCTAACTTGAATCTAAGTGACTTCATATGAAACAGTCTATTATTTTCTTCAACACGACCTTTTGAAATACAAATAATAATTATCAGCCAATTAATTCAGATTCTTTTCACCAAATGATTTTAGACATTATTTCATACTTCAATAAAATAAAACAATACTAAAAAAGTAAATATTATAATAGAACGGGGTCTTATCGCTTACGGGCGATCTTTTTCCGACAATCTCCCATAGGAACATTAATAAGAACTAAATGTCGTATCAGATATAAGCATTTTTTTTTTTTTTTTGTTTTTTTTTTTTTATACCACGTCGGTGGCAAACAAGCATACGGCCCACCTGATGGAAAGCAGTCACCGTAGCCAATGGGCGCCTGCAACCTCAGGGTGTCACATGCGCGTTGCTGACCCAATAAAAATAACGTTGGTACAACAAAGTGGCTCCACTCCACCTGATCGTAAGTGAAAAGTAGAGCCCAAATCGCGGCGGCAACGAACAGGAGACAATCAGTAACCTGTTAGTTGCCACCGCCTTGCTGGCCCGCTAGATGCTGGTAAATACACCGGCTGACCCCGAAACACGGCAAACACGAAGGTAAGTCATTTCACGGGCGTTTACACCGATTGTACGGTGGTAGCCAACCAGGCGGGTACTAGTAAAAATACCCTACCACCGGCTGAGAAGCTGGCTACTCAGTATTTCCCTTAGTCGACTCCTACGACACGGGAAGAGAGGGGCGGTGATTTTTGTATTCTTACTCCGTCACCGCACGGATAAAATTTATTCTCCATCCCACATAGCAGAACAAATAATTGTAAAATTTGTTTATAAGACGTGCATGTTCTCTCTACAATGATAACGAGCTATTGAAGAATGTAGATATATTCAACTGTACCATAGGCTCTTTAAAGAAAGTATTCAAAATACCTATGAAACGTGTAAATGTGATTCATCAATCTCTAATTTCATTTTCACTTTCACTTTAACTTTGTTATTTGTAGGTATACTATTGTAACCGTAGATAATCCTTACTCGTACTTCTGTACTGTTTGTTCTCAAAAACATAACTTATAGCTATTGTGCAGCATCTCTTTGTTTCTTTAAATTAATAATCAATTTTGGAAACTATAGGTCTATAGTTAAGTTTAAGGAACTATAAAAATTATGTTTATGTATGATCGTTTGTTTCATAACTAAATAAATAAAATAGAATAAAATGGGTAGCTACTTGTAACTAGTATTAACCACCGTATCAATCAATACTCTGCATAATGAACTAAAATTGATTATGCATTCGAAAATACTACAGTTTTGCTACCTATAGCCGTACCATGACTTTGCAAGTATCAGTAAGGTTAGGTTTTTCTCGATAAAGGTGCGTGCAGACCAAAAGAGCATTCGCTGTTCTATCCCCCTACTCTACGAAATTCGATCGTTACGCGAAACGTGATTTGTTGATTTCGAAGAGTGGGGGATAGAACAGCGAATGCTCTTTTGGTCTGCACGCACCTTTAGTAAAGCAGGCCATCGCGCTCGCTCCAATATTTCAGTGCAAGCGCGATAAGGTGCGTTTAAACCAAAAGAGCATTCGCTGTTCTAGCGCCCGTTCTAAGAAATCAACCAATCACGTTTTGTGTACCGATCGAATTTCGTAGAGTGGGAGGTTAGAACAGCGAATGCTCTTTTAGTTTAACCGCACCTTCCCGTGAGCATTACGTGTCGAGTAAAACTTAACGTATCCATTACTTTCCAAATCATGGTACGGCTACTGGCCCAGCATTATATCTCGCTTTTTCGGCAGATTTAATCGAATATTTACATTCTTTAGTGATAAAAACCGTTTCGCAGAAATAAATGGAATATGTTGGAGGACGAATACTGAAAAAAAAATTACCAAAGTGACTTAGGTTGGTAATATTACGAGGAAACTTGCTATCAAATTTACAAAACTAAAAAGGTTGAAGTCGATACCAGAGTTCTGGTCTAAATCAAAAAAGAACATTGTGCATTATACCAAACGACTAGTGTAATCTACAAAAAACTGGTGTGATCAACCAAATTAATTTAGTAGAATGCCAACATAAAAAGTTTGGTAATATAAAAAAAATCGTGATGGGACCGAGTTTAAACATAATTTCCGGTTAGAATTACGCAAGATCTGATAAATCCAACTTAGCATTTTTTTCAGTGAAATATTGCCGACATAATGTTATCAGAGGTCCGGTTTTAGTCCCTAAGCTAAATATATTATGTTTAACCAATATATCCAGTTATATTCATTATATTATGGATTCAATTACGCCACGTAAGGATTTGTCATACGAATCCTCTCTGCTTTATTAATCTCGGTTCGTATCGCACAAAGAACAAGAGGTTCGCATGATTGAATCGTGTCGTGTGTAATAGAGCACTCGGCTTATAAATAACACGTGTCAGGTAGAAATTGCTCTCAAAGCCTGTCTTTATTACATATTGAATGAATATTAGGTGTGAAGCATATATCGTAAATTGAGAAGTAAAGGAATTTGATTATGGGAATCAAATTCCTTTACTTCTCTTGGATCAAGAATCCACCTGAGGGGAAGGTTTTGAGTCTTATTGTAATATTGGAACCATCGATTTGATTTCATATTGACATCTAACTATCTACACAAACTACACATGCTACCGAGTGCACACGAAAAAAAAAAACATGAATACCTAAAACAACTATGTATTAAAATTGTTCGTGGAAACTCATCGGCTCACTATTTTACATACTGCTGTCTAGGCATTACCCAGAAAAAAAAACGACAACCTGACTGTTCCAGATCTGGACATGCTTAAGCTCATTCGAATTACGACCTAATTGAAGTAAATAATAAAAAATAATGTCTTAAAAAAATATTCCATTACCAACATCACGTTTTTTTGTGTCAACTTACTACTAGCGTCGCGCAACGGAAATTAATTTTTTTATGGATATTTTGGGAGATTGTTTTTTAGGATCTAGATCGAATCAGCACGTGATTCTGATTCGAATGAGCTCAAGCACGTCCAGATCTGAAAAAATCTGTTATCGGGATTTTTTTGGAAAAACGCCTATCTACTTTGTCAGAATTATTAGTTTTTCTATGAAAAACAATGAAAATATCATGAACATCCTTTAAAAATATTAAAAAATCCGACAAAAAGCGAGTGTGATATATATCCGACTGTATTTAAATAATACTTGGTGAATAAAAACCGGGTCGCATTTACTTCAGTGAAAAAGAAATCATCGTCTCCCCCGATGTCAATAAAAAAATATAGAGAAGTACTCGAGCGAGGCCGCAGTAGGCGTTAAATTGAACGGCCCTGCAGCAATAAAACCTAATTGAGTGTATGTCCATTAGGGGCCGAATCATCACGGCCCTTTCTATATTACTTGCGTGTAAGTTTGCAACCTATTTCGCGTTTGGTAACCCTCTGAGGTTTCTGGTTTCTGGAGTGACAAGTTCTGTGGCAAGCTTCCTCAAACGCTGGATGAAAGGATGTCACTAAAGCCTAAACTTAAAATAATTACTCATTACGCAGAATTTCAGAGTGCACAGCTCCATCATAGCAGCTTATTTGTGAGTGGAAACATGTCAATAAATGAATCAATTAAACATTTCATCAAGTATGTAAACTGTAAGCCCAGAAATAAGCAACACTTTCTTAAATTTTGGTCACTATATCTTTGATTATTCATGGAACAGAATTTTATGCGTACCTTTTTAAAGTTAGCACCATAATAATCCTGAATCGAATCGAGCGATTTAAACAAATAATAATAAGGAATGCCTGCTTTAAATAATTCACTGGTAAGTTGGGTCCCCATGGATTTCGAGTGTAAGTCTTTAGAATTTTTGTTAATTTACTTTTATATATAAATTGTGAACTTTTTTTTTATTGTACTTGTATAGGTGATATTGAGGTACTAAAACATTCTTGAGATATGCGACTTGTTAAACTACGTAAATTTAATTTTTATTTGCGATAAATGATAAAAATGTCAAACACAATCCCGGTTCAAACAGAGCATACAATTTACTAATTAAGAATCTCGATAAGCCGTTTTAACATCCAGAAACCACTGTTAAAAGAAAAATGAATGACAAAAGAGAAAAAAAAACTTAAAGTAAATCTCTCTGTTCCACCAAGACCCACGGCATACAGTTGAAAGTTGTTAGTGGAGTAAAAAAAATCTAAAATTGATCCCGTCTCCGAGAACATCCTGTATATCGTTTCATCAGTTGATTAATCACGTGCTCACAACCTAGAATTCCCAATGGGAGTATGCTATTAATATCACTCGACGATCCCCTACAAAAATACATTGCTGACTGTCGATTGTTTTTCAATTTGACTAATTACCCCTATGAATGTAAGCGCGTGTTCCGCCATGTTGGTTTCGATTGTCATCAGTGAAAACACAATTATAATTACTGTTCCAATCAGCATGAAATAACCTGGCTGAAATAGAGATATTGGTTTTGCAATGTACTGTATTGTTATGGCCTCATTTTATCACAGGATTGTATTGGATAGGCTAATCTAAAATTAGTAACTGTGAAATCACCCAATTTTAGTCTAAAACTGAACTAAATAATTTAATTTATGTGTGCTGAATACCTATTTACCTCTTTAGTGGGACTGACAGTAATTACAGGCGAGATAAATAAATATTGAGATATTTATAATGTAAATACGAATGGATAATTATTTACAAAAACATAATCTAGTGTATAAATAAAATAAATATCTTGGGACAGCTTACACAAATGTGATGTGGGTATCAGGAGACGATATATAATAGATAGATACATAATAGATACTTAAATACATACACACCCACGACCAAGAAACAAATATTTTTGATAAATAAATACACAAATAATGCCATCGCCGGGATTTGAACCCGGAACCTCCAGCTTCGTAGGCAGGGTCAAAAAGCCGCTAAGTATTGTTTGTCGTTTTCGCTCTCATAGACATATTGATAAGACCGAAAGGGACAAACGATATGTAGCGGCTTGCTAAGTTAGTCGACGTTTAGGGAATTTATCTTTAGTCGGTACGCTAAAAGTTTGTGGATTCGTTTTGATTGTACTTAATCTAGAAAATAAACCAACTGCAACACAAACCTAGAGAATAATCTAGAATGTTCTATTGTCGTTGACTAGATAGACCAGATAATTTTTTTACATACAGAAATATCTTAAGTAATTAATTGAATCAGGCGTTACTTTGCGGAAGTCCATAATAAAGGATGAACAATGTTACCTACTGAGCTCTTCCGCGATACAGAACGTGTAGTTAATTACTGTAACCAGCTATAATTACTTGCGTATTTTTTGCATGCAAATAATTTTCCCACCCTCCAGGCTCATAAATAAAGACGCAATAGTACATTACGCATTGTAGAGGACGGGAAACGAAAGGTTACAGGCCAAGTAGATATATCTGGCCGAAGGAACTAAGGCCAGATAGAGATACGCGGCCTGTAACCTTATTTCTCAACGAGATTTGTATACCTAGTGCTTTTCTCAAACTTGCAATTAAATAAGAAATCGAAAGTGATTTTCACAATACTTAAACTAATAAGTCAAATAACGAAACGAATCTACAAAATACTAAAAAAAAACTTATCTGTAAATTTTTTTTAACTATTTGAGTTAATCTTTTACCCGGTTACATTGACATTAGTTCTTTTTTTTTACGGTGAAATGCCAAGATGTTCTGTCACTTTACAAGTTACTTCCGGTATTTAAATTTTTAAAGCGGGTTTCTTCCGGTACTTTAGTTATGAAATGCCTTTATATATCAAGTTCAATCATCGAACCAGCGAGATGGTACTTCCTGGTTTAATTTAACGTACGTAATGCCAACATTTCATTGCAAGTTTGAGAAAATAACTATAACAAACCACCACCAATAACACAAAATATCTTAAAAATAAATAAATATCTAAATAACCACATTAAAAAAATTAGTTGCCTGTAAAGTCGGTATACGGGCGAAAGTTTTACGTGACAACGACTTTCACTTTTTATGTCTGTCTCTCTCGCTCTTAGGCGGGCCAACCATGCCCGAGTGGAAGGGACGTGTGCCTCTCACTCGCTCTCATTGTGAGCGCATAACGTGGATAGAGTATATTGAATAATAGTGTATAGAGTTATCAGTCAAGGTTTTTGCTTGCAGCGCCATCTATTGATGATTCACGGCAACTTTTCTCATATATATATACATAGCTTTGTAGATTGGTAACCTTTGAAATAATGGACAAACAAAACCAGATCACATCAAGTGTGAACTTGCCACGCATTTCTCATTTGGAATCAGCTGAAGAAGTTCACACATTATGTGACCTAGTTCTGTTCGCCCGAACTAGGATCGAAAAACAATAAAACAAAAAAAATGTGTCACTTTCAAGTTTTATTTTTACACTAGCCTTATCCATAAAATTTTTAGGTACTAACTTATTAAGCATCTGTATCATATATTATTTGCTATCAGTTTGATTGAAGTTGAATTAAGAAAACAGTAGCCGCATTGCACAGTTTTCTAATGTCGGCGAACGGAGCTCGTGGTACATTTCCATCTTGAAACGGTTTTTGCGAATGGCTTCCAATTTGCATATATATGCGTTTTGAGTAACATTAAAATGCTCACGCATTTTACCACAATTAGGCAAACAACACATTTAACCGCATCGCACTATTTTTACAAAAATCCAATCCATGTACAGTACATACATGGAAAAGCACAATTATAGGAGTCCAGAACAAGCACAGTCGTTGTATGAAATCACTAAAATAATATCGTTTCGATGCACTTTCAGTTCAAGCATCGAAGACAACCAAAGCGAAAATTTAATTATGGCCGACCTTGCAAAAACATTCCGTTCATTCAATATATTTTTAAATGCATCTAAAATATTTGTAGCTAAAGAATTCAAATTGGACAAAAGTAAAAATACAAGTATAGCTAAATTAATATTTCATTTCTCTATGTATGAAACAAAAATATTTTGAGAGCCAAGTGATTTCCGGAAGCATATCCGATGACGTCATGAGTACATCAAATTCACTACTTCAACTAAGTGAAAACACCGTGATAACGTGAGCGGAGCGTAACGCAGTTTCTTGAAGTGTCACCCGGCAAACCAATTTATAAGACGTTGTCACGTCAAAACATGCTGCTAAATAATTTACATGCAGGTCAATTAACATTTACATCGAACTAACCGATCTAATTACGAAGCCGTATTGACCACAACTCTGTCATTAATTACCTAAATATCTTGTGCCATTAATGTGTGTGCGTTTCACAGGTAATTGAAGTACATATCTGACTGACTTGAAATATGTAAACATAGGTAACATATTGGTAATTAACTGATCTGCGAAAGAACTGATGCCACTAAAGCAAAAACTCGTCAATACAACTGTATATTCTTTTTGTCGTCTTCTACGGTTCTCGATTCACGAAATCAGAAATCTAAATTGAACGTTTGCCATTTCAAGGTGCATTTAGAGATAGATTTATTTTGGTCTAAAGGTGCGGTTAAACTAAAAGAGCATTCGCTGTTCTAACCTCCCACTCTACGAAATTCGATCGGTACACAAAACGTGATTGGTTGATTTCGTAGAACGGGCGCTAGAACAGGGAACGCTCTTTTGGTTTAAACGCACCTTAATTTAAACCAAACGAACATTCGCTCATTCTATCCACCACTCTACGAAATTCATTAGTTACACAAAACGAGATTCGTTGAAATTCGTTGATTTCGTAGAGTGGGGGATAAAATGAGCGAATGCTTGTTTGGTATGGTTTGGTCTAAATGCACCTTAACTATTCTTCCTGTCCTCATTTACGGTTCTCAAACACGGTCACTTATAGAATCAGAAGTCCATATTGAAGGTTTGCCTTTTTAGGATTCACGTACGCTGCGCTCTAAAATCCGAATTATGCCTACACCAAAGGCGAGAAAAAGTCAACTGCAGTAGGCTTAGCATATGATTGATGCGACAATATGTCGCGGCGAGATAGACTATCCGTCTCTCTTTTATTCATATAGTTAGTAAAAGACGGGAATCCATACTGACATCCTGCCGCACCAATCATGTGCTAAGCGTGCTGGCCTAGCCCAAATGCCATTCTGCAATTGTATACGATAAGCGATAATAAATAACATATTAAATGTATTAAGTTCGCAGTAATGTGTCTACCGTGTGGTGACGGCAGTAAGAATACATTTGTCACCATCTCAACTCTTCCCGCGGGAGTCGTAAGAGTCGACTAAAGGATTGAATTAGTGTCACTGACCATTCTTTGATTTGATTGATGACGGGCAGCAGCGTCAATATAGTGGGCACATTACTGCGATCGCCAATCCGCATGCCCAGCGTGGCGATAAAGGGCATTTACCTCCTAATGCGTCTATACGCATAGTTGGTAGGATAGGCCTACGTCCAGCAGTGGACTGAGATAGGCTGATGATGTGAAATGTATTGAAACGTAAAATCACGTGACCATAGGGTAGACTGGGGTCAATGAACCCGCTGACCGACTGCCGTGACCGCTATATTTTTATAAGTAGAGAGATGTACGCTCATAATATTTCAAGGTTAGTTATCTGGTTTCTAAATAAAATGTATTTGGATGGCCTATAACTCATAGTTTTTCGACAATAGTGAAATAAAAAGAAAAAGGCAGAGTGGTTCAATTGACCCCACATGTGTGTCAATTGAAACACTACGTGGGGTCAATTGAAACACTTAAATATTTTCGACACAATGAAAGTATTTATATCTGTTTTAATCTTTTTCATTACTACCTTTGCATACAATGAGCTCATTAAAAGTTCGCAAGTATAGCATGAACATATGTCAATTTATGAGCATCTGAAAAAATCGTAAAAAAAACTTGGAATAAAAAAGGAGTATACGACTTTTAGACTTCATTGTCACTGTTACCATTTACATTTACCTTAAACAAGGTCGTTTTAATGCATTTACAAGATATAGCGATGTAGAATCGCAGAAAATAATCAAAAATATGTTTCATACAAAAGTGCCTGTTTCAACTACAACAATGTTTCAATCATAACCATTCCCAAACGCCCAGTGACAACGAGTGTTGTAGTCGCGATGTGGAATGAAATAATAGACGAAACAAAATATCCGTTTAAATGGTTTCATTACAGCGGTAAACAAAAACATCGTTAAAAACATGACGCGATATTAAGACGAAAACGTTAGCAAATACCAAATTTTATTGGGTTATTGTTACCACTGGGAACAAATGGGAATTAAAATTCCCAACTGTTACCACCAAACGAATTATTTTAGTGACTAACCAAATATTTTAGTGGTAACTAGTGTGAATAAAAATCCCAGTAGCTACCACCAAGTACTCTGGTGGTAACAGGTGGGAAAAAAATTCCCAGTTGTTACCACTGGTGTCTAGTTGGTGGTAACAGGTGGGAATAACCCAATTTATTTAGTTTAAAAAAAAGGAGTACTTTTAGAAGTCTCGAATCTCTGAAACTATAAGACGTACAGTAATATATGTTACCTCAACTTGTTGGAAATTTATAATTCTTTAAACTTTTAATAACATTTGATATCAAAAAACGTAAGGTTTTTTAATAAAAATCAGAAACTAAAAAATTACCGAAAATTTCGCAGTTTTTTACGTACTACGCAGCTACCACAACGTTTATTTGCTTGCAAAATGTGGTTTTATATTGTCCTATAGTGTCTAAATAACATAGCTAAAATGCAGCGATACTACTTGATTTGCGAGTTTAAGGTAAAACGATGTATGGTTTGACCGTACTATTGATCTAGATCAAAAACTAGCCAAATAATTGGGAAGCTTAATAAAACAAACATGTGCATCAAATACAAAACTTTATATTTCGAAGTTGGTTAATTTTGGGGACGATTAAAACATGGGGAAGATTGAAACGTTTCAATCGTCCCCAAGCACGTTGTTTCTATCGTCCTCAAAACACCTTTTCACTTTAATGTCAAATATTTTATATAAAATAAAGACTCTAACACTGATCACCGTCCATAAAAACATTCGTTTATTCCTAACTATGACACTTACATAATTAGATTAGTCAATATACGAGAGTAGACGAAGTTATAAGACAATATACGAGAGCACGAATACTTCGTGAAACTAGTTTCGCTCGTGGACACTTCCGTATCGCACCGGCGCCCGTGCGCTACTGTTAAGGATTGCAATATGGCCTACCGCTTGTTCCGAGTGTTGCGTCAGACGCGTAGGCATTATAGTTTCCGAGATATTTGACTTGTTTCAATCTTGACCTGTTTCAATTGTCCCCAGTCTACCCTAATGTATTGAAATAGTCACGGGATTATTCGTTCGAATAATTATGTCATTCTCATCTATGTCTATCATACGTACCTCAAGTCATATAGAGCGTTAGAAGCCCGACGCTGTAGGCGGAGGGCTTTTAATGACTCGAGTTAGTATTCCGCTTACCGACCGTGAAGCATACAATGTTTTTCATCACACTTGCTGACAAAAAAATAAGTTTTAAGACAAAATGTGATTAAACGTATTGACATTTCTATTACTACTTCGGGAATTTTACTTTTCTATTACTCCCGCTATGCAAGCAAGCAATGGTGCGCTTAGACAGCAACTGGGATGAAAAAACACTTCTGTTCATGTTTATACGTTTCGTAAACTGCGAAACGTGTAAATAGATAGGTACGATATACAAAACGTATAATAGAGCAGTTTTTTTTTATTGCTAGAAGGTCTATAGTTAAAATTACTCCTATTACAGTACTTGGTATAACTGGTATAAGATAGTCTATCTTACAAAAATACAATTCTAGTTTAATAAAAGCTCTTAGTAAAAATATATTTTAAACTACCTAATTATTTAAATATCTAGGTATGTAAATAACCATAATCCGATTTAGTTTAACCGCTACATTTAACTTTGCATACAATTTAGCGTAAGTACCTAATTGTTTGCGGCGAAATGATTTTGCGAAATAAAGGCAGGTAGTTAATGATAACGCGCCTTGTAATTAAATTCACAATTCACAAATTATTGAAGTAGACTATGACCGTTTTATACACCGTGGGCTGTTTAAGCCCGACCAATTTTAACAGTGTATTCTTGACCACATTTAGAAACTATAATGTTATATAAAATTTTCTGGATATCGCCTAATTTCAGAGTATTGCCAATTGAAAAAAAACATATTTTGTGATTTTTACTCAGTACAAAAGGGCTTTTTGACGGAATTGATGTCATTGTAGAATAGTCTCACTAACCTCATTAATAGATGTCAAAAAGTGAGAAATAATCCCTTTCAAGAATTAGGTTTTCGTAAAAATAAAACGTTAATACTCATTTTAAGTGCTAGTTGTATGAATAACATTTACTTTTTAAAAATAGAAAAAAAAAATGTATTCGCCATAAGTGTCAAAACTCATATAGTATAATATTTATATTTTTTGTTTTTACATCAAAAATGCCTGTTTAAAATCTTTCGGGTTATAAGACACCACGGTGTATAAGTAGGTAACACTATGATTCCAAGTCCGATATATACCTACCTAAATGGAAAATATGAACCGGGCTCTATAAGTGAGTTATGGCTTAGTTTGCTGCGGCATCCAGTCCGCTCGCAATCCCTCTCTTTTCAGATTGATTCCGTGTAACGTAGCTTATTGTGTATTATATGGGTTCAGTTCGGAAAGATGACAAGGGTATTTTTATGATATGCTCTGTCTTATGTGATACTCGCAAGCCGCCCGACATCGCACGGGTGTAATTGTAATACAGGAAACATTCCTCTTGAATGGCTGATAAAGAAATTGCATCAAAATCCATTTCTTAGTTTTTAACATCTAAACATATATAGCGACAGCCAGTGAAGAGCGATTTGGTTTTATACTACCTAATGGTGATGTCATGTTCTGATAAGTATATTTATTTAAATACCTATTGAAGTAAACACAAAGATGGCTGGATGAAGACTGATTTATTATTTTAAAAACCTACCCACATATACATAATTTAGTAAGTCCACTACATCTTCCCTCTTTATGCAATGTAGATACAATTACATATACTAATTTTATTGCTTTAGCTTTTTTTTGCTTTATTTTATTCTTTTATTGCTTTAGTTTCTTTTTAGCTTCGACTGCCGCGGCCCGTGGGATACGATGGCCATTGTTGTTGTTAGGTATTTGGGCCTGACGGACCTGTTCGTGGCCGCCTTGTTCAGCGGGGTCTGTGGTCCCATCAAATGACTCGGATTCAGCTACGTCATCGTAAACGCTGTCGTCGCTAGAAGCCCTTGCATCATCATCGCTCATCGTCTCGCGGTGAGATGATGTCGGAGACGCATCCTCGGGTTCTAGCTTGATCAGATGCCGCCTGTTTCTTCTGTAACGCTTGCCTGCCGCATCCGTTACGAAGTAGGAGCGCGGCTGTGGAGCCCGACTCTCGACCCGCGCCATGCGCCGTCGGCCGTTGCCGCCGTCCAACGCGATGACGTCATCACCCGGCTGTAATTCTGGCAGTGCGCGCGCGCGCTCGTCGTGCCATTGTTTACTTCGCGCCTGATTGCGGAGTATGTTAACATAGTCAACTGTATTGTCCCTTTCGGGTACCATTTTGTCCTCATGAACCGGTAATCGCGTATTTAAGCGCCTGCCCATAAGCAGCGGCGCTGGGCTTGCGATTCCGTCTCGCGGCGAAGCCCTAAAATTTAATAAACCTAGATAAAAGTCCGTATCCGAACCTAATGCCTTTTTTAATATCATTTTGATCGTTCGCACCGCTCGTTCACTGCGTCCGTTCGATTGAGCATAGTTAGGAGAGGACGTCGAGTGCCTAAAGTCCCATAGTTCGGTGAATTTTTTGAACTCCTTAGAGCAATAAGCTGGACCATTATCTGAAATAAGTTCTTTCGGTATTCCGTGTCGAGCGAATTGATCTTTTAAGGCTACAATTACACTAGACGAATTAATAGATCTTAAGGGACATACTTCAACAAAATTCGAGAAGTAATCGACCAGTAACAAGTAGTATTTATTCTTGTGTTCAAAAATATCCGTACCTACCTTAGCCCACGGTAAGGCTGGAATTTGGTGCGGCACCATCGGCTCACGCTGCGGCGCAGGCGCGTGTTGCGCGCGGGTGCGCCAAAGTATTTATAAAATTGCAACTTAGATTATTGGAACTCCGAAAATTTTTCTTATACAATTTAACTTCATAATGATCGGTATTTAGAATAATCTTTGTTCATAATTATCATCACATAGAATTATTTATGTTCATAATATTGTTTTTCATACATATTTTTAGTACTAACTTTTATGTTTATATTATTTTTCACTATACTTATTTTATGCTATATATTCTAATGTTATAGGTATTTATTTTTATCTGTACTGGTTTTATGTATGAATTATTTTTGTTTAATTAAATATAAATCGTACTGTTACTGTAAACTAGCTACCTGCACAAATCAGGTTGTGGCAGAGTAGGTACTGTACTAAACGGGTTCCCTCTAAACATTTTTTGTCTGAAACGATTAGGACATAACAGACTTGGTATAATCTATTTTGGCATCAACTTAATGAGACAGAAACATCACTTGGCTTAAATAACAATATTTCTAATATTATTTTGTCTGAAACTATCTTGGCATATCATTATTTACGCCGAGTGTTATAAGACAGAAATTAGATTTGCATTTTTTTTTTGGGCATGTAGCCACATGTTCGAAACTTGCCTTTTTCGTCAGGCAGAATTTGCTGTGAGGGTGAAAATTTCTGCAGTGAGCGAGCGAAGCGAGCGAACAAAACCTTCCGGGGCAGATCCGACTCGGATAGGTTAGGTTAGAAGACTAAGGCGGGAGCTTTGCTCCCGCCTTAGTCTTCGAGGTTATTTTTTTTTTAGCAACCTAAAAAGTACTCAGCTCAGTAACACAGTAAGTAACGTACAGAATATTACTAACTACTACCTCGATTATATTGAGAGGTTGTAATTATTCCTTCTCTGTTATGCTAAAACAAACTATGCCGATACTTTTTATGCACATCAAGATTATGCCTCATCATAAATACGTAGGAGCATCGAAATTATGCTCGAATAATATTCGAACAACTCGAAATCTGCCACAAAGAAATATACCAAAGTTGAGTATGCCACAACAGTTTCTGCACAAAGCCCATTATGACTACATAGTTTATGTTATTCATATAAGAATCATACCACAACAGAGTGAACCTAATGGGAAAATGTTTATAAATAAACAATTTATTTCAAATAACTTTATGAGAATAGATTAATCTACTTGACGACTTTAGGAGGATAAAATTTCGAAATAAAAATCGTTATGAACATTGTAGGTAGAAGTATAATTTTTAGTAAGAAAAAAAGTATGAGATAAAATTTTCGGAGTAATGATGATTATGAGTAAAAAACGGTATTAGTAAAAATATTCGAAGAAAAAATTGTATAAGTGCCAATATGGACCCGTTGCGCGCAGGTGCGGCAGCGGCGCACCGCGCGCTCCACGTCACGTGACATGCCCGGCCACCACATTACCTCCCTGGCCCGCCGCTTGCACCGGTCTATACCTAGGTGGCCCTCGTGCACTCGTGATACCATCTGTGACCGAAGGCTGGCAGGAATATATACGAGATTGTTCTTGAACAATACACCCTCTGTATACTCAAAACATTCCCTACTGTCCCATAGCGCTCGGACAGATTCATCTGATTCGTGCTTCGAGTTTGGCCACCCGTTTTTTATATAGTTTATCAAAGTTTGACATACCATGTCCTTATGAGTACATTCTCGTATGGCTTCCATCTTGCTATCACTACAGCGCACGGATTGTAATAAAAAACAAGTTTGGTCCTCAACTTCTTGTGATATCTTGTCGCTCATTAGCTCCGGGAGTGCTGCCCGCGACAAAGTATCGGCAATAAACATGTACTTTCCGGGTTTGTATACCACGGAAAAATCATACCTTTGAATACGCAGCATCATGCGCTGTAACCGGGCTGGTACCGCATCGAGGGATTTCTTGAACAGCGCTTCAAGGGGCTTATGGTCCGTTTCCACCAGTACATCTGTTTTCCCATACACGTACTGATGGAAGCGCTCTAGAGCAAACACTATAGCAAGCATCTCCTTCTCGATCTGGGCATAACGTTGCTGTGTGTCCGTGAGCGTGGCGGAAGCGAATTCCACTGGGCGGTCTTCCTGAAGGATAACTGCCCCTAGAGCACAACTACTCGCATCCACGGACAGCACGCAGGGCCGTGAGGGCGAAAACAGCGCCAGCACCGGCGCCGAGCACAGCGCCTGCTTCAGCGCGCGCACCACCTGTTCCTCGCACGCACCCCAGCACCACTCGGAGTCCTTTTTAAGGAGATTTCTCAGCGGAGCTACCTGTTCAGAATAAAATGGTATGAACTTGGCAACGTAATTGACCATGCCCAAGAACCTTTCTAAGGAGTGCCTATCAGTAGGACTAGGCATTTCCTTTATCGCTTTTAATTTTTTTTCATCAATCTTGACCCCTTCCGAATTAAATGTATGGCCTAAATATGTTACTTCTGTAACACGAAATTCACATTTTTCTACACAGAAACCAGGTGCGTGAATTTACATCTCACATACTTATGTTCTTATTCATATTAATTTAAATCAGTCTTGGTTTATACTTGTAGAAAAAACCCCGTGCATATTGTTAGTCAGTTAATTAAGGTTGTTATTATTTACTTCTTATCTGTTGTTTCGGTATTTTTCTTTTGTATCTAACTAATATTAAGTTGCAAATCGCTCTAAAAATGTCTAAGTAGATGTGAACCTTAAGCCTCAGACCGAGGCAATCTAATTGAATGATATTTTTAGACGTGACCGTAACAAAAGTAGACAAGTAATTTAGTATGCCTACTTAGAGTTAAGTTTAGACAGTTACAACTTGTTTTTTTTTAAATTTTTTTTCGGGAAGGAAATATAACATTAGTATAAACTATTTTAATATCGTCATTTGCGAAGTAACAGGATTTAGAGCTATCACAGTTTATGATCATAGTAATTTGATTGCAAATTACTATGATCATAAACTGTGATAGACCACTGCCCATACAACATAAACTGTGATACTGATAGACCACTGCCCGATTCACTCTTCACACCTTCAATCTGTTTGTTTTCCTCACTCGTTATCTCACTCGACTGACAAATCCGGATCGCTTTCTCCAATGTCAAACCTTCTGTGCGTAAGAGTCTATCCCGTACTACGCTATCCTTAATCCCGCACACGATGCGATCACGTAGCAAGCCATCTTCCAGGTTGTCAAATTCACACTGTTGACTAAGTATTCTCAAAGCGGTTACATATTCATCGATGCCTTCACCGGATTCTTGACAACGAGTAAAAAACTTAAACCGCAACATAATAACATTTGTCTTTGTACCAAAATGTTGATCGAACTTTTCAATTAACTTAGTAATTTCATCGCGGTCCTCGTCCTTGTCAAACTTAAAAGTAGTGTACACGTCGTAACCCTCGGATCCGATAAGATTAATCAATAAACTCGCTTGAACATCCACAGGTTCCTTGCACACGCCAGATGCCTTTAAAAACACTTTGAACTGCTTTAGCCATTTACGCCATGAGTCAGCACGATTGGCCGGTCCGCCTTCTAAAGTTAATTCCGCAGGAGGACGTGCGTGCTCCATTGTCCTCGATACGTTTTTAATAACAGTTCACGTAAAATATGGTTTATGAACACTACGAACACCATATAACTTGTTAAATTCAAATATTTCCTAGCACCGCTGTCACCATGAAGTAAACACAAAGATGGCTGGATGAAGACTGATTTATTATTTTAAAACCTACCCACATATACATAATTTAGTAAGTCCACTACACCTATATTATTATTTCATTTTAGAGCATAATTACAAAGGTAAGGTTCGTTAGTTTTAATTTATGTATATAAAATGTATAGTTTTGAAAATAGTTTATCCGTGCGGTGACGGAGTAAGAATACAAAAGTCACCGCCCCTCTCTTCCCGTGGGTGTCGTAGGAGTCGACTAAGGGAAATACTGAGTATCCAGCTTCTCAGCCGGTGGTAGGGTATTTTTACTAGTACCCGCCTGGTTGGCTACCACCGTACATTACGTTACGTGCTTGAGGATAACTGGAAAATATTCCCACACGTACTAAGAAATTCGGCAATTCCTTCATATGCCGGACTATTAAAAAGTGGAATTCTTTACCGGCACATGTGTTTCCGCATACCTATAAGTTGGGACCCTTTAAACGAAGCGTGAAGAAGCATCTAGCGGGCCAGCAAGGCGGTGGCAACTAACAGGTTACTGTTTGTCTCCTGTTCGTTGCCGCCGCGATTTGGGCTCTACTTTTCACTTACGATCAGGTGGTTGTTGTGCCAACATAAAAAAAAATAATAGAATAAAATATACATTATATTATAATAATTATAATTGACTACTCGTACCACACTTACACATTACATTGTAGTACCTATACGTAGATATAATAAATGGGGGCGTGCCGCCCTCGTAGAAAATTTTTAATGTTCTGTTTTTCTACGGAGAAGTTAATTGGCCAGACTTTGCTTTGCGAATCTATGGAAACTATATTTTTGCTACATGTTTGCGAAACATCAAAAAAAGTATAGGTATCAAACATATTGTTTAACATCCAGTTTATTATAGTCTATTTTTCGCTGCAAGTAAAAGCTGCCCGGTATTTGAAACAGGCTAAAGTCTTTGCATTTTTGAGTGTGAACTTTGGTACAACACGGCTATTTTCAGCACTCTTTGCTGCTGGTTAGTAAAGCGAAAATAGAGAAGTTTCTCTTTTAGAAAAATCACTTTGTTGCATATGGATTTAAGCTTAAAGATCCGTTGGCGAGATTTAAAATTTAATTAGTGTGTGTACTATGGAAATAATTATCAAGTCTATAACCGTGACTCCATCGTACAAGTACCTTTACTGAAATTACTGAACAATATAAAGTAATACTCTGTCCACCAATGGGGATTGTTATCTTATCACTATCACTTATAAAAATCGGCAAATGTAAAATATTTAGGCCTAAAGAGCTGACTGACTGTCTGTCCGTAGAAAACTTGAAGTAACCACCTTTTTTTGGGTAGTTTTATGCGATTATTCTGTCGCACCAATCAAGTCATTACCATTCCCAAATTATTGAGGAACTGCATCTAAATAGTGGAGTCATTTTCGGTTATTTTGTAGCAGACGCATGTTTGTCTGCTATTCTGGCGCAATAGTTTCGTTTGCTTTTATAAAACGGAAAAAAGTGGTAATGGTAATGAACAATAAAAACGCGTAAACAAACCGCATAGAAAAACCTTTTACGGAGTTTACAGATGATTGAACAAATAACCCAAATATTTACGAATTCATATAGACATCACGGCTAGGTAACTAAAAAATGTAAATCTTCGCAAACGTTTCGATAAAAAAAAAACGATAAACAGCAATTTTAAATACCTACAATAGTAAATAATGAAACACATTGATTTTCATAAATATTGCATGCGTGTGCATGCATGCAATAATATTTATGTCATCTTACAATTAACACTCTATTTAGGTTTTTTTTTCGAGTATGTCGATTTAATAATATTTTTAAAATATGGAGGCAAATCATTCGTTTTTATAATTGCTTCTAAATGTTTCCTAATTTATTGCTGATACTTAAAAAGTTGATGTACAGTCACGGCCATTAATATAATATATACACTTCTCCATACTGATCCCTTACAAATGTGTCTATTTATTAATGCACTCGACTGTACATGACATCCATGTCAGTTTTGATGAGGTACATGAGTTTTAAGATAAAAGATGTTTTCTTTCTTTTAACTTTGATACAAGTTTTAAGTGAGAAAAGTTGTAACAACACTCGTACATATTAGAACAGGTGTTCATTATTTGGAGCACACAAAGTTTCAGGTTTTTAAAAAGTGCTGCGGTCTCGCCTCCGGCCAACTAAATAAACAATCAGACGTTTAGTTTGTGCTCATATTTTCCCGACTAGCGAGCCGCAAACTTATTTAAGGCGGGGTTTTCATGCGCCAAAGAGAGATAGCGACTTATGCCATTATCAGAGATAAAGACTTTTATATCACTATTATAATAAACAGAAATGCAAATAAGCTCCTGGGTTTTAGTCGCAAACTAGTGAATTCGTCGAAACTAACTCTTATGATGGGCCCGACGGTTTACAACAAGTTCCCAAGCAGTGTGACAGACTCCAATAGTCTGCATAGCTTTAAGCACATATAAACCACTGGCTTATTCGCCGGTCGTTCGGGCGCTTCGGGCATGACGTTACACCCGTAGTCGCAGGATAATATTAAACCTAAGTTTACGCGATTAGGACTCGTTTGTCGTTAAAATAGGGCCTAAAATGTAGTTTTTCAGTGTGCTTATATCATAAATATACCTGTGAGGAGTGTAAATTAATTCATTTTAAGGTATAAAATTGATGTAAATTGAGAGCTATTTTTCTAACGATCCATGTGTAGGTACTCAAAGATAAATTATCATGATCAAAGAATTGCATATATTATGAAGTGGTAACGAGTATCCCAAACTTAGCACCGATTCTTTACAATTCTTTCTTCTATATCAACATTAAGAGTGTTTTATACATAGTACAAAGGCAATTCCAAGCTCTCGATAATTCATCTAAAGTAAAAATAATAATATGTTAAAAACAATAATACCTATGTTGAATAATAATGTGTTTAATATTAAAGGAAAATCTTTCACAAAAACACGAATAATGTGAGATCCTCGCCTTAAAAACATTACTTTGTGGTAGTGCATTTAACCACATAATACTAGTATGTTAGCTTATTCACAATTTCATGAACTGTAGCCGTACCATGAGCTGCCACAGCGTTATTAACGCGGACTTACTTTCTATTCGGCTCGCTCGCACCAATACGCGAGTACGAGAGGGATGGAGTAAGTCCGCCTTAATAACGGGGCTCATGGTAATAAAGCACTGTAGCCGGAATAGTTCAGAAAATACGTTTTATAAAACAATAACCATAGAAACTTTGAATGTCTAAGAACGAATCGTGTTTGAAAGGCTTCAATTTTTTTTATCACAGATGCACATATTTTTCGTTCCACTATACAGTGTGTGTCTACGATACTGGCTTTTATCAAAACCGAGGAATGCGATGCAGAGTTCTAGCCAAACCGTGAACATTATTCGATTCAAAATGCTAATTTTAAAAGTAATTAACTTAATCGAGAAGCAATGTACTTCAAAATGGATTGTTAATTTGTCGACGAAAAAGCCCGGGTCATGGAAACACACTGTATACAGTGTGTCTCCATGACCCGGGCTTTTACGAAAATGGGTAATAATACACATTACTAGCATTCGTTTTCAAGTGTTAACATTTGACAAATAATTAAATTGACCGGACAATTAATTTTATTTCCTCCGAACGATAAATGTGACGCGTGTACTGCTTAGTTGTCAAACGTTGTGAGTGGCTGCGATCTGTCATTGTCAAGTGCAAATTAACGATTCATTTTGAAGGACATTGCTTCTCAATTAATTTTTCTTAGAAAGTTAATTGCTTTTAAAATTAGCATTTTGAATCGAATAATGTTCACGGTTTGGCTAGAAATCTGCATCGCATTCCACGGTTTCGATAAAAGCCAGTTTCATAGACACACACCACACACCGTATATGTATATTTTTTAAACATAAGTTTTTATTCTACCGAACGGCCTAGAAACTAGGAACGCATGATTGTTTTGTAATCTGTTACGTTAAAGGTTAAAAATGGTTGACAAACATTTCGTATCGAATACATCGTTTTATAGTACGTTACTCCTCGTACTTGTTTCGGCATTCGAGTGGTAAATTATTTAGGTACTATAATAAATATGTAAATTATGTATTTAAAAATAATACAACCCGATGCACTACGAATTCCAGGTAGTAAGAGAAAAGTGCAACGAAACACGCTCACGCCTTAATAAATAGGCCTCATCACGCTATACCTAAGTAATAAATTTCGATATAACACTAAAACGCTAAATTCGCATTCTAGAATATATCTCCAGTAAGCACGAAAATAATAAATAAATTGGTATAAAACCAAGGTGGTTAAAAATACGAGCATTACCGTTGCAAGTGAGGTTTTGGAACGCTGAAGGTATTTTTTAATACTTTAATTTTTTTAATAGTAAGTAACAGTAGTAGGTATATTGGTGATTTCAAAATTTGATCGACCCTACTGATACCTACTTCTAATAACCTTCCACAGGACGGGGGATGGGCTGTGCCAACGACATGGAAGCCGGTAATCCCTTGTCTTAATGACAGTGTTAACAGTGATAGTTATGTGGTAACTGTCAGTTCGGTGTGCTTATCGTTTGTTCGGTGAAACAGACCCGCAGTCGGACATAGCATCAGTGCCGCCGCAAGACTGCTTGAGGCCACCGCTTTCATCTCAATGGGTCCAGCGGGCGGCGCGTCGATCGACAGTACGCGGCTACGCGCTGCGTTAACGTAACGCGGGCTCAGTGCTTGATAATGGGTACCTAGGCTCTCCGATACATGCCGCGTGTAGTGACTAGGTAATTGCCAATTTCTAAGAATGAACATTGCCCACGCCGTGTGGTGACGGCTATAAGAATACATTTGTCGCCACCCCAACTCCTCCTGCGGGTGTCGTAAGAGAGTCCACTAAGATATTGAAGTGTCACTGACCATTATTTGATAAAACATTGATGATAGGCAGCAGCGTCATCATAGTAGACACATTACTGCGATCGCCAATCTGGTTGCTCAGCGTGGCGAGTATGGGTATTTTCCTCCTAATACGTTTATACGCATAGTTGATAGGAGGCGCCTACGTCCAGCAGTGGACTATCATAGGCTGATGATGAAGAAGTTTGCCAGTTTATAAATATGCCTCATATAATATGAAATATGACGTTAAAACTATCGGGAAAATGGTGAGTCTTACCCTCATATTAATAAAATCTATAACTGTCAAAAGTTATAATAAATAAATAAATAATAATAATAAATATCTTGGGACATCTTACACAAATCAACCTAGTCCCACGGTAAGCTCAATTAAGGCTTGTGTTGTGGGTACCAGGCGACGATATATATAATAGATAGATACGTATAGATACTTAGATACATACACAGCCATGACCAAGGAACAAACATTTGTGATAAATAAATACACAAAGAATGCCCTCGCCGGGATTCGAACCCGGAACCTCCAGCTTCGTAGGCAGAGTCACTACCAACTAGGCTATGGAGGCTGAGTTAATTCTTAGAAAACTATAAATACACGTGAGTTTAACCGTTCAATTATATTTATAGTTATGTCTATCGAAAGTTTAAATTCAGGAATACACTTATATTTACTTTCTAAATTTGAAACCGTTTAGTTCGCAAACTAGAGTATAGCCTAGATAAGCACGAAAATAATAAATAGTGCAACTGACGTGTACAATAGGGTATGAAGCATACGGATGGATGCTCTCATGAGCTCGACGACGTACAAATTGGTTGCACTCTGCACTAGCACGGACGTATGAGCACAGAAATGTCAAGACTTATTAGGTAGACGCGACGTTAGAGACATCTATACTGGTGTTCATTCGGCTATATTTATATTTTATATTTGCTACGATATACAGGGAGAGTATTCAATCACATTATCACTATTATCAGCCTATGATAGTACATTGTTGAACGTAGGCCTCTCCTATTAACTATGCGTATAGACGCCTAATGCGTCTATACGCAACGCGTCTATACGGTAAATGCCCATAATCGCTGCGCTGGGCAAGCGGATTGGCGATCGCAGTAATGATGACGCTGCTGCCCATCATCAATATTTTATCAATCCCTTAGTCGACTCTTACGACACCCGCATGAGGAGTTGGGGTGGTGACAAATGTATTAGGGCGCATAATTTAATCACGATTAGAGCACAGGGAACAATTTATATTAGTGTCCTTAGAAAAAAAATGTTATTTTTTCGTACTTACTTAATAATCAGACATAATATTATATAGGACATGGGATTCGCAATAATAGGTATGGACATGACTAGAAAATATTGAATAATTAAATACTTATAGTAGAATTACCTATCATTTGATTTCAATAATCAAATACTATAACTGGGAAAATTATACGCCCGTGTGAAATACGCACGCTGTATAAACGTCTAAAATGAGCTTAAAATTTCCCTAAAACTATTATGCAACGGTTCATAATTCTGTAAATAGAATACAGCCAATCAAAACATTTTAGGTAACTAAGTATACCTACTGTAATTTTTGGACTATTTATTTGAGCTTAAATAAATTACACTAGTCATCAAAAATTCGGAACAGTTTTTTAAAGGTAATTTTGTTTGGTGAGTTTTAAATTTAGTTTACAGTTACATATGTAAGATTATATTACTAATATACGCCGCCCAATTAAACCGACCAACTTTAACTATTGATTCTAAAGCCTATTTGGAGCATAATATAATGCTATGACTTTTACTTAGTCTAAACGCATAATTATAGAGATAATTCTTAATAAATAAATAATTATCATGGGTTCATTTGACACATATGAACCGAGTACTACGATATAGCCAATCAAGGCTGTGTTGTTAGTAGTAGGTGGCTATAAATATAATCACTGACAGGCACATAAAGAAATTACCCTACCAGGATTCAAACCCAGCACCTCCAGGTTTGTAGGCAGGGGTCACCGACAAAGTATGTATACACCTAGTTATAATTGCCGAAAGAGCTTTCCTTACCGGCTAATTCCTCGCGAATTAATCCTGCGGATCTCTTCCTCGGTCAGAGGTGATATTCTATCTGCTTAGTAGATTACTGCTCATCCAGTTTTGTGAGGCACTGGTCTCACCGCGAGCTCCTAAGCTATGAACTATCGGCTATAAACACGAATGCCCTGGCCACGACATTGGTCTAAGGCGACTGGCTAAGGCGATCAGCGGCGAGCGAATTAAACAAAATCAAGACCGCTAAAGAAGCATGCCACGACAATTCGCTGTGGGCTAAATCGCGCGCGAATTTAGTCTAGGGCTCGCGGTCGTGTCCGGGTTTCGTGTCAACGTTTCTCATACCCGTGTTCGTGTTACACGTACACGGGTTTCTGACCCGATTTACACGGATAATTAAAGTCCGTGTAAATAATACCCGTCTGCACGGGTACACGGATACACGGGTATTATTTACACGGACTTTAATTACCCGCGGGTTCGGGGACGTCTTTGACGAGAAGCGTACGAATGGGTCGTGAGACTTAAGAACTACCTATAGCACAAATAGATTGATAAGCGGAAGGCTAATTGTGTCAAATAGACCTTATTACGTAACAGATAGAGTCGAAATTTATAAAACATTAATTAAAAAGTTATATCGGCTGACCTTTCCTGAACAGGTAGTGTTTTGTAACAGGTTACATTCAATAATAGACCTTATTTGCATTTGTTCAAATTATTTCGAACCCGTTCGGTTCGGTCTTAAGTACCCGGGCACCCGGGTAGCACGCGGTTTCGTGTAAACGGTATCCGTGTATTGGACACGGACACGGGTACCCGGCGGGTTCGTGTAATTCGGGTTCTTAGTACCGTCGGGCTTAAGAACACGGGTATCCGGTTTGGCGGGTTACACGTGTACCGTGAGCCCTAGAATTTACTTGCGCGACCGGCTAAGGGTCTCACCAAACCAATCGACGCGGAGTCGGCTTTCGCCGAGTGTTTTACACCACACTATTCGCATTTAGCCGATCGACTGTCTCCGCGGTTGAACACCTGCGTTAAGCAGTCTCACCCTCCTTACGGCCGTCGAAACGCTCGATCGGCTGCGATTTGCTACCGCAACAGTTGTAAAGCGGCCGTCGGCTCTCCCGTGCTCCGTCCTGCCGTCGAGACGTCAGACAGCAGGCGTACAGCCGCTGAGTCCGACGAACAGATAGATAGGACAGCGGGTGATCGGCAATCGTAAATCTCATTTTTGGAGACTAGTTGTTAGTACCTAACTAGTTTGAAATTGAACGGACGTGTAAGATTACGACAGTATTACTTCGTGTTATTATATTTTGTTTTATTCGCTCCGCGATGTTGGACACAGAGGCGTTTATAAGTAAAATTTTAATAGGCCTGCCTTGTGGATGGCACAGCATTCGCAACACAAGTTGCGGCATGTAATAAAACGGTTATGGGAAGAAAAAAAGAACAATTTCCGAATCAGAGCGGTAAGTTTAATATTATTGTATATTAAATAGGATTGCTTACAAAATAATTTATAAATAATAATTTCGAGACACTGAAGGGCCACTTTTGATAATGATATTTTGCGTCCTTTGATTACGTCCCATTCGCTCACCGCTTAGGCGCTTAGACCGTTGTCGTGGCATGCTCACCGCTTAGACCGTTTTCGCCGCCCCGCTCGCCGCTGCCGCGGTCGCCTTAGACCAATGTCGTGGCCAGGGCAGAACAAAAGATACGCACTCCCGTGTAAATAAAAGAGACACGGCGATACTCGCCCGGCGGTGAGACCAGTGCCTGACCTGTCATCGTACAGAAAGTCATATGTACACGTAAGATTATGTTAATGTCATCTTTACTTTTGCTGAACATTGTTTTTATGTAGGTACTTACTACTAACACGAAACTGGACGCAAGAAACAGTTACCTGAAAAAATTACTAACGATAGTAATATTAGCTTTTTGCCCACCTTGTAGATACCTACATCATATTGTAATGATATAATGGGTTTTAACACATCATGGAAGGACTTCATACGTATATGACTCTGGTTGTCACGGGATTCGAACCCGCCCTGCGAGTAACCGGCTCAGCGTGCTCCCAATTACACCAGACGACCTTCCGTCGATCAAAGCGAATTATTTATCAGACTCTGGCGAGGTGAGTGGATATTGACTGTCTGATAATTCTATCAGACTATGGTGGTTAAAAGGTTTTTCTCAAACATGCACGTTATTATGTTCCTTATAATAGGCTACGAAGTATGACATTTCAGGTCAGGTGCGACTAGGACAACAGGTCGTTAATGGAATTTAATACAAACCTTGAAGGCCTACGCCGGCAAAGTGCTCTTTTTTAATTCCATTCCACATAAATTTGTGGCACAGCCACAGGCATCATGACATTCTGCCAAAAAAAGCTTTGCCGTTTTTGTTGTTTATTTCATTGCATGTTTGAGAAAAGCACTACACATACCTCGGCCGGAATTATCCTCATATTTCCGGCCGAGGTATGTATAGTGCTTTTCTCAAACCCCTTGCCCCGCCATAGACCTATCCGTCTATGTGTCTTCGGCCCCATTCGTCCCGGTCTCTATAGTAATGTACTAAAATGTATTCTATGAGATCGTAACCATATCGAGGGTCAAAATAAAGATCGGCATGGATATTTGGGTTTACCCGGCCTCGCGTTTGCTACGTGAATCACACAACTGCGATTACCGTGGCAGCCGGCAGAAAGTTAAGCAATTAAAAAGTTAAGCCAATTAGTCATTAGTGACATTTTTCTGTCAGTAACATCCGTACGAGGGCAACCGTGTTTCAATTGTTTTCCGCGTTTCACTCCTGTCTTAGTAAATACTACAGTAAGTATTTATTTCTTCGAGAATAGATCGTAATTACTATTTATTTATTTAATCAATATTATATACTTTTAGCGACGGTTTTATTTTATGCAGTTTCACTCGAGTTAAAATCTGTGAAAAAATATTACATTATTATTTATTGTTACAAAGTATATTTGAATGGCGGCGTGGCCTATTTGTTCAAATACCAATATTTTTTCCCGAACTTTTGTTCTTCCATTCAATGGTAATGTTACTATTTTGTCGAACACAATATGATGTACCTAAGCCTGTTAAAATTGTAAAATATTTCAGTTCACTACTGGGCGTAGGCCTCTCCTATGTATTGGACGCATTGGTAGGTAAATGCCCATACTCGCCACGCTGGGCAAGCGGACGGGAGATTGCAGTAGTATGTCCACTGCGATGACGTCATTGCCTAACAACAATCTTTTATCAACGAATTGTCAGTCACACTTCAATTCCTTATGGCCTGGCCACGACATTAGTCTAAGGCGACCAGCGGCGAGCGATACCATGAGTTGGAGTGAGATGCCGATATGGGTACTCCCTCTCGCACGTATGGTTTTCCGCTAAGCCGGTCGCCTTAGACCAATGTCGTGGCCAGGCCATTAGTCGACTCTTGCGACCCCCATAACACTGATCTAATAATAAATAAATAGTACTTAAAATACCTAGATTCCTAGAATCCGTTAAAATAGTTTTATTTCATAATTGTCATGTAACCGAAGAGAACACTAACAAACGTATTAAATTTCGCATCATTGGTTTAAAAGTTCGCACAGGCCTCTAAGTAAGCCTCACTGGCTTTGCTAAGAACTTGACTCGCCGTGCGAAGGAAAACGGTCTACCCTCCGGTTCTTGAGGATAACAACTCAATTTTCCTCAGCAAAGCCAGGATCAAAAAGGTAAACTGCGTCTTGGTATGTATAAGAACTACTTACTGCCCGGATGTGAAGCGTTTTTGAGCGTTCTAGTTACAAAATTCACGGACAAATAATACCTTGTGTGTATATGTATGTAATTAGAATTCTTAGCAGCCGCCCATGCCATTTTTTTATTTTTTCGTTGATTTATTTGAGATACTTACTCGTAGCACCCTCGGTGAATGCTCAATAATAATGTCATATTTATGGTTAGTTTTAATCGCTAACATTTAAAACACTTAGAAGAAGGTGGCAGGTGGTATTCTAAATGTACCTTCCTCTATTTTGTCACATTAACAGTTCACTTATATCATATAGATTTTCATAACAAGTGATTTTTTTTTTAGATACCTAAGTACGTACATCAAACCATCAATGACGAATTTCAGTGAAGTAGTTTAAATATTTATTTATTCTGTTATTGTTTTGTGCATGAAATGAACATTTTTATGAATAACATTCAGCCATCTAACTCCCAAAAAAGTCAATTGCCTTTCATACCTGTTCGCGTCTCGGGTCAGCGAATAACATGAACACAATCGGAAAAGCTAAAGCCATGTAGGTAACTAGGGCGGCTCGCCTCACTGAATCCCTGCGAAAATGTCAAATACAACCAACTTTAACAACCTCTCATGTCCGAAAAACGCGTGGCTTAAAAAAGGGATTCTAGGCTTCGTAAAACAGAGCTCCAATTTAAAGGGATCAAGGAATTTGTGAGGTTGTTTAAAAAGGAATGTGTGGCATAGGAAGTAATCTCTTAGCTTACGTGTTTTATGCAGCAGGCGTGGCTAATTTGCAAGTTGCAACCAGGCTTTTAGCTTCTTCCGTAGCTGTTAACGCGCCGCGGAGCTAAATGTAAGGGCACTCGGCTTAATGACGACCACCGCCATTTTGGTGCACTGTCGCCGTCGCGTATCCTTCGTTAAGGCATCGCTGCACATAGCCTTGCCTTGCTTGTAGACGAATTCTTAGTATTCGTTTCAGTAATTAAATCGAAAGACACGAATTCATTAAAATTTTCAAATATGAACTTCAAATTTTCAAGATTTTACCTCCTTGTAAGTTCGTTATTTTTGAATTGGAAGATTTAATGTTCTTGTCAGGTATTTTAATTAAAAACACTATTCAAATTATTTTTATAGAAAATATACAACATTTTAAAATTGTTGCATTCATTGAACAGATTATTTACATTCTTTTGTTTCATAATGTGATTAAGAAAAAAAAACATTATTATTTTGTTAAATAAAACACAGCAAGTAGTCAATATTTAATGTGCATATCTTATTTATAATGTAAACTAAAAGAAACCTACTTATTTACTCGAAACAATACACAATTATTTTAATTAATTATACAAACATACATTTTCGGAAGACTGCATTACAATAACAACTGTATTTCAGTTTATCTTTTAACCCGGGTAAGATATCTCGTACGACTAAAATGGAAGATCCTAAAATGCATTGTGTATGCTTATCTTATACTGAAAGTTAACAAGAAAATTATCCGCACTGAAACTTGAACTTTGAAAGTGTATACATTTCTTTCATAATATTAAATTGCATTTACTCTTTTATCTCTCGCTTTCCACAGGGAACGATTATGGTGCTAATAAACTCCATCCAATAAATACGAGGGACAAATATTACAAGAGCTAGCAACAAATAGGGATGGGACCTCGGGGTATTGCTGTCTCTGCGTTAAAACAAGACCTTGGGGTCCACTGCGGTGAGATTTACCGCGGTCAAACTTAGACGGGGGTCCCACGGGAGCGCGAAACCCTACAAGAACCTTGCTGGCAACATTGATCATGGAAACATTGTTGTATCTGTGGATTTGATTATTAATTTAGTCAAGTATCGTCTATCAAATATTAAAAAAAAAAATACCGCCTTGAGCGAGAATGTTACTGAGTTGAGAAGGCTATGCATTTAAAAGACTGGCCTCCAATTATCACATTTAGGCTGTGAAACAATTTCCGTTCTTTTTAATTGAAATATTAGAGTTGTTCGTAATATTGGACTTTAGTTGCATGTTTTGTAAAGTTAAAATAGATTTTAAAACACAATTAAACTGCTACAAGAAATAGTATGCAACCGTTATAAAATCATTTACGATTATCATATTTGAAATATTAATAGTACAAGTACAGTAGGATTAATAGTAAATAAGTGATGTACACTGTTTTTCATCACACTTGCGGACAAAAAAATAAGTTATTGCGATACAGCGAGGAAATGCCGCCAGCATCCTCGGTAGGTACAATGCCACAAGGGCCAATCTTAGATATAGGTTAGGTTAAGTAGATTAGTTAGATTTAATCTATGTACATTAATTGTAGTTTTGAAAATAAATATGAAAAAAAAGTTATTAGACAAAATATATTTTTTTATTGATCCCACGATGCATACAATGCAAGCAATGGCGCGCTTAGACAGCAAGTAGTGTGATCAAAAATAATTTCCTTCTTCACGTTTCTTTGTAATATTTTTTTACAATATTTATGAATTTTACATTGTCTATGCATGCATTTTATTTTTTGTACAAATTTTTAATGGAATAAAGAATTTCGAATTTCAATTCTGCATTGAATTGGACCGTAGTTATATACAGTCCAATATCTCTTTGATAATGTAATCACTCTGAGCGTAATGTGGTCTCCTATATGCGGCATTAATTCGTAAGGGGTTTATTCGGCACGTAAAATTATTTAGTAAGGATATTATTTTAATTTTACACAGACTATACTCTTTTATACCTAATATTCGTGGAGTTTTTGTAGTATAATGTCATTAGTTAATGGGCAGCCTGACTTTAAGAATACAAATTCCCTGTTTTAAATTTTATGACGAAATGTTGTTAAATATGCAGAAAATTGGCTATTTTTACAAAAGATTCTTACTTCGTAAATCTGACTTTTGTATTATTTCATGTATGAGACCGTATATTGGTATTTGATATTTACACTAATCCGCATTGATTTACATCGTGACATTTTGATAAATATGTATTTGAATGTAGATGTATACATTTTATACCTACCACATAACCTTTTAGAGTACATAGGGGTTTTAACAATATTGTGTACCTACAATCGTGATTCAGTTTTCGTCTTTGTTAGGTACAGTCGAGTTCATAAATATGTACACAATTTTGCACTCTATTTCAACGGCTTAAGGTAAAGAAATGTGTATATATTTATAAACTCGACTGTAAGTGCTTCTTACACACAATGGCGAGCGCGGCTAGTTCTGAATGTCAGAAAATGTTAGAATTAGATCATAATAATATTATTAAAAACATTTTTTTTCGAGATATTTAGAATTAGGTGTCTGAATACACAAACAGGTAATATTTATGACAAAAACACACAACATAGATGAAGAAATTTATGAAATACGGCATATTTAGAGAGAAATTATCTTTATAAAGAGATACTTACTTATAAATATTAGATGTCATATACCAAAGAAAAGCGACCAAGATCACCTACTATCCGAGGTGGGGATCGAACCCACGTACTCAGCTTCCGCGGCTGATACCTGTACCCCTCGGCCACTCGGTCTTAGCAACCACCGGTCAAATTTCTCGGGTATATGAAATAGAAATAGAAAATAATGTATTCGTGACACACATTACATACATTAAAAGGACAAAGTAGATAAGACAATACAAAGTAAAAGAAAAGGTGCCACGAAATGGTCTCATCTCAGCATGTTGCTGGCGTGAGCCAGCGCTGATCTTCCGATGAGACCATTAAGTGAAAAATTCACGACGGGTAACATGACATAACATACAACACAGCGCATAACAATAATATATAAACAAGTACACTAAATTATATTAAAAACAAACAACAACAAATAAGTACGACTCCAACATAACTCCATCGGTCACAACCTGCCTTGGTCGAGCATTGGAACATTAGCGTCATTTTTTTAGAATAGCAACACTCGACAAATTGACAGGTCGATCCGCGATCCAATCTGTGGGCATGAATGGAGATATGGAGATACTATTACATAATAATACTATACTACGAATTACATAATTATAATACAAATGGCTGAATACATAATCAAATAAGTGAGCAACAGATAAAAGAAGAAACATTTACGGAAACAGGACACGAAATGACGGAAATTAATGAATGATGCGAGATGCGAAAGAAACATGACCCATTGGTATGTAGGCAGACGGCAGACATTATATGAAACTTGTGTCCACCTTGCAGTCTTCCTCACCAGATTGATGGTTGAGCATAAACTTCTTAAGCCTAACTTTAAAACTATGGATACTTTGCAGGTTTCTCAGCGGAGGCGGCAAATTATTCCAGCATTTACTAGCTGCATAGCGGAAGCTTCCACGGAAGGCAGCCGACGCATGGCGTGGCGTCAACAGTTGAATCCCACAGTCTCGACGGTTACGTAGTCTAATGCAAGTCAACTTGTCAAAAAGATATGCAGGGGTTTTGTGCTTTAACACTCCAAAAAGCAAACAGGCTAAGTGAAGTTTACGTCGATGGTGCATTTTGAGGAGCATATGTTGATTTAAAAATGGAGTGACATGTATGCTTAGCACATGATTGGCGCGACAGTATCTCGCCGCGAGATAGTCTATCCGTCCCTCTTTTGTTAATACAGCTAGTGAAGGACGGGACATCTATCTCGCGGCGACATACTGTCGCACCAATCATGTGCTAAGCCTGATGGGCTCTCAACGGGATATTGAAACAGAAGCGAGCGCAAGCATTTTGGACTCGCTGAATGAGTTGCTTAGTTTTGGAAAGGAGTCTTGGACCAATTACCACATCAACATAATTTAATTTAGACAAAACAAGTGATTCTACTAACTGTATACGTAAGTTTTCGTTTAAATATGGCCGAATTCGGTATAACACTTTCAGTTTGTAAAAGCAACTTCTAACTACCTCAGCAGTGTGCTTTTCATATCGAAGCCCACAATCCATATGGAGGCCTAAGTTACGAGCCTCATACACACGCTCTATGGGCTCATCCGAAAGCATCACGTCCCGCACCAAACTGATATCAGCCAGTCGTTGTTTGCTGCCAAAGACCATGTATTTAGTTTTACTGGGGTTAAGTAGTAAGCAGTTTTCCGTAGCCCATACTGCAATTCTGGTGAGATCAGCATAAGTTTCTCTATGGCTTGGTCAATTTGGTTTGGCTCACAAGATATATAAACCTGTACATCATCTGCATATATGTGGTAAGGTAAATGTAGGAGTGGATGACACTGTACCAATGAATGACTTTTTTGCAATTTAATTTAAATATTAAGAAAACTGTTATTAATATGACCCAAAGACAGTATCCAGGCGACTAGTAGTGCAATTTGTAATTTTTGTTTTAAACCGTTCTTTGATATCTACAATACTTTTTAAATTTATAGACGGTTCTTGCGAACAGGTGCTTCGAGTTGCTTGTGCGTCGGTTTTCTTAGTGAATCTGCTAAGGCATTGCATTGTAAAAGTGAACATAAAAGCCTGGATTTAACGAATTTTTACAAACTGTTTACTGAAACTCCAACACTTTAAATGAATCTATCGATATTGTGTATTTAAAGTATATTATTTTTATTAGTTCAGTATTTTAGATGCATGTCATATACTGGAGCGAAATTATAGCATTTAGTAGTGGATGACACCCATGTCATACACTCGCTCAATATAGTAATTTTATGTATCTTAATTTGAATCGTATTTTATAGCTATAGAACGTATAATTTAGTTATTCTAAAAAACACAGGTTTCTATGGACCATGTGAGTAGTGTCTGACATGGGTGTCATATACTGTTTTTCTATGGAGATCGAGTGGATGACAGTGCGTACTGATAAGTCATTCGTTGGGTCATAACTATGTGTCATCCATTGGTTACAAGCATTTGTAATGAAAACATGTCCCTAAAATTATCTAAATATACCTATGACAACGTGAAAAAAGGCGCAGCTTGTACTAATTGTAAATAAACATAATTTGATTCGGCAAGCGATACTACAGCTAGCCCTATCTTCCTTTCTTTAAAAGTAAAATCCAAAAAAGTCCCTACTACAAAAATACGTACAAACAGCAACACTCCTAACGGACCATTAAAGACAGAGCAGAGAGAAAATGAAAGAGATAAATATAGTTATATTATGTCAACTTCAAATTAAATAATACACGGAAATGTTGATCGTTCGCACTGTTCGCAACTTGGTCGAATAATACAAATCGGGTTCCGAAATCTTATGAGACTAGTATCACGACTTCGGCCGAACTCTGCTGACCAATGGGGCAGGCATTGCTAAGGTTAACCAATGATCGCTCGCGGTTTCTTCAGAAGGTGACATTACCATGGTTACGTAATAACAAAAACGTTTAACCAATGATTGATCGCGATTTTTCCGGAAGCTGACGTTACTATAGTTACGTTATATATAACATCCGCTTTAGTCCTGGAGACGTCAATCTAACTTCAGAGCCGGTAATTTGACTGCTAAGCTGCTATGTAGAAATTTTCGTTCATTTTCCTTTCAACGGCTGTCACTGTCAGATATTTTTTCAAAGTTAGATTATCAGCCAGAAACTATCAAGTCTCTATTAAACATTTGTATGGCTACTGACAGATTAAAGGATTATCTATCTACCATATTTCCACGAAGGTTACATAAGTATTCAACTAACTTCAACTATGAGATGTGATGAATTATAATAAAGACAGCAATAGCATTTGTCTCTGTCAATTAAAAAAATAAGTTAACCTCGTCCTGCCCAATGTGATTTATAAAGGACATATTCGATTTTTGGCAAATAATTTATGTATAGCTCGTTTAGGTTGAGGTAACACTCAACATTATTTATCTTTATGTAAAATGTAGAACAAAAGAAAAGCAACTATATTTTCAAACTCATCATCATCATCATCATCAGCGTATCGCAGTCCACTGCTGGACATAGGCCTCCCCAATTTCACGCCACCGTTCTCGATCTTCGGCTGCTCGCATCCAGCTCCTGCCAGCCATCCTGCGCAAATCGTCGCTCCACCTTGCCTGAGGGCGTCCTACACTACGCTTGCCGAGACGCCACAGACTTGCCGGTCTCCACTCAAGAACTCGTTTACCCCAACGGTTGTTGGTTCTACGGCTAATATGGCCAGCCCACTGCCACTTCAGCTTCCTAATACGGTTTTCAAACTCATTAGGTTTAAATTTCAATATCTCAAACTTGGTATGACGGGCAGGACGTGGCTAAAATTTCCCGATAACATGGCTATTTGTAAAAATATCTTGACTTTGAAAAATACCTCGCCTATTTATGTCAGATAAATCATGGCTTCCGATTTGAAGAAAATCGTAAATAAATTACTAAACGGTTTTAGACAAATCTATGAAGAACTGTCGTTATCCAGTTTCCACGAGGAACAACGACATCTAGCGTCTAATCATGGCCGATAGCTAATTCTTAATTTTCGTAGACGAAGGAATTTTTATTACTTCAACTAGTTTTCAAATACTGAAATTTTGACGCAACAAAGATTCGATGACATATCATCGGGGACCATCGGAAATGTCGCGATCGTGCCTACTAACGAAAAATACCGAACCCATAATATTACACGACCAAATTGCATCCTTTGGCAAGTGACTCAACATTCCTATGTAACTGACATGTGACTGTAAGTGTGATTCTCTTTCATGCAATATTTCCAATTTCTGAAGTGTATACCTAGCTGTGTTGCTGTTTGTACCTATATAGACTGAAAAAAATATATTTTTCAAGCAGCAACGTATCTGAATACGAAAAATGGCAAAAATCGAGAGCAAGTACAAACGATATGAAGAAAAAAAACATATTTTAGTAGTTACTGTGTGTAGTAAAAATAGTTTTAATAACGCAATTGAAAGTTATGTTCAACATTTAATAAATATCTACCTCGTTTTAGTTATTTTTTTATTTTATAAGTTTACCAGTAGCATAAACTTACCTGCAGTTGAGGTAATCAATTGTAAAACGTGATGCAATGCTATGTCATTTACTGGGACATCAATCCTATTTTTTCATAGTCATACTTTGCGACATTCAAAATATTGCCAGTCATTCACTGGTACAATTTGAGACATCGCGGAAAAGTGAAATTATAGCGTAACAGTATTAGTTATATACAATTTATTTTTCCAAAAACATAAAAGAGGAACCAGTCTATAAATTTGTATACACAATTAGTCTATATGTTTAACAATTACGTAGTTTTGTGCAAAAATGCATGAAACCGCTCCTTATAGTGTCATCCACTGGTACATTTACCTTATTTGCAATGCATGATGTGGGACCCAATGTCGGCAGAGTATAAAATAAAAAGGAGCGGCCCAACCACTGATCCTTGTGGTACACCCCTAGTTATCACAACCTTTTCAGAAAATAGGGATGAACCATCATTTAAAGTCACCCTAACCTGTTGCGAGCGATTATAGAGGTAGCTGTCAAACCACTCTAGAGCCTTCTGGTCAAATCCGTAATAACTCAATTTTGATAATAGTAAATTTATATTTAGACAATCGAAGGCCCTAGAGAAGTCTAGGAGCACTAAGATAGTGCACATACCCCTGTCTTGAGCATACAAGATGTTGTCAGTGACATCGAGCAAAGCAGTCATTGTACTTCGTCCCTTACGAAACCCTGATTGTACATCCGGTAAAATATTATTACTTTCTAAGTAAGAGGTTAACTGATTGCAGACAGCTTTTTCCAATATCTTTGACATACAAGGTAGGATGCTAATTGGTCTCAGGTCTTTATAGTCTGAAGGACTAGAATTTTTTGGTATGGGATTAACAACGGCTAACTTCCATGCATCTGGAAACGTAGAAGTAACAATAGATGTGTTAGTCAAACTTGTAATAAAATCTACAGTGTGTGGGAGTGTTCAAATAAGCATATTTAAGTTTATGCCGTCACTACCCTCCGCATTTGATTTTAAATTTCTAATTATTTTAAGAATATGATCTGGATTAACTGTGTCTAAGTGAAAGACAGAATCACTGTGCTTATGAAATTCGAAATAGGATAATTTAGATAAAGTTACATCTGAGGTACCTGGCAAACTCAAAAAGTGTTTATTTATAAGAGAAGGATGATTTAAAGATGAAGGTAATTCTGTGTTTTTCTTAGGTAACAATGTAGACTTTAAGTTTTTCCATAAACTCTTAGGCTCTCTTATTTTGCTATTAATATTTTGTTTGAAATATGTACCTTTTCAAAATACAGTGCCCTGTTCACAATGGATTTTAGGTCTTTGTAGTATTTCCTTTTAGCCTCAGACCGATTTTTGTGAAAATCCACTGCTGCCTTGTCACGTAACCGCATCATGATCATGATCCAAGGGTATGATTGTATCCTAATTAGAGAGGTTACTAAGGGTGCATAAGGATCAAATATACGCAGCACCTGTTGGTTGAAAACTCTTAGGCATGACATTAGGTCCCACCTCACGCTCCGCAAGTCCACATCTAGGTCTTTAACACAAATATTTTTAAATAGCCTATAAGTAATGCGATAAGGTTTAGGCTTTTCGCGCTTTACATTGAAATCGCAAACAATGAGGCAATGGCCAAATAGAGATCCTACATGTTCTGTGGATGTGCTTCTTGCCTGCATATCTGCGCAAACAACGTTGATCAGCGTCTGACTGGTATCAGTAAAGTGCGTAGGCTGAGATACTAGTTGTGATAATCCAAAACTTGTCAGAAAATTACTAAATTTAGAGATGTTTGGGTCCTTAATATTTAATAAATTTAAATTGAAATCTTCTACTACAACCAAATTGTCATAACAGGGAATTGAACTTACAGAATCAGATACAGCGTCTAAGAATAATTGGAGGTCCATCCAAGGCGGACGGTAAGCCGTTCCAATAACAAGTTTCTTCCCATTGAGAGTCAATGTGACCCACATCTGCTCGAATAATTCATGCGACGGATCGACGGGGCGAGCCCAGGTGCGTGCACTAAGGTTACGCTTAATGTAGAAACCTACACCTCCACCACGCGTACGCACACCTTCCGGTCTGGGAATATGGCGAAGTCTGTACCCTGGAAGCACCGGCGCTCGCCCTTCTTCACCTGCCCTCAGCCAGGTTTCGTTGATCGCCAGTACATCAACATCCTGCCGAGTAGCCGCCGCTATGATACTGTCATGATTTGTACTGAGGGAACCTGCATTGTACAAACCTATTTTTAATGTTTTATGAGATATACAATGATAAAATTATATCAGTAGAGTGTAAGAAGTAAATGCTCTTACAAAAAACACGAGACAGGTATTTAAAATTGCTAAGAACAGTATATATAAATACAAAATGGCAGAGAATGGAATACATACAAAGAAGAATAAAACAAAGCGGACTATGTTCGAGAATAATAAAAAAACACACATTGGCCAAAGATGAGAAAAACATGGAAAATAAAACATGGTCCTTTAACGACCGTATCTTAAACGGGGGTCGCCCCAAAAACACGACGCAAGTCCTCTTCAGACCGCACACAGAAGGCCGGCGCTCCATCAGCCTTACGGGCAAAGACTCTGCCTCGCCTCGTCCACGAAAACCTCCATTGCTGTTGCCGACACTGTTCACGTACTTTATGGAACAGAAGCCGGTTCGTACGTGTCAGGCGCTCGTTGATATAGACGCGGCGCGGCGGTCCCGGCAGGCTGTCGTCGGCAAAGGTGAAATTGCGCCGCACCCGGGCGGCCTGGAGCAGGTCGTCACGCAGCTGCCGCCGCGCCAGTCTGACAACGACGCGGCGCGGGCGGCCCACAGCACCTTCTTCGCCGACTCCCGGACTCGATCGCTCTACAGCACCCACTCGCTCGGCGAACACCACGTCCCGCTGGTCCAGCGTGATTCCCAATTTTGTGGCGAGAAGGATGACTGTGTGAGCGACGTTCTCACCCTTCACCTCTGGAACGTGACCAATGTCGAGATCGGTAAGCAGAGCATCTTGATCACGATCATTGAGCTCGAGCTGTAGGCGCGTCACGGTCTGCTGCAGCTCGGACACCTCACCGCCCCGAGGGGCTGCTTCCAGCTCGGTCGCCCTCCTCTCCAGCTCAGCCGCCGCCCTCTCCACCGCATCCAGCCTCAGCTCGACTCCGTCCATTCGCGCACACAGGCTCTTCAGCGAGGCACGGACCTCTTCACGAAACTCCCGCGGCTCCTGCATGTACGTATGGAGTTCCTGTCGCAGTGCTGCCATCTCGGAGGATTCAATGCTGGCGGGAGCTGCTGCAGAAGTACCACCCGATACAGCCTGCAGGCTAAGGGCACCTCTCACAGGGGTGTTACTGTTGTCGGTTTTCTTTTGCCTCGCCCGGCATTCAGCGCACACCCAGTCCTTAGGGACTACCACCCCTCGGGCAGAAGTTGACAGGCCCCATGTAACATCCGTCGACACTGCGCACAGGTAGCAGCGTCGCGTGCAACCATAAACTTCTTACAATCGGCGCACTGTTTACTCATCCTGCTTGCTATATAAATGAAGCCGATACAAAAAGTTCCTTCGAGACACGCTAGATGGCGCTGATATAGAAATACTAGCAGATGTGTATATATTTTTTATTTATTTACTCAGTTCTTAGTGTTACGGCCTGTTTCACAATCTCCAGTTAAAGCTATCTGTCAGTTAAAAATAACACTATCTCTTTCTTTCACCTGGAAGAATAAAGAGAGCGTGTTATTTTTATCTGACAGATAGCTTTAACTGGAGATTGTGAAACCGGCCCTTAATATTTTTAGTTTAATAAAAAAATATGAAATAGTGTTTGTGTAATAGTTCTATAGTATATGGCCCCACTTAGTATCCAAAAAGTTTATCTTGTGAAGTGTAGGTACCTACACACACACAAAAAAGCTCAGTTTATATTTTGCACTTGGAAAATGTTATAAAGCACAGGATTACGAGCTCACGGCAGGCTGCGAACACTCACACTTCACATTCGGTCACTAAGACACACACGGAGACCGTCGATAGTTTAAAAGGTAGCGTTTAAATATTTATTAATACTAACTGAGCGCGAGCGTACACTTCGTCAATATATGCAATCTCTTACAAGGCTAGGCGCCTTTGACCATTCTCTAAGGGCAAGCAATACATGCCTGCGCCTCCTATTAGAATACCTACTTTACAATTTTCTAGTGTGACTACTGGAGAAAAATTAAAAGTACAAATCAAAATATTTAGTTAATAAATAATTTGTGTTGTGTTTTCGCAATACGTTCAATAGATACTTATTATTTAGTTTCACGTCCTCCCAAAGAAGTTTTGTGTTACAAATTTGTAGAGCGCGTAAGTATGCATCCAATTTGATATAATTTAGATGCAAATGCGTAATTTTGGAACAAGCCTACTGAGCCGTGCAATCGCATGCATGCAGCAAATATTGGAATTATGTTTACATTCCGATCTCCCCTGAATAAACATCATTTTGACTCAAGTAAATTGAACACAACATTATTAGAAGTACCTACTGATTTCGTGGGAAACAGTAATATATTCGTAATTATTTTCCGTCATATTCGCAGCAAATATTACATTATTGCCGAAACACGAAAGTAGGCACCGAATATTAATGTAATACAGTAGATAAATTGATGTTACTTTGTATTATACACAAATTCCGTTCGTCCTAAAATTTGAATCTGTATATCGCTGGCTATGTGACTCAACCTCGTATAAAGGCTTACGAGGTTGTGTCAGAAATTGTACATTACTATGGAGGACGGAAAACGAAGGAACTGAGGCCAGATAGGGATACGCGGCCTGTAACCCTGTTTCTCGCGGAGATTTGTATAGTGCTTTTCTCAAACTTGCCATGAAATAAAAGGAACTGATTTCGCCGAACCATACTATTTAATTTGTAAATAAACCAATAGTACAGTATCGAAAAACATTAAAAAAACATTCGCGCCTAACTGTTTTTTTAATCTGTTAGAGGTATCTTTTTTAACTGGTGGTATAGACATTGTGGCTGAATGACAAGACCTGGTGTCACAATTTGACGTTTCAAAACAAAAGACAGTTTGTTTGCAGTCCTAGGTGTGAAATAAATACATGAAATCTCTTTACATATATCATCTTAGCACATTACACCGGATACATAGTATTTCCGGGTTTAATTTAAAGTAAGTAACATTCCGTAGCATGTTTGAGAAAAATATATTTCTACACAAAATGCATACATTTTATATACGAGGATGAGTCATACACCCTGGGCATACGAGGTTGAGTCACACAACCATCGATATCTATCTTTATTTTATTTTTTAATTTTATTTAATTGATTGATTCGATTTGAATTATTTTTAACCCCAATTAGAGTAGCTATAGATGAAGAAACTACAAATACTGCACTCAATCTCAAAATTAATTATTATAAAATTGCTGTCATTGTATGTACTAACCACAAACTACGTAAATTTTGGTTAGTTACTGTCTACTATATTTAGGTACTTTTTAGTAGTACATTCCAATTAGTTAAACGTGCCTGATTAGAATATAAACATACCTAACTAAGCTCAATTACTGTCCCTTCGTTGCATACATTTCCAACTATGCTACTGATACCAGGAATGGGAATGATGTTCGAAGTAGATAATCGCATAATCTCATTCTAAATCACGCTGTGGAAGTTATTGAATACTTATTGGATATCACCGACCCATTTGCAATGTAAAGGATTTGTAAAAGATAAAAATAGGAGTGGGATATATTGGTAAACTGTTTGCGGTAAAATAAGAAGTAATCCCTTACACAAATTGAATACATGATTTTGTTGGCTTACCAGGGTTGTTTGCGTTTGTGTCCCCCACGTTTCTTCCTAACCATTCCGATTTCAATGAAATTGTATTCCATGATTCGAATAAAATTCAAATTCGCCAAGTGAGACGCTCGCAGCGGGCTTGTAGAGCGAGATTCAATCAGGGAAGGCTTCGCCTGTTCGCTGTTGTCTCATTTAAATGAATAAATGGTCCAGTTCCCTCCCACATAATTATATTACTGTGCACGGGACAATAGGGTACTGGCGGATTGTATCTTTATTTACAATTCGAACGGTGGCTATTAGAAGGTAAATTGAAAATGTAGCTTTGGAAATACGTTTGTTTTGTTATAATTGAAGGTTACGAAACTGGAAATTTCGATTATAAAATTTGCTTTCAACAAGATTTATCTTCATTCTACTAATTTTGCCATTATCACAATTTGATTGTTTGTTTATCAGCAATGTTAAAATTATAGACAAATTTATGTAAAATGTAAACTGGATTTCTTATAACTTGCGATAGATGAATATAGGTACAGGGTGATTGGATGACCGATGACATGTTTTCTAAGAGTTTTGAACAAAAAAATCGCACAATCTTCGTTTTTTTAATGATGTTAAAAATGGTATTTTAGCATTTTCAGTGTGGGATCATGAACTTCAAATTTATGTAAAAAAATACTTTTTTTGAAACAGAAGATTTTATCATAATTTGTTAGATTGTGTATGCGTTACTTTAATTAAATATAATAAAAAATAGTACGTTTATCGCTTAAGTTGGTCAAAAATTAGCAGTTAATTAAAAATTTTGGGTATTTTGGCTAAAAACACCAAAAAAAAAATAGTCAAACTTCGTCAAAGACAACAATGGCTAAAATGGTTCTTAATGGTCTATACTTACTTCACCTTAAAGCTTCGCATCGGTCTACCAATCACCCTGTATTTAAATAAACTCCTTAGCATTAAGAACCATAGCGTAGGCTCTGTGTATTATTCACTTTGAGAGCAACGTGTTTTTGACAATGTATTTTGAACAATTATCGCTACGCAGCAGAAATTCACATATTCTTAAACATTTGGTAAGTATCTAATAAAATTATGCTAAATCCTGGTTGCTTGTAGCGTTAAAGCTACGCAGTACTTTCGTATTGGCATATTTGTCAGAACGTAACGGCGACTAGGAAAAATGATTAGACTCGGTACCATCATATGTAAGCCTACCTACAGTTCACTAAGCATGTACATTCAGACATCAAAACGATACAATTACAATTTCCCGACGAAAAATATTCAATAATCTTCTTACACAACCAATTCCAATTTCATTGGCTGTTCATTTTCTTTTAAAAGCGAATTGTTCTACGTAGTAAAAGAAATTATTCCGATTGAATACATTCACAGTCATCGAGTTGGAGACAAAGTGCCTTTGTGTAAGTAACAAGAAACAATGGTGGTTCCTCGACTCCCTAGTTTCCTTTAACAAGCAGTTGGATGACAGCCAAAACAAAGAATGTTTTTTAAGCTGAGCGCATAACTACCGTCACATTGGAGACGCTTTGTCCTGTTATTCAGACGATTTATTCGTTCTAAGTAGGTACGCTGCCGCGTTTTGTTTTGGCTTGCGAGCTTATTTTAAAAGCGGATTTAAGGATATCAGTATAGCATTTCTTATATCTTTACGTCATCGTTGGCCTTAAAGAGATGATTTACTGCAGTCAAAATTGCTTGTATCCCACGGGTGGTAATGCGTAAAGCACCATCGCATATTTACGGCATTTGCAGTCGTAAAGTGTGGGGTAGTTTAAGTGTCGTCATTTTTGATAGATTTTGGATTAACTAGTTATGTATAATTTACAACAAAAATAATTACTATATTTACCTATGCTTTGAATGTTACCGTCGTTTTTGACCGTTACGTAATGATAAACGCATTTTAGGTAACAATTTTGTGACTGTGTTGTTTTAGTCTTGTCACACTTCATTGTCAGACATCAAATGGCCAAAAAAACATTAATTACCTACCTACCTGGCACATGTAAAAAAAAGTAGAAGTATATTTTTTTATGTAGGCATTTGAGATACCACAAAAAAAAACAAAAAAAATATATTTTTTCAGATTCTTTTAGCTTCTTTTAGCCTCAGAAAAATTTTCCCTTTCCTCACAGGCACATTGTAGAAGTCTGCGTAGATATTTGTGAGTACCCTGGCCGCTTCAATATATCTGATGGCGACTGTACGGCAATCGCATAACGTTAAAGCATAATCGAATAACGCTTCAGGCCTTACGTTTAACATGCCTATTTCCTTATTATTCTTCAGTTATTCGATCTTTAAAAAGCCGTTAAACACCCCTAATGGTTTCTCCTAAATTCCGCGATGGTTTAACGACGATATGGTAATGACTTCACATCTAGGAGGCCGCTGCACCGTCCTGAGCCTGCCTTTGTCATTATGGGCCCTAAATCTTCTCGCTCCGCTTTTCTTTGAGCTATTTAAATTAAACTGTTAGTTGGAAAAGGCGTAGTATTAAATGAGACGCAAAAAATGTTCTGTTCGCCAAAAAACCGATGAAGTACTTTCCTAAAATAATTAAGCACGTATTTAATGAGGGTTTTTTGAAATGACGTTCACCAGGGCGGCAACACTGAGGCGTCAGGTCCAGAAACTTGTCTAAATTCTCAGAGCGCCTACAGTTTTGCGTTTAAATGTTTTGTATGAGTTCATTGAATTATATATTATTATACTCGTAAAAATAAAAATACCTCCTAGTTTGTTTTTCTTTAGAGCTAGATAATTGTTTCTTAGCGGGACCGTACGGCTAAGTGGCGCCAACCTAGTGACATACGTTTTCGAGAAAATCCTCATTGATTTTCAGTGTCTCTGATTTATTTATGGAAGATCGATATAATGGAGACCTAGGCTCTCCAAAACATGTCTCGCGTCGTGACTAAATACATACACGTGCGTTTAACCCTTTTGTTATATTTTTTTAAGTCATTGCTTAAGATCCTACTTTAAAGATCTATTAAGCGTAGGTATAATTGGACTGAGATATTCCCGTATAAGATTGTCCCTATTAAATTTGATTAAGTACCTACTTTCTTATGCTCTGGATACACGACGAAACTAACACTCAACATAAATAAATATATTAAAAGCACCCTCGGCCAAAGCCCGACGCGTACTCAACGGCTTTGGCCGAGGGTGCTCCGGACGAGGACCCTCTTAATGGGTCGAAACATGACGAGCAATCTTCGACTTAAATACGTGATTAGCCCGGTTCGCTAATATTTTAATATGTTTGAGTCTCATGCTAGTTATAATTCTACATTCATTTGTAGAATAGGCCAATTTTTCTAAAATACAAAAAGTTTATGGTAGGTACCCATGCAGCCCACTTATTGTCAGTAAATACATTTTATGAAAAAGGTAAGTATTCTCAGTTCACACAGTTTAATGAATATTAAACACAAAAAGTAATTAAAAAGTGGAATTTCATGGAATGGATGATAAATAAAAGTGTAATAGACTTAATTGAATAACTTTGTTTTCGGTTGTTTGGATTTTATATGCGGCTAATTTAGAATAAGGAAATGCTTAATGTTGTCTAGGGAAAAAATCCATGTATTGCAATGCGTACAATAATGAAAAAAAAAATAGAAATTATACATGGAATAATAAATGTTTTTTCATAAAATCATGCTTGATTTCCGTTTAGCCGTGTGGTGACGGCAGTAAGAATAGGTACATTTGTCACCACCTCAATTCCTCCTGCGGGTGTCGTAAGAGTCGACTAAGGGATTGAAGTGTCACTGACCATTATTTGATTAAAGATTGATGATGTGCAGCAGCATCATTATATTGGACACATTTTACTGCGATCGCCAATCCGCTTGTCCAGCGTGGCAATTATGGGCATTTACCTCCTAATGCGTCTATAGGTACGCATAGTTAATAGGAGAGGCCTACGTCCAGCAGTGGACTACCATAGGCTGATGATGTATGCTTGATTTAAATAAATCACTATCTATTACTACACTATTAATTTAATCATGTTTTCATAAACACCCCGTGTTCGCTCTTTGTTCTCTCTCTTGTTGATAGGGTTTTGTTATCCAAATAATTAATCGAATCAGGCGTTACTTTGCAAAATTTCATTGTTGTTACTTGAACAAAATCGTGCATGTATATTCAATTAATTGTTAAAGGCAATGTCTTGTGTAAGGGTTTTTGTTCAGGTGCGCTAATACGTTAAAACCATATTCGAGATGGCAGTTGATTCAATTTACAATCTAAGTATAAATATAAGGCGTAAGTTTAAAAGGCCCGAGAAATAGGAAGGCATAAGAAAATGTTTCGATACAACATTGCTTATGAGTATTTATATATTTATCTTGCGCAAATTGAGATGCATTGCATGTTTTTGTCTAACGTTTTCAAGTTGTTAACTACATGGCAATATCGACATGGATATTGATGATATTTTTATATATTTCATTATTATGTTTCTACGCACCGTGTACCACTATTATTCAATATACTCACGCAGCGTGATTGAAATTATTACAACGCGTAGGTATAGTAATTAATATAACTTTATCCTGACGTTTCGAACACTTTACAGGGTTCGCGGTCTACGGGTGGCTGTGGTGGATATGGTCATTAATACGCGATATAATCCATTAAAATAGTTTTATTTCATGAATAACTATCGCGGAAGCTGAAATGAATCACATTACATTACTGAATTAATAAAATGCATTATCAACGCTTTGTAACGAGCAACTTCAATAAAATTGTTGTAGTTGATGTGTACGTATATCGCGACGTCTGTAGACGTTCATTCATTGAAATAGCTAAAATATAAGAGTCAATAATTAATTCATTTTATATTTCATGATAAGCATTTAGAAAACAATAATCTGTAAAGCAAACACTCTCAAGAAACCATAAACATCTGAAAAGTGGTCGACCTAATAGTTTTCCGAGTATTTCTTGAACCATTTTTCCGTTAATCCGGTGCAAGTTTAGGGGCGCTCCTGTCGCAGCGCGGCCGAGTAGCGATAATTTAGCCAAAATGGCTTCCATGTCGGCGGCAGTGCCGGCGCCGGGCCCCGCTCAAATAATAACCACATTATGACTCACCAGCCCACCGCTTAAACTACTTGAAGGTGACGCTAAGTAGATACCGCTTTGTGGCTAGCTGAGAAAACTACGCAACTGTATCATCATCATCATCAGCCTATGATAGTCCACTGCTAGACGTAGGCCTCTCCTATTAACTATGCGTATAAACGCATTAGGAGGTAAATGCCCGTAACCCGTAATCGCCACGCTGGGCAAGCGGATTGGCGATCGCAGTAATGTGTCCACTATGATGACGCTGAGCTGCTGCCCATCATCAATATTTATCAAGTAGTGGTCAGTGACACTTCAATCCCTTAGTCGAATCTTACGACACCCACAGGAGGAGTTGGGATGGTGACAGATATATTCTTACTGCCGTCACCACACGGCACGCAACTGTATAATAAATAGTATTAGACGTTCATGGACAAACCTTCCACCGAAAGTACCCCCGCTCCGTTGACAGTTACCCTGGCATGACTTATCTCACCAGGCGCGGATCCAGGGAGGGGGGGGGGGCAATGGAGGCACTTGTCCCCCCCCCACACACTGGACTTAGGTATAATAGGTATGCCTAGGTGCTTTTTTGGGTCATTTGCAGAAAAAGTGTACCTTTTAATTTTTTTATGCGATCATGGACTGTAATACACCATTTTACTCGGCATCGTGCGTACTTTTCAGTTATGAAACAAAAAAAGTATGTATCTAATGTCACGAAAATAAGTATGAAGATTGCGATTTCTCACTTTAGTTACTCCCATATTATAGGTATGAAAAATTCTGTAACAAATTTGAGATTTTTTTTTATTAGTTTCGTTACATTTTGTTTCTTACATTTAGTATGGGAGTAACTAAACTGAGTAATCTCAATTCACATACTTATTTTCGTGACAATAGAGACATACTTTTTTTGCTTCAATACTGAAAAGTACGCACGATGCCGTGTAAAATGGTGTATTACAGTCCATGATCGCATAAAAAAATTAAAAGGTACAGTTTTTCAGCAAATGACCCTTTTAAGTATAAAATACTATCATATCATAGGTTAATTACCCCCTTGAATGAAGTCCTAGATCCTCGCCTGTATCTCACTCACATGCAAGGCGCGCGTGTACTTATACGAGCTACGAGCTTAGACTGTGCGAGTACCAATGCGTTTGTTCCATGTAATTTATCGCCACTGTCTGACGTGTGCCTACGGATTGAATTTGAGCATCTTATGCAAAACACAATTGCAAAATTCGCACTCTTTAAAAGGTTGCCAGAGCATGGCGCGCGTGAACTTATACGAGCTACGAGCTTAGACTGTGCGAGTACAGTCAAGGGCATTAATATATATACACTTCTCCATACTGATCCCTTACAAATGTGTCTATATATTAATGTACTCGACTGTACCAATGCGTTTGTTCCATGTAATTTATCGCCACTGTCTGACGTGTGTCTACAGATTGAATTTGAGCATCTTATGCAAAACACAGTTGCAAAAGTCGTACTCTTAAGGTAGCCGAGTGACATTATTTTATTTATCGCAAGAAAAAGGGTGACTCGTCTTTATAAAAAGCTTTTAAACAACCCTCCGTAGGTTTGTGTCAAATATTCATGTACCCTTTCATGGCTTTTAATTATTTCATTGTTTAGGGATGTCATGGAATTTTCCTGAAAGAAATCCTTATATTTACTTAAAACAATATTAAAAGCATAAATTCTGTTACAAACAGAATACTTCTAAAGTGATTTTAAATATGAAGATTTCTTTAGTCGTTTTTCGCAGAATCTTTATATAGGGCAGTTTTTTGCTTTGCCTTAGTTATTTGCGTTTCTTGATCTGAATCTTATTTTAGGAAATATTAATTTTTTCTCTGTCACTTCAAAAACATTCAACTAAAAGAGTAAAATTTGCAAGTTTAATTATTTGCTTCACTAATTTTCAGCTGATAGACGTCCACTGCTGGCCATAGGTTTCCTCCAGTAGGGGTATTATTGCCGTAATTGCCACGCTAGCAACTTATATGAATACATCGTATTTAAAAGGAAGCTGCTGCCCATAGGCCGGTGGCCTCGTTGTCGCAAACAAATTTCAGATAAATACTTTAACTGAGCCATGAGCATATTTAAATATTGATCAAACTGGCTGTCATAGTACACGTCGGGCTTTGGTCGCGGGTACTCCATGATGAGGATCCTCTAAATGGGTCGAAACACGTCGAGAAATTATCGACTAATATACGTGAGTAACCCATTTGATCAATATTTAAATATGTTTGAGTCTCACGTTAGTTATAATTCTAAAAATTAGCTATGAGCTTTACGTGACACCGTCAAAAACTGCCTTTGGTTAGTCGGAAACTCAAAGATCTGCAGGAACAATAGAACCATATCAACAAGTTTTACATCAAAAACTTGAGTGGAGTCAAGAAGTTCTTTCGTGGCTTGGGTAACAGTGGATACTGTATTCTAAATAAACTTCATACGAGGAAGGCAGCTTACCACATCATTTATCATCAATGAACTTGCGACACAAGTTATCATTAAGACAAAGGGAGGCAAGTATCCTTTATTACCTAATTAATTTTGTTTTAATAAAGACGACGAAGTTTATTCGTCTGTGTACGCTACTGAAAGAAGTTTGAAACTTTCCTAAGATTTTGCAACGCGAGTAGGTGTACGTTCAGACTCGGCTACTATTGGCTGAGTCAATAGCTAGTTGATTAACCTTTTGACCATCGTAGACAGAGTGTGTAACTAACGTTCAGTCGCTAGCCATATGTACTGGTCTCACCGCGAGCTACTAAGCTATGAATTATCGGCTATAAACACGAACAAAAGATACGCACTCCCGTGTAAAAAAAGAGACACGGTGATACTCGCCCGGCGGTGATAGCTGATAGTTGAGCGAGCTTAGTAGCTCGCGGTGAGAACAGTGCCATAGCTCATAAGAAAGAGTGACAGAGAGAGAAAAATACAATACGCTACGTTAGCACACTGATATGTATACAGGGTGTAAGTCTAATACGGGCGAAGCTCTTAACTGGTATTAGTTTACGACATAATAAGTGCATTCAAATAACTTTTACTTAAAATTAGAGCAATAACATTTTCCATACAAAATAATTCGGCGCGCAATGTAGAGCAACATACGCGAGTTAAACACTCGATGACAGCTAATTTCAAAAGCAGATGACATAACTGCCATATCAACAATAACAAATGTTCGTACCTACATTGCTGCTCCGATAATCTTAAAAAAATTCTGTGGGGTCATAATTAAGAGTAACTTTTAAAAAACCATGTAATCCATGATTACACTAATGAATCCCATGCCTGGTTTAATTGATCGCCCGTATTAGACTTACACACTGTATGTCAGATAGTCAATATCCAGCTCACTTAGATGAAATCTTAAAGGTCCGATTACTTTTTTACAATGTGAAAAGAATCCTTTTAACATGCAAGCTCTTATCTACGTGATATATATTTGTATTGGTAAAAGGGCACGCTCATACTAATAAAAGGTTTATAAGTTCAATCGATGTACGACAGATATTTTCATTGTATTTTTGTGGACATCTTTTATTGGCTTTGTTTACTGTACACTCAGTTTTGTAAGTTTCTTATGTGCTGATGTTGATGCCCCAAATAAATAAAATAAATACCTAATATTTTCTCAGCCGAGATCGAGACTAAACAATATTTTCATGTGTACAGTCAAGTTCAAAAATATTGAAAGAATCCTCTTGTAAATACGTTACGATGTTCTTATTACACCGAATCAAAGTGCACTGGGACATATTTTTGAGCAAGTGCCCCCATTGCCCCCCCTGGATCCGCGCCTGGTGGCCCCCCAGGATGCTTAGCCAAGTTGCCAATCGCTAAGCTTAGTATTCCCTCTCTGTCACTCTTTCATATTAGTGCGACAAAGACGAAGTTAGCTACCTTTCGCTTATGATGGACAATTAAGCGTTAGCAATTGGCACCTTGCTTAAGCACCCTGGTCTTATTGGATACCGGTCAAAACTATGTTTATTTAGCAGTAATCTAAGTGTCATCGTGTATGCACTTACTTTGTAATTTTGACTAATATGTACATGTTAACACAACAAAATACAAAATAATAATTGTATATTTAATATTGATATTAGCTTTGATACAACGCGACGAAAATTCAATACAAAACTGAACAGCTTTAGTTTATCTGACATTGACACACAATACGAACTAAATTGTTAATCATTTTCATAAAATGAATTATCAGAATTATCCATTAATGCAGTAGAGTGCCTAAAAGTAATAAAAACCACTAAAATACACGCAGCACAATAAAATGTAATTTAACAGTAATTGGAAAATTTGTCACTCACTGAAAATCATTTATTTAAATTTGGCATAACAATTGCCTTTTGTTGCGTATTTGCGTTCAATCTGTGATTGCATTATTTAACTAGATATGTAATTTCATTTGATTTAATGATACAATTAATTTTGATAAAAGGAACATCAAAAATTAACCACATCTAACTCAAACTAATGTTACGTCGTTGAATTGAAACTTTCGTGAGACATAATGCTAGTTGATACGCTAAAAACCTTAAATTAACTGTATGATTTGTATTCCACCTTCATTTTTATTTGTCATACTAAATTCACTGTTATTTTTTGTGATTTTCGCTGTTGTTGTGTTTTTTTTCTTAATGTCACTGATCTACACTTTGTCACATTGTGTCATGTATAACTGTCCACTTTGGTATAAATCCGACCACATTTTGGTACAGTAATTCGTGGATAATGTAGTAGGCGATACATTTAGTAATTTTATTAGTTTTAATACCCAAGCTGAACATATTTTATATGGCTCTTTGTTATCCCTAAAATTATAAAAATAAATAAATTAAAATAATAACTATTGGTGTACTTAAACGGTTAAACTCACGTGTATCTACTGTGAGTCACTACGCGCGAGATCTTTCGGAGGCCCTGTAAGTGGAAAAAAACCGAAAATGTCAATTAACTCAATGAAGACAAAATCCCGGGACGCTTTTTCTCATGCTTCTAGATATTGTAATTGTATTTACCAAATTAAAGTATATGTGTCCCCAAAATAAACAAAAAATGTCCATGAAGAGTAATAACATCTTTTATACAAACACTAAGTCATCAAAATGTGTACTCGCCTTTCGAGTGACAGGCGCAATCTGTTTTCAAATAATTATTTGTGAAAGCCGAGACGGGCAGAATTAATTCGCTCGGCACAACAGAGGGCCTACTACGAAGTCTCAAAAACGTAAGTATCGATCATTCCATCTTTCATTCCAATGACGCTTTTGTTGGAGTGACAGAGACAGCCGCTGGAGGTTAACGATTCTCGAAGTTCGCAGTAGGTTTACTGGCTGCAACGCGTGTCGCGGCCTTCACGCCTCGGTTTTACCCTTTCAGGAAACTTTGTTTGGGTAAATGTAACCGATACTCATCGGCATTCGATATTTAAATAAAAATTATTGTGATTTTAACATAAACAACAACATACAGTACCTAATATTATACACATGTAAATTGTTTATTAGCTTACAGTAGAGTTGTTAGATGGAGAGGGCTATGCTAGGAGTCTCTCTGCGAGATCGGATTGAAAATGAGACCATCCGCAGTAGAACCAAAGTAACCGAAGTAGCTCTCGGAATTGCTAAGCTGAAGTGGCAGTGGGCGGGGCTCATTGCGCGTAGAACCGATGGCCTTTGGGGCGGAAAGGTTCTCGAGTGGCGGCCACGTACCGGAAGGCGCAGCGTGGGTAGGCCCCCACAAGATGGACTGATGACCTGGTGAAGGTCGTAGGAGTCCGCTGGATGCGGATTGCGGGTGGCAAAGGACCGGTCATTGTGGCAATCTTTGGGGGAGGTCTATGTTCAGCAAGTGGACGTCTTTCGGCTGACATGATGATGATTATGATGAGAGTTGTTAGCACTGATAGACAAAGTATTTTGACGTATTTTTAATCTGAAGGTCTCGGGTTATTATACGGCCAGACCTTGTTATCTAATAACTTTAACTACTAGACCTTGAATGTTTCCAATATGACTACTCACATTTAAAACCCGTTCGGCACCGCATCAACAACTTTACTATCGAACATTTTATTACACATTTACGTTGGAGCGATCCCATCAAACAGATCTTTTTGAACTACACGTTCCACTATAACGAACGTAAAACAACACAAAGCAGTTTTATGAGCTCCAAACTTATGTATATCTGCGACGGGTAATGCATTTCACTGTACAGACAGCTACGCCGTAAGTACTTAATCCAATAATGCAGTTCTACTTTGTAGGCAAGCGCATTCATTTTGATACCTGGGGCCCGATGCAACTCGAGATTGTAGCCAACGATGACGTGGCTATCGTAATATGGGGCTATGATACATGGGGTCTTACTCATAATATACGTAGGTAGGTATTGACGTAATTAAGGGCTCAATGAGAATGACAATTAAGTACGCTCTTTTCCATTGTGTTACGAAAATTAGTCATAATTAGTCATATTTGGGTAACTTCGCGAAACAAAAAAATGAACTATGTACTTACATAAAAATTCCCGTTTTTGTTGTCAATTCTAGGTGAAGAACGGCGAGAGAAGTTCCTAATACCTAATAAGAAACATAATAAACGGGAAGAGGGGAATAAGAAAGACCTGTTAACTTGGACCTATAATTATATTTGAAAGCAGCACTCCGGACACCACCAGAAGGAGTGATATGGCACTCGACACTTTAGAACGGCAACAAATAAAGAATCCCGGAAGATCGGCGACATCCCATAGGACAATAGCACCAAAAAACATAATATTATGGTAAATATGTTCTCACCTGAATTATCGAACATTGTCATAAATTATCTAGTGTGTGTTCTGAGTAGTACCAGAAACTGTAATTTACATCACGCGGACTACCTTTCATTTTAGTTACATTTGGTACAGCATGCCAATGTTTTTTCTCCAGAATACGCTGTTAAGACTCTATCTAGTCAAAGTGGGGGTTGTTATCATTTGGAACATCGCCAGTTCAGCAGTTACGTATCTCTTATCTTTTTATTTTCTTAATTAGAGGCGATGGGATTGTCATGACCTTGGCAAGGCACCAACGGTACTTATTAACGTCGTAGCGTTGTGTTAATTTTAATACAAGCAATGTGAGCTTATTTAGCGAACGCGAAAAAAATATAATGCCGCATTAAACGACCAACCACCGCATGGTCACTGGTCAGGGCAGTAAGAATACAATTGTCACCACCCCAAGGCAACTAACCAAGCCTCTCCGTCAATGTCAGGCAAATGGTCGCCAGCTATGTAACATGTTTTCTACCACCATTATCATCATTACCATCAGCCTATTTCAGCCCACTACTGGACATAGGCCTCTCCTATTTACCTGTACGTATGGACGCATTATGAAGTTAATGTCTTTAATCACCGCACTGGACAAGCTGATTGATTGATAGTGTGTCCACTATGATGATACAGCTGCTCATCATCAATCTGATAAGAAATGGATGGTCAGTGATACTCATGACATCCATGGGGAGAGTTGGGGCGGTGGTCCAAATGTAATCACGCTATCAACATTATGATATCTCGACATGAAAGCGTGTGCCTCTCAGGTCGAGAATATGAATCAACCAAAATCCTACACAAATTGGCGGCTTTTGTGAGCCGGTATCACAAAGGTGACATCAGCAGAGACTTATCGCATCATGTCTAATAATGGGCTTTAGTATGTAAAGTATAAGAGATAGACTAGAAGCATTCGGGATGTGGTGTTGGCGAAGAATGGAAAGAGTAAGCTGGACAGAGAAGAGGTCAAACGAGGAGGTGCTAAATATGGTGAAGGAGGGCAGGTGTATTTTAAAAACAATAGAAAACTGAAGAGGGAGACCTGTTACCCGTCACTTTTCGTTGGTATTGATCAAAAAGAGACGCGTAGTGAGAGCTAAGGGCCTGGAAGTTATGACGTCAGCCGTATGACTGAAGACGCGATTTCGCTTCCTGGCCTACTACCGCGAAAATTGAAATTCGTGAATTTCGAGGATTTTTCTGTCACTCCAACGATGGCGTCAATAGAGAGAGAAAGACAAATTCTTGAAATTTGTGGAATTCGAACTACGCGGAAAAGTTGCTGCTTCGGTCTACGGTGTGGTGTACCCAGTAGGTACCTGTTTCGAAAATCTCGTTTACCTACACTATGATGATTGAATGTAAATGAAATGCGACTGTTTGATGAAAATAAACTTTTGTTGATTGGAACGATTCAATTTGCAAATAGTTGGTTGAAACTAGTATTTGAAATGCAGGTTTTATACAAATCGGAAAGTTTTAACACACACCTATATTAGGTAACAGGTAGGTATGACACAAAGTAGGCATGGCTGGTATACTAAAAATAGAGGTGAATTAATCGTAATATTCTGTTCTGATCTCGATCTGTGAAAGTCACTAGGGATAGGAATCTCATATATGTAAGGTTTACTTGTAAATAAATATTCTTTGCTATACACGTGACTTGTCAAAGTGTTGCTATAGGTGTACGTACGTATGTATATGTACCTATACATAAATGCAGAGGTTATCCTTATAACCTATTTCAATATGGTGTTGTAAAAATCTGCGTAGACATTGACCATCGATGGTTGTATTATAATGATGTTGATTATAAAATAAAAATAATCGGGAATCGCACCCGCACCCATAAAGCATCCTTTTGATGTTATCACCAGATTGTAGTAATGCAGAAAACGACCAACCTAGATTATTGGTTACAAAAAAATATATATTTGTAGTTTTTATTGTACCACTTTGTTGGCAATTAACATGTATCAACCATATTTAACCATATAACCAAATTACAGATTTCTAGTATTAACGACCACTGAGCTATGCTGCGGACAGACGGACATGGTGAAACTATAAGGGTTCCGTTTTTGCTATTATGGCTACGGAACCATGAAACCTTAAAAATACGTCGTTTATTCAATTCATTTTTATGTCGAATGCAAACGTTACTTAGTAAGCCAGGCTGTGGTTTTGTCCGCCAATCACAATCAACTTTAATACCGACGTGTCAAGCCTTTCGAATATTGTGATCGTGGCTTCCGCTGCCCACAATAATGGTTTTAAAAACTCTGGATGACCTATATTGAAATTGTTTCACGGAATTCAGTGAAGTAAGAGTAGGTAGGTAGTTTTCATTTATGCAAAGACTTTTTAGCAAACTTAGATGGATAAGGTTTATAATCTCGTCTAGAATGGGATTTGAGGTTACATTTTGCAATTTTGTCTACAGAACTTTAAAATTGACGAGCTCACTATTTTAATCAAGTCAATATTGATTTATTTCAACATAATAAATTCAAATTTATTTCATTTCTTATCTCATCTAGAATCAGATTTTAGGTTACATACCGACTTTAGGTTTCACTATACATTCATCATCATCATCAGCCTATGTTAGTCCAGTGCTGGACCTAGGCCTCTCCTAGGTTTAGACGCATTAGGAGGTAAATGCCTATAATCGCCACACTGGGCGATCGCAGTAATGTGTCCACTATGATGACGCTGCTGCCCATCATCAATCTTTTATCAAATAGTGGTCAGTGACACTTCAATCCCTTAGTCGACTATACAAACATACATTACCATAATAAAATTATGCTTCAATCGTGTAGAGGAAAATAAAGTTTCATAAAAGAATTGGTTTTACCCTTATAATTCAAGGCTGTACATAATCAACTTAAGCCTTACACAACTGTACACTTAAACCTCAATAAAGCATATATTCAAAGTAATCAACGAAGTACGGCAACCATTAAGAAACCCTCAATTTTAGCATACTTCAAAAAGCTTGAAAATGCCTCTGATTTCAATATATAAATCTGTTAAGTATTAAATAGGGATATTTTACATAAATACGGCCCGCTCGCTAACGAGCCATGAATATTCTTGCATATTCAACGGCAGAATCACAATACTTTTATATTTTAACCCCGCTTTGTGCGCAGCGACCGGTAGACGGAATACCGGATTACCTTAATCTAGACGCTGTGTACTTCATTGAGGAATTTTCATTTTAAGAGTTATCTTTGTGAGTTCAAGAAGTAATTTGTAAAGTAACAAATAGGTAACAATGGGAACTAAGAAAAATATACTCAAATTTTTAATTGAATTTTATCTACTTCCATATCATAATTATATCCTATTATATTATATTCAGAAGCGGTTATGTTAAAAAACCGGTGTCTGTGGCTGTATCATAATGTTTAAATTGTTCATCATAATCATAATGAGTAAAATGTGCAAATTATCATTCTAAACTTATGATAAGGATGTAGATAAAGTTATGTATGTGACTGTACATAATTAGGCATTAAAAATGAGTGTGGTTTCATGATGTTTCATTCATAATAAGCTCACACGAGTTCTCTTATTATGCGCTAGCCACATAAATAACTATTAAATTACATTTGTAAACTAAGATGCAACGGTTTCTACCGATCGCTCCCTGAATATGTCTCGCGAATTGTAACTAGCCCTAGCACATACCTCGGTCTTTTTGGACTGTTACCGCACACTATGCCTTTAAATCCTGGTCGGAACTATTATCAAACCGGAATCAGAAAGGGATTCGAGAGTACTGTTGACACAACATTTACCAACAAAAGAGTTGCTTATAGATGTAGTGGGTGATTAATAATTAATTCATTGTGTGTAATTCTTTGCACTTAAACTATGAATAAATGAATAAGTCCAACTATGAATATTTCCATTTATTACAAAGTGTAAATTAAGTAATAGTAAATAGTTGGATTGTGAAAATTTGTTGATAAAATAAATAAATAAATTGATATACAGATTACGTTCACCGTAATTCGTAAAAAAATTGATTTAAATTACTTATATATTCAAATTATTCTTTACACACACTTCATTTAGCAATTTTTCATTTGACAACATTATTTTTGAGTGGGCAAGGGTATCTTATACCTAAGTTTATCGTATTGTCTAGATTATCAATACATTCCTAATCATGTATAAAAGATAAGACGATGTATTAGATATTTATTGCATTCAATAAGCGATATACATAGAAGCGGTGGTGGCTCAGTGGTTTAGACGTTTGACTTTCAATCCGGAGGTCGTGGATTCAAATCCTGGCTCGTACAAATGAGTTTTTCCGAAATGTTTGTACGGAATATCAGATGATATTTACCGTTAGCTTTCGGTGAAGGAAAACATCGTGAGGAAAACTGCATACCTACATTCGCGAAGAAATTATATATGAAGTTCCCAACCTGCTTAGGGCCAGCGTGGGGACTATAGCCCAATCCCTCTCATATATGAGAGGAGGCCTGTGCCCAGCAGTGGGACATTATATAGGCTAAAATCGTCTAGCGGCTACTACTGTAGCTAGCCCGTGGTAAAGGTAGAATAACTGAATAGATACCGATAATCCTAATCAGTAGTAATCAAGCGCGCTGTGTGCAGCACTGCATGAATTCGCGTTTTCGGACGCACCCTGATTAGAGCATTGAGCCTTGGTTGATTCTGACAGACTGCACAAAATATGTATTATTAATAATTAGATCCTAACCTTTGATTCATCATCAGCCTATGCTAGTCCACTGCTGGTCGTAGGCCTCCCCTTTTAATTAAGCGTAGAGACGCATTAGGAGGCAAATGCTCATAATCGCCACGCTGGGCAAGCAGATTGCCGATCGTAGTAATGTGTCCACTATGATGACGCTACTGCCCATCATCAATCTTTTATCAAATAATGGTCAGTGATACTTCAATTGCTTAGTCGACTCTTACGACACCCGAAGGAGGAGTTGGGGTGGTGACAAATGTATTCTTACTGCCGTCACCGTGTCCATACGGCCAATCTAAACTTTGCGCTTCTAACATAATTATATCGGTACTAGACAGTTCAATCCCTTAGTCGACTTTTACGACACCAACGGGAAGAGTTAGGGTGGTGACAAAATATGTTCTTACTGCCGTCATCATGAAGCTGAAGTGTCTCTAATCATTAATTTATTGAAGTTTGAAGATGGGCAACAGCATCCGCCACTACTGCGACATCTTACCTAACGTGGCGATTGTGGACAATTACCTCCTAATGCGCCTTCAGGTCGAATGACCGCTGAGATTTGCGATAAGGTTCATTTGATGTTGTTGTTTCACCTAGAGTCAGATACGACTCTAGAAATAAAGTGAGAGCGCAATAGCTCCTTCCCTGTTTAATTATACACCCGCGCTAAAATGTTTCGCCGCAGATTTGCATCAAATTCTGTTTCCAGTAAAAATGTTTTCCAAATATTTGTATTGACTAACGGCTCGTCACTATACATAAATGTATCTGTAGTTATTTATATGCAGTGATAAGGTTGCGCTATTGTAGATATTTTAGTAGGTAGGTAACTTTCAAGACAAAAATAAAAACTACCGATTTTACGATAAATAAATAAATATAAACTAAAATTTTCACCCATTTACCAGAGACCAAACCATCTAAGAACACACATTTAACAAAGCTCCCGACGAATCGGGAGCCATAACAACAACCATTTTCTCAGAGATTTGAATGAAAGCTGTCACTCATTCACTCTCTCACAAAGAGCCCAAGTTTAGATTACAGGCGAAAAGTGCCTCGCCTCGGCCCACTTTGCTCTGATTTGTGAGACAGCAGAAAGCACCAACGATATTTCCTCATCACCCTTATTTATAACCCGCAACTTACTTTAACATTCTTGGAAGTATGGAATGCGTAAACCTTACATGCCTTTGAAAAAATACTTCCATATGTTAGACTCATTCCTGGGAATCTCTCCACGTATATGTCGCATTTTAGTTACAAATGACCGACTTAGGATGACATGGGGTCTTACTAGTAATGCGTTGCGCAAGCGAGCTTGGGTTTGGTTTCAATTTGATATGAGCTAAAATAAATAATCTATATACACGGTGTTTCCTGAGTCATTAATAACCTCATACATCATACACATCACCAGCCTATTATAGATCACTGCTGGACGTAGGCCTCTCCTATTAACTATGCGTGAAGACGCATTAGGGGGTAAATGCCCATAATCGCCACGCTTGGCAAGCGGATTGGCGATGCCAGTAATGTGTCCACTATGATGACGCTGCTACCCATCATCAATTTTTTATCAAATAATGGTCAGTGACACTTCAATCCCTTTGTCGATTCTTACGATAATGGGTTCGGGAAGAGTTGGGGTGGTGCCAATTGTATTCATACTACATGCGGCGATGTACTTAAAAAAATGTTATTGGCTTTTCCACAAGCCTTACGATACGACAGTTTTCGTAATCCTGGGCGAACGAGAAAAGCGGAAACATTTTGTCGTCCTTCAGAAAAACCCGTCCTTTGCTCGCGCTTTGTAGGCAAAATCAGCGGATCCGATAAATTCAATATACAGCTTAAATTGGATTTAGTCAGAATTTCTCATTCTTTGAATGACTTATGTACGAATCCCACTGAACAAGCGGTGTCTGGTCGCATCGGAGCGTACTTTAAATATTATTAGTATGACTTAAACGGGATATTTACCACGTAAATTGTGATTATTGAACACCCAATATTTCGACATTGTTGTTGTCTTATTTCGTGCCCCTAAAAAACGTGACGCAGTGGTGATTTTTGTATGAGATGATGTTTTGTGTTCAATTTCTGATGGATGGATTAAAGTCTAGCGTGAAAAAGAAATACAAGTGCACTGATTTTTTTTTTATATTTACTGAGTCGAAACAGTAACTAAAAGCGTGACAGAGCAGGGATCGGAACTGGTTTTTTAGAAAAACCCCGATATAGTTCAATATTTTAAAATATTTTACGCTCTTTATGTAGTATTCAACATTTTATGTAATCATATTTTTCAATTACCTACTACTACGAAGAACGAAAAAAGAAAGGAATTCGAACCGTTCTTTTGTACGGAGTAAAAACCGTTATCCGATCCCTGTGACAGAGTGGTATGAAACAAGACAACGAAAATAATTTTGACGCAAATGCCATCTTCACGAAGTAACTCACACAACGAAAATGGCATTTGCAACAGTGCCGAAATATTGGGTGCTCAATAATAACAATTTATAATGGTAAATATCCCGTTTTAACACTTTCATTGCCAATGAGTGTTACGCTCGTAGCCAATCCCGTGATTTTCCGCTTTGTAGCTAAAATGGACCTCTCAATGTGTTAAGTGATACTAATTAAATAATGTAAATGACCATGTTAGCTTATAAACTTTAAATATGTCTATATTATTATAGTCGCTGCTCATAGGAGTTGCAAACAATGTAAACCAACTCTATATTCAAAATGTGTTTAATTTTCCATCTAAGTTATACGTAAATCGCAAAAAAATCGATACTTAACTCATGGTCAGGAGATTTTATCGATTTTTGGTTGTTATCGTAAGGAAGCTTTTTCAGAGTTACTGTCTCCAATGCTTTGTTTTACTTCTGTCCTGCTACACGACCCAATCATCTTGTGCTCCGTAGGCGCGGCGGTGTATAATACAGTGCTACGACAGCTACGAGGTAGCTTATCGTAGCTATGATAACATTTATTACCAATGCTCGGCGGGGGTGAGCTGTTTTCATACTAAATGTCACATGATACATGTCATTTAGTATAAAACAGCTCACTCCGCCGAGCATTGTTTATAACGTACGGATATATCGCCGTAGCATCTGATACACCATGATGTAATTATTTTTGGTTTTGTAGATAAAAAGTACTTATACTGAATTAAATATTTACGATTTTACAAATATTTTTAACGAAACGGCTCTCGAGTATTATGTGCTAACAAAATTACATCTTAATGTGTGCATTGTACAAAGTCATGGATTTGGAAAATGTAGGACGTAATTTTTGAAGACATACGATTTCTTTTCGCAACAATAATAAAATATAGTACCTTTCGTAAACACCTAATTTTTTCGCAATTTCGTGGTTGGTTATACAATATACTGTGCGTTGACTTATATATTATACGGTGAGTAATTAGAGTTAATAGTGGCTCATGGAAATACCCTGTTTGTCTCAGCCATCAGCGACAGCGCGCGTAGGTACAGCCAGCGTAATATGAAATCAGCCTAATACGCATAATATGCATACATAGGTGTATGAACGATTTAAACTTGCAGTAATGTAGCTTGCAAATGTGATTTAAATGGTCATTTTAATGTTTTTTTAGGTACCTACCTAATTCAAATAGAAAGATTGTTAAGGGGTGGATTGGAAGATGAATAAAAAATGATATCATTAAAAAAAATAGAATAGATATCTACGATGCTTATGCAATTTTAGCTGAATATTTTTTGCCGTCATATCTATGCTATGACGACGCTCTGAAAAGGTTATTTACAGTCTAGTCACGTTTTCAATTGCTTTACTTAATAAGAAAGAAACGATTTTTATGCGGCTATTACGATAACTTTAGATTGTAACTGTGGCCATACTAAAAGTTGTGTATGCCTATATACTTACGAACGATAATGAAAGTAAAAATTGGTGAGTCTTTTAAAATATAGGAACTGTAACTGCACATTTCGTTTCAAAACATAAAATTTGAATAATTATATTAATTAAAACTTGGCTGCTAATTTCTAAAAGAAATAACCAAGTTGTCATAAATGGGTTTATTGTTATGATACTTACATGCATATTGTGTGTACATTGTATATTTTTACCTAGGTACTGAAACAAATTAATACCCAAAAATTTTTTTGTAAGTATAAATATAAATGTAAATAAGTAAGTAAAAAAGGGGTTATTTATAGTCAAAGATCTATGTCAGCAAGCTCACGATCGCCCATGGTTTGAAGGAGGGGATTTCACACTGCAGCAACGAAGTTCACCCATATTTATGCAAATTTCATAGAATTTTTTAACAAAGGATGGAGGAAGGAGGAGGTTTCCATCAGGCGGGCCGTATGTTTGTTTGCCACCGACGTGGTATAAAAAAAAAATGTTACAGCAAAGCCTTCGAAGTAATTTCTCAGCATGCTTTACCATACTAAACCCTATTCTTTGTACTTTATGATTAAATCAAGAAATAAGAAAGTCAAACAAGAAATAAGTATTTTTCATCGATTTCAAATCTTGCGTTATTTTTGGGACACCCTATACAATTTGATTAAATAATACCCAAAGCACGAGTCAGGTCGTGATATACATACATATGATACATACTTAATTGTTTAAAACATCGACTGACGTGAATCACACTAATCAAAATGTGGCCAAGACTTGACTAAATATGTACATTTCTAAAATAAATTAAAATAGTCACATGTAAGAGCATAAAGCCAAGCCTAATCAAAAGCATGCGCTCCAAAAAATCCAGAAATTCAAACACTTCTACTTACGTCCCTTTGATAAAAACACAGCCGCTGGTTCCGTAGCTCGTGCACGATATACGCAAAAGTAGCATAAAGCACGTTTTCAAAATTTCACCTGCCATTTCCCTCCATACAGGAAGCATAGACTTGAATTGAAGCCGGTTAATTCGAAGCACGGCAAAATGGGAAAAAGAAATACAAAAGTATAAGCTTACCAACTTAACCTTACCAAGGATACGTGGGAAAGAGCAACTTACTACCTCACAATAAGACATATGTGGATTGCTAAGAATAACTTAGTATTCGAGCTCGTGAGCTTCATTTGGGCAAAGGGAGGTCAAACACTTAAACTCCGGAGATACAAGATTGCAGGCAAGTATACAAGCAAACGAAGCAAGTCTTCTGAATCGTTCGTGTGTGGAGACTTTTGAGGGTGGTCCTCGAGTTGCATAAACAAACCATGTGGATTTTCATTTATGATATCATATTCATGCTTTAATGTAGTTTTATTGCCAAGATATTTACATCAAGATTTGTACACATAAAACACAGTTTTGATCATTACACTCTTTGACACACACACACTCTTTTACACATTAAACTTCATCTAAAATAAATATAATTAATAAATAAATATCTTGGGACATCTTACACAAATCTACCCAGTCCCACGATTAGCTCAATTAAGGCTTGTGATGTGGGTATATATATAATACTTGTAGATAGATACTTAAATACTTACATAGCCATGACCAAGGAACAAATATTTGTAATAAATAAATACACAAATAATGCCCTCGCCGGAACTCGAACCCGGAACCTTCAGCTTCGTAGGCAGGGTTACTACCAACTAGACTACGTAGGCTGACATAATACTTAAATATAAATGTTAAAGGTATCAAAAGATATGCCTTATTATATATTTACTTACAACTTACCAATTGCTTTCCAATATATCATCAATCATCAATCATCAGCCTGTGATAGTCCACTGCTGGACGTCGGCCTCTCCTATTAACTATGCGTATAGACGCATTAGAAGGGAAATGCCCATAATCGCCACGCTGGGCAAGCGGATTGGCGATCGCAGTAATGTGTCCACTATGACGACGCTGCTGCCCATCATCAATATTTTATCAAATAACGGTCAGTGACACTTCAATCCCTTAGTCGACTCTTACGACACCCGTAGGAGGAGTTGGGGTGGTGACAAATGTATTCTTACTGCCGTCACCACACGGCCAACAATATTCATATATACCATTCCAATATATATTTTTTTTATATTAATGAAACGATCCACCTAAAAGTTCTTCAGTAGAAAACAAAAAATGTGAACAAGTATGGCTGACTTTCCACAGCATTTGACGGGGTGCCTGTCATGTCGCATAACGTCGATTGTCCTAAAATTTTTTGGCCGAGAATGTATGGCATAATGTTACATGGCATACTACTTGTTTAGCCTACTTAATTTTGCGCATACACGTTTAAAATACCTACACCATATTTATTCTAATATTGATTACTCGAATGTCGAATGACCTAAAGCATAATAATCCTAATGTTCATTGTAATAAATATTGTTTTCCCTACTACTCGAACTGTCAATTTTCACTGCGCCTACTTTTATCATGTCCGAAATTTCATTCAAAAAGGCATTTTAATAACAACATGCAAAACATTTGAACAACAGGGTGAATGGTTAAAAAAAATGTACAAGTAATAAACCAGGGTAAAACCGACGTGGATTGGTTAGGTTTCGAAACTAGGGCGGAGTGAATGGCGTAGTCTTTAAATACTTAAGTATTTTTAATCAATTGTTTACACATCCTCATACTTACAAAGCCATAAAAAGGGGGGACGGGGGGGCGAAGCCCCCCACCAGGGGGGCTCGGGGGGCGAAGCCCCCCTTAAAAAATAAATAATCTGAACATCCCCTACCTTAACCTGGATAGGTTCGTTATTTTATCCCTTAGAGCGGAAATAGAAGCCCCGCGCAGCGGGGCTTCGTCGACCGGTTCCCAGGTCAAAATTGCTCACTTAAATTCTTTGGACAACAGGGCGAATTATTTAGTAATAGTTAAGTATAAGGAATAAAAATATATTTTTAAAGCTAGTTAAAGGTAGGTAATCACTATTAGTACATTAAATAGTAGGAACGTCACCATTACGCACAATAATTTTTCGATACATATACATTAGACACGAAAATCATTAGGACAAACAATATTTAGGAACAACCAAGTTAGGATTAACAATTTCGACATAGCAAAAATATGCGCAACAATGTTTATGCCATTAATTTTTCGGCGTAAAGTTGTTATGCGACAAATTTTTCGAAATAAAAACATTATGCCACCCGATATAGACCCCATTTGACGTTATTAACACATATTGTGAAACATGTTCGTAGATGTATGTTTACGTTAATACTGATAAACATCAATAATTTTATCTATAATTGTATGTAAACTCAAAGTTAAAGGTTTTAAGTTGGTGATAAAACCAAGATTGTGTTCTAAGAGTGCGTAATTCTGGAAAAATGCATGTTTCATGTTAATGTCATCATCATCATCATCATCATCACATCAGCCGAAAGACGTCCACTGCTGAACATAGGCCTCCCCCAAAGATTGCCACAATGACCGGTCCTGCGCCACCCGCATCCAGTGGACTCCTGCGACCTTCACCAGGTCATCGGTCCACCTTGTGGGGGGCCTACCCACGCTACGTCTTCCGGTACGTGGCCGCCACTCAAGAACCTTCCCGCCCCAACGGCCATCGGTTCTACGCGCAATGTGCCCCGCCCACTGCCACTTGAGTTTAGCGATTCGGAGAGCTATTTCGGTTACTTTGGTTCTGCTGCGGATGGTCTCATTTTTAATCCGATCACGCAGAGAGACTCCTAGCATAGCCCTCTCCATTGCCCTTTGGGTGACTTTGAGCCTTCTTATGAGGCCCATTGTAAGCGGCCACGTTTCAGTACCGTATGTCATCACTGGCAACACACACTGATTAAAGACTTTCGTCTTCAAACACTGCGGAATATTGGACGAAAATATGTGTCGTAGCTTCCCGAACGCTGCCCAACCGAGTCGGATTCGACGATTGACCTCTTTCTCGAAGTTGGACCTACCTAACTGGATAGTTTGTCCTAGGTATATATATTCGTCTACAACTTCGAGTGTAAAGTCTCCGATTATTACGGGAGTTGGTGCTACATGGGAATTTGACATGATTTTCGTCTTATCCATGTTCATCCTAAGACCAACTCGCTCGGAGGCTTTACTGAGGTCAACGAGCATAGTACTCAAGTCCTCCAAGGTCTCAGCCAAGACTACTATATCGTCAGCGAATCGAAGGTGAGTGAGGTACTCGCCGTTTATGTTGATGCCCAGCCTTCTCCAGTCCAGAGTCTTAAAGACATCCTCCAGTGCAGCGGTAAACAGCTTAGGCGAGATGACATCTCCTTGCCTAACTCCCCGCTGCAGCAGAATAGGCTTCGAGCTCTGGTCTTGGAGTCGGACTGACATTGTGGCGCTCTCGTACAAACACTTCAACACCTCGATATAGCGGTAGTCGACTTGGCACCGTTGGAGAGACTGTAGTACTGCCCATGTTTCGATCGAATCGAAGGCTTTCTCGTAGTCCACAAACGCTAAACAGAGAGGCAGGTTATATTCTTCGGTCTTCTGTATAACCTGGCGAAGCGTATGGATGTGGTCTACGGTACTAAAGCCTCTTCGGAAACCGGCTTGTTCGGGAGGCTGGAAGTCATCAAGCCTGCGTGCAAGACGATTCGTAATGACTCTTGAAAACAGCTTATAGACATGGCTCAGAAGTGAGATGGGTCGGTAGTTCTTCAATAAAGCGTTGTCACCTTTTTTGAAGAACAGTACCACCACACCTCTGTTCCATGCCTTTGGCGTTCTCCCTTCCAGTAAGACGGAATTGAACAACTTCTGAAGGGCCGTAAGGATCGGTTTACCACCCGCCTTCAGAAGCTCAGCTGTAATTCCGTCCTCCCCAGGCGCCTTGTTATTTTTGAGCTGTTCAAGAGCCATTCTAATCTCGCACAGGCTGATGTCCGGGATGTCTTCTGTATAGTGTCGGGTCAGTCTAGCTCTGAGGTCTTCCGCTAGATCAACTTCGGGTCTGCTAGTTGACGTGTACAGCTGTCCATAAAAACCCTCTATCTCACTCAGCAGCTCAGATCTGGATGTGACGATTCTACCATCCTCAGTCTTTAATTTGGCGAGCTGGCTTTGCCCAACAGACAGATCCCTTGCAAAAACTTTAGAGCCCTTGTTCCGCTCGATGGCTTCTTCTATGCACTTGGTACGGAATTGGCGCATATCGCGTTTGAGGGACTTAGAGATCTGTCTGTTGAGCTGCCGGTATAAAGTCGCATCAACTGAGGATTGTAGAACCAGTTCACTCCTTTTTTCCATTAGTTTCTGAGTGGAGTCTGAGAGCTTTCTGGTCTTATTTGTCCGTTGGGCCTTAAAAAACTTAGACCCAGCGCTATGGACAGCTTCCACAAACCCGTCGTTGAATACGTCCACATCATCGCCTAGGCAATCGAAACAGTTTTGGAGTTCCAGCTGAAAGCTCTCGGGGTTTTGGAGATGGAGTGCAGGACGGAGCGTAGACTTCATCAGTCGCGAGCGTTCTAGCTTAGGACATATATTCAACGTGCCTCTTACCAGGCGGTGATCGCTTCCGGTTTTAACCGTACTGATCACAGAAACATCGTTGAATATATGTCTCTTCGTCGACATGATGAAGTCGATCTCGTTTTTAGTTACACCGTCGGGACTCATCCAAGTCCATTTTCTGTGCTCGCGTTTCTTAAAGAAGGAGTTCATCATGTAGAGTCCCTCCTTCTCCAAGAAACCAGCCAGCAGATGGCCCCGGTGGTTCCGACGTCCAACCCCAAATTGCCCCACCCTCAGCTCGTCACCATCTCTCTTGCCCAGTTTCGCGTTGAAGTCCCCCATAACAACGGTGAAGTAGGTTCTGGAGCTATGCATGGCTTTTGAGATATCATCATACATAGCCTCCACCTCGTCGTCGGAGTGTGTCGAAGTCGGCGCGTACACCTGTATGACCTTCAGCGAGTATCTCTCAGATACTCTGAGTATAAGGTACGCCACCCTAGCCGACACACTCTCGATCTTCACCACGTTGTTTACGAGGGACTTGTGGACGATGAACCCGACACCTCCCTGGGACTGTTGGTCGCCCTCCCGGAAATAGAGCAAGTTGCCGGACTTTAGGATTATCATATCCTCGCCCTCTCTTCGGACTTCTGACAATCCCACAATGTCCCAACGCAACTTGCTCAATCCTTCCTCCAGTTCCACTAACTTTTCGTCGGTCCGCAGTGTACGTGTGTTGTACGTTGCCAGGGCCAGAGGTCGTCGGTGGTGGTAGCCGGATCTTTGCCGGAGATTCTTAGCACCCCTGACCCCGCTAGCACCCTGGCCGCTACCATAACCAGGGCACAGGGGGTCGCCGGAACCTCGGGGCCGCGGCCTTGTTTGTATCATCATGGGGGGTAATTGCCATAATCGCCACGCTTGGCATGCGGGTTGGCGATCGCAGTGTCTCCACCGCACTTTAGGGATGCTGCTGCCCATCCCCCGGTGGTCTTGGTCGTAGTTTTCAGACATACCCGGGTCAAGTGTATGATCAGTAACACTTCAGTCCCTTAGTCGACTCCTACGACACCCACGGGAAGAGTTGGGGTGGTGACAAATGTATTCTTACTGCCGTCACCACACGGCTGCCACGGCATGTTAATGTGTTTTCATTTAATTCTCTGTATTTGTGTTAGTTTTTAGTAAAACGTCCCACTTTGTCGCTTACCGTAAAGACGAGATTTCCTTGTATCTTCATTATGAATAAACTGACAAAGCGGCTTTATGGCAAACGACAAAGTGCGACGTTTTACGAAACACACTCACATTTATTGAATATTTTAAATGCAATTTTTAAGGTTTGATTACATTTTTTTTGTTTTCTACTGGCGAACATTAGTCATTTTGTTATTGACCAGAGCACACAAACATCAAGCGGGAGTCATTGAAAGGAACATAAAGTGTGAACGTCGTCTAAGCGCTTGCCTCAAACTAAAAAGGAGTATCCTCACATGAGTATATTCCAAAAGCCTTGCTCAGTATTTTAAACGAAAAAATAAAGATTCGATTTTGCACTAGACGAGATTTAAAGGATGTCAAAGCGCCGCTTATACTGGTTGGTTTTATGTAAGCGACAAGAATAATTGTTCATGTGTATACGCCTTTTTAGCTTCGTGGTCAAAGAGCGGCGTGAACTAACGCATCATCTATTTCAAAAGGCGCGTGAATAGTAGCAAATACACGCACCTCATGCGTTGAATCGTTCGCCCGACAAACAAGGAATAGTGTGGAACTGTGGAATAGTGGAATGGTGGCACTATTGCTAAGCAAAGTAGCTTGTGAAAGCGTATTCTGAGTGGGATTTTTACTTCTCTTTGCTTTGGAATAATCTAAGCGTTTTTATCAGCAGTTGTTTTTATGTATTCCTAAAATACTAATATGACTGAAATAGGCCGGTGATGTGTATATGTATTACATATTTTATTCTTATTTATTCATCGTTAGGCGGTTCTTATTCCTTAGGATGGGTCAGTTTTGTTTTGTACCTATCCTTCTTATGACTTCATTATTTTAATGTTTTTGTAAGAATTTCGGTTAATGAAACTATCTGAAAACGTAATTACGGAAAATACCGAGAAAAACAAACAATTAATAAAATACTAAAACGTGAGATACTTAGTAAAATGTTATGTAATCAACAATTCCGATGTCTGTATATTAACAGACACGGTATAACAATAACTGTTATACCTAAGCAATATTAAAATATGTCTTTAATGTTTATTGATTTAAACTTCTACTAGGTATTATAAATCAATCATATTTTGACGACAAAAACGAGACGTAAACCCGCTAGAAAGTGTTTATACATTTTCTCGCCAGTCTGCCTACGACCACGGGTATATATAACGTCATGCCTGAAACATCAGGATACTATTAAATGTTTGTATTTAATATATTGTAAAACTCCTCTAATTTGACTCTACTAGGGTTCCTCAGTAAGTATTTATGTTGAAAACTTTTAGTAACTATGAAATATAAGAGTGTACCTAATACACTGAAAATTGTATGATGCACAGACAACATGACTATTAATAATACAAAAACGAATTCTTAGTATAACTATTATTTGATTGGTAGACATTTACTTTGTCAGCGGCTAGCAATAATGATTGAAATTTTGTGGAAAATAAATCATTATGCCAACTAGACTGATTGTGACGCCATCGTGTAAATTTGCGTCAATTTGACTCGGTTCACCACTGAAATCATTAAATGCACATTGATAATATTCACTGACGTGTGGAATTTGGTAATCCTTTTCATATAAATATTTTACTTACGGGTTGAATAAAAATATTGTTTTCTAATTATGTTCATGTGTTATCACCAGTGTTCGGACAAAAAATGTGCGGCATTGTTCGCTATAATAAGGACATGACTCTAAAATTGATTAAATAATTATCATTTAATCATATTCAAAAAAATACCTATTTGACACCCATAGCTATGAAAACCTTTTTAATCATCTTAAAGCTTCGACATAAAATTTTAGAAAATTATTCGTTTTGTAATTCGTTTATTCAACTTTGTAGTCATGTCCATAATATTATTACGAACAATGACGCACATTTTGTCCGATCACTGGTTATCACACTGTAAAAAACATGATGATTCGTAATATTTTTGTTCGCAACAATGGCCATGACTTCAAATTTGATTGAATAATTAATAATTTTAAAATTTTCAGAAAACCTTTGTAAATAGGCATATTAAAGCTTCGAAATCAAATTTCAAAAAAACATTCGTTTAATTATTCATTCAATCAACTTTGGTGTCATGTCCATATTATTGCGAATAATGACGCACATTTGTCCGATCTCTGATTATTACCCATTTTCGTAAAAGCCCTGGTTGTGGTGCCCTGTACAAAAGGTTGTACAATTGTACATTTAAATTGCAACAAGGCTTCACGGAATATACCCGTTCATCGCTGGCGCCTCAGCCCGTCCAATTATCCGCAGTCGTCGCCTCCGCACACACCATCAAAGATAGTTGACATTGCGACTCGTCAAACGGCTCCCGGCCGACATACGTCCTGAAGACGTATTATTTGCGTAAACATTTTGTATAACGGCACTTTGAAATGTTTATTTATCATTAGATATGCTTAATATAAATATATAATGTGTTACTATTAAACTGGGAAATAATTTATATTGAATAATGGCCAGGGGGCTACCTTAATCTACCAATGCGATTCAGTTTAGGACCTAATTGGAATCGCGATATGTCAATACTGTCAATTTCATAAAAAAAAATTGTCAAAAACTGACAAGCGGAACCTAAATTTAAACGCATAAGAAATCATGGTAGCCCCCTTGATACGCTTGCTTAATAAGCTAGATATTATACTAATTGTTGCAAATACACATGAAAATCTTTTCATTTCAGATGTCATTAAAGTTAATGGTAATTAAGAGAAAACCACTTTTTAGGTGGGAATGAGTGGTCATTTTATTTTCAGATGATTGCATTTGGTCTAACAAATGCCTAGTATTCTCCTACTAAAGATTATGTCAATATTTTATAACATTAATTATTTAGGTATTTACTGTTTCTACTATCTTGACAAATAGAATTTACATAGAAATAGTGCTATTTAATTAGTGATTATTTCGCAAGTAAAATGATTTAATTATACAGCAGACATGTACAAAACTATCCCGCAATCAGTGGGGAAGGGTCAAGAGCCCAAAGGCGGTTTTACGAAATCGACAATTTAATTTGTAGTCATCCGACCGCCTCCCCCTTAATTGGGCAAGGCAAAGGTTCTACCGTCAATAGAGACGTTCCACAGGCTAACTAGGCTACATTGAAGAGATTCATTTTGTCTCGTAAGGTTCAAAGCTTTTATTTAGTTTGCTGGGAATCGAATACAATTTAAATTAACTATTCAATTCGGTTTGCTTCTTCAAATCAAATGTCTTGATATAATAGTTTTCTACGTAGGTATAATTATTTACATCAAGATGATTAGTTTTGATCAAAGATTTAATCACTATTTTCATATTTAAATACTATAGCACCGCACAACTTCTTTGCTTCACCTAAAGGTTAACAGTTAAAGAATGCCCCAGGCATTAAGTTCAATCTTTGTACATTTTTCTTGTGTTATATAGATTCAATTAAATTACGACGAAAATGCAAAAAAAAATTGCACGTGTATCGTACGACGTTTTTTAGTACAGATGTCCCTCCGAAGTTTTGGACCTGACCTAAAAAGGAGCCACTTCTCGCACTAGCGCCTAAAAAAGGCAATATTATTTAGTACAGATGGGGTACTAAATAAATATTACTGTTATAGAGCTTTACGAAAACACCTAACAAGTAACGTACTATTCAAGCAATAATCGACCATAACCAAGGTCCAAAGAGAATAAATAAGTACCTGAGACAATAGCATTGCAATACAGAAATGATATGAATTATGAGTGTCTTTGTGATTCCAGAAACAACGCTATCCAAAATAACAAAACAACCTCAAATCGCCCGGCAATATTCTCACAGTATTCTCGTACCGTAACAGCAATCTAGAGTAATTGTTTATAATCAAACATTTATAGCACTTGTCATTATCTGAATAATGCAATAGCCGAGACAAAAGGGTCAAAGACCAGGAAACAATTACTGAAACTAGTTTGTTCTCAACGGACGATTAATTTTAGTTTCTAAAGCTAAATTTGCTACTAGCTCCCTCCAACTTTGTTTGCAGTCTGCGCAATGATTTATACCTAAAACTTGATCTTAGCTAACAACAGTGATCGAAAAACTATAGGTACTTACACTGGGCTGTAGATAACTATATAGGCTTATTTTAAATAGGTACAGATAGGGTCAAAGAGACCGATCCATGTAAAGTGTCAAATACATGTATAATTCACTATCACATTCGGCACAATCTGTGGGTACAATCATGTTTTTGCAGAAAAAAAAAATTTTGATCTAAATATTAGGTGTCTTATACCAAAGAAAAAAATATCGAACTGGATAATAATATGTATGCCTATTATTCGATGTGCCTGCGTCTAGAGTGTGTATTTTGGTCTTATCTCATACAACTGGATTAATTTGTGAAGCTCCTTTTAAAAATTCTTGTTTTATTTAAATTTTCTGACTCAGGTATTCCTTCTGCCATACAAAATAATTCAGCATGCAAGTTTCACCACTTGATCACTGTGTTTTGCTTGTATAGGTAGTTATAATTTACACAAAACTTCCCAATGGGTCGAAGTGTATCCGTAAGGGCCCCACCAATAAGATAAGATAGTTATAATTTCACAATATATCTTTAATACATTTCTTTCTATATGTCAGATTAGTGTTACTGTTATATTGCTGCACGATAATTAAAAAAAAAAACTGGTTTTACCTATAGTCACCTATACTAAAACCTACGTTAAGTTAAGGTTTAAGGTTATATTAATACAGCTGTATATCGCAGCAATCCTGAATGTTGTTTACTCAAGGACCGTATTTATTTACAAAACTCTCGGGGGGCCGTAGAACGGCGGCCTAATTTTCGAATGAAAGCTGAATAAGCGCTGAATTAGAGACACACAAGTGTAATTTAATTATTTGAAGGCATCTCTGGATTCTGTTAAATCGCATTAGGGATTTTTGTGCCCCTAGTTACGACTCGTATTGTGATTGTTTAAAATACTGTTTTCTACGTAGCACAGAGAAACTCAGGATAAAATTAGCTTTTTATTTCAGTGTAGCTAGTACACCGTGTAGATAGTAGGTAGGCCGTGTAGATAGTAGGCCGTGTGGTGACGGCAGTAAGAATACATTTGTCACCACAACAACTCTTCCCGCGGGTGTCGTAAGAGCCGACTGGGATTAAAGTGTCACTGACCAATCTGACCATCATTTGATACAAGATTGATGATGGGCAGCAGCGTCATCATACACATTACTGCGATCGCCAATGCATTTGCGCAGCGTGGCAATTATGGGTATTTACCTCCTAATGCGTCTATACGTATAGTATAGTTAATAGGAGAGCTCTACGTCCAGCAGTGGACTGAGATAGGCTGATGAAGAAGAAGGTAGTACAATTTCAAATGTTTCTATAAAATATTAAAAATAGATCCTAAATGTGTTTTTGCTCATACTGGCTGATTTTCTATTCACCGTTTAAATTTAAGGGGGTTAATTATGAGGTTATATTGATGAACTTGTTCTACGGGACCGACATCCAATTCGGCTGGTCCATATAAACACTGAGATATTAGTTGGTGGAAATGTATGAAAAATCACCAGTTTTACTGTTTCCACTTGTCACCAGTTTCAAGTGATGTAACCATCATCAATTTGATTTGTATATGATGTTGATGATGTCTCGAGGTACCTCTTGATCAAACAATCATTTAAATAGTATTTTTATAATAGTCTCCTAAATTACATTAACACACTGCACTGGGGTGGATTTTTTGGATGAAATGTCAAAAAATTAAAGACTTGAAGTAAAATGTGCGTAATGGCGGTGTTATTAAGCAATTATAGGTAATTAAAATCAGCAGCAACCTTCGCTCGTTTCATATGCATTAAAATGTGGACCCCTTCTTAGTTAAATAGGGTTTTGTTAATAAGGCTATGCACACATTCGATGATTCTATTACACAAGTAACATGGAACAATACCTCCAATCTTCTTCTTCTTCTTCTTCCGTCCCTGGTCCCATTATCTGGGGTCGGGTCTTCTCACTCTACGGCTCCAGGTTGATCTGTCCTGGGTTGTCGGTTTTGGCAATTGGGCTCTCTTAAGATCTCTTTCGATGCTTGACCACCAGGTCGATGGCGGGCGGCCTCTCCCTCTCTTTTGTTCTGGAAATAATACCTCCAATATATCAAAATGTTGAACCTAGTTCAGAAAGACCAAATTAACACGTTTTTCACAATTGAGATCATAAACGTCTCTGAACTTAAGAATGGGCAAAACCTCATTATGTAACAAATACTAAAAAGTATGATAAAATAGATAACTAATTAAGGGTGCTCCCATAAAACAAACTTGTTTTATTATTATAAATTAACAATGGTAAGGAGTACGGAACGCATCGTGTCCGAGGCTGAATCGAACTTGGCTGGTTTTTTAAGTTTACGGTTTACATTATAATGTCACTACTTTTATCAATACATAATACCGAACCGGCGGTCGGCCGGTTCGGTTCGGTTTTATTTCATGTGTAACATGTATGGGCGGATTTTTATTTTGTTGTCGTTTTTTAAAATTTTCCAAAATTTGGACCTTTTTTACATTTTTTCTACTCAGAATCACGAGCTCTTTCGATTCTGATAGAAATAAAAATGTCTCAAAAAAAATTACATTGAGTTACTATTTTTCATACACTTTCTTCGTCCGTAACTCAGTGGAGGACAAAACAATGTATGGAATTCTTGGGACACTTTTTTCTGCTAATGAAGATCGAAAGACCTCGCGATTCTGAGTAGAAAAAATATGAAAATATCCAAATTTGAAATAACTACAACAAAATAAAAATCCACCCGTACTTAAATTTTAATGGCAATCATACTCGCATTCCTTCCTTGTGTATGTAGCTTAACGCCCGCCGCGGTATGTCCTCGAGCACTGAGGACCGTGTTTAATGGTTTCCAATCCTGAAACCGGCGACAAAAGGATTGTGAAGATTCCCCTCTAATTAAAATCGACGCGATCCAACCGATGTAAAGCGGGCGGAATCGGCTGCCATTGCCATTTTTAAACAGTTATTACAAATATTATTTTTTGGTTGTTGCTTTACAGTAAGAACATTTATCGACGTTGTTTATTCATGCGTTCTTGCGAATATAATGTATTTATGGCACTTAAATGTTTATAGTTTTTAAAGGATTAAAAACAAATTATAAATATTAGATTAAGATAAAGAAGATTAAGTAGTGTGACTACTGGGGAAAAATAAAAAGAACAAATCAAAATATTTAGTTAATAAATAATTTGATGTGTATTTTCACAATACGTTCAATGGATTAAATACATTAAATTTTTGTTTGATATTGGAGTGCAAGGCACATATTTTGAAGAAAAAAAAACACTATCGCATTCATCAATTACATTTAGCTTTTTTCATTAACAGTACGTAGGCATAAAAAATCATTGTGGACCAGAGTGGTGGAACGAAAGCAGACGTTGAGGCCACTAAGGATGAACTAAGCTAGAGCCGCATTCGGAAATTTCCGCATTATTGAAATATGTATGGAACTCCTCTACCTTGAAAAGAAGAACTAAAATGAGTATCTTCAACTCCAATGTAAATACCGTGTTATCGTGTGTCTGCGAAGATCTAACGGCTAAACTCCAAGTGTTGCTGAACAAATGCTTTAGGCAAAATACTGCGCATCTTTTGGCCTAACTTAATCACAAACACTCAGCTATGGAGTATCATCAGGCAAACACCCATACAGACGGAGATACAAGCACGAAAATGACATTATATTGATATTCTCTGAAAGCCTAACAACCACATGTCCAAAATAGCCCTGAACTGGAACATGCCCTGCAAGCGGAAGTGTGGTCAACCTTAATTCACCTGGCGCCGATCCGTGGAGCAAGAGATGGGTGTGTTGGGCATGGGGTGAGATGAGGTGAACCAAACTGCCCAGAACCGAAGCCAGTGGAAGAAAATGATTCGAGCCCTACACCCCAACAGAGGGTAATAGGATGGAAAGAAGAAAAAGACGCATAAAAAAGAAATGAATATCGAAACAATATTAAATTATTATTAGACCTAACAAAATAAAGGTTCAAAATACATTTTATTATAAATTTACTTAGGTACCTACTCAAATAGATACCAACAGGTAATATCATAAAATAAATCGACATCACATTTATTCAAATCAGTTATGTCGCTGTAACACACAAAAACAAAAACTTTAGCTATAAAATACACCGAGATTTTCCAACGCATTCAGAACATGATAAATATTGGCTCAATAATTTATTCAACACTAATTAAAAACCATCAATGTATTTACTTTAATAATTATCCTCTAAGTAATTCATGCGAACAACGCAATCAGCGTGAAACATCTATTTACTGGAGTGGAATCCACGATACAGTCAAATTATATCAGAAGCACAACGTCCGATCTGTTGCAACATTTATAGGTACATACGACATTTCATTATTGAGTCTTTTACTTGGTGATTCAAAGTAATATTTACTTTAACACCCTGAGCAAAGGACATTATTCCATCAAAGGTTTATATCATACTTGCCGTACAACTATCTGACGACTGACGGTGTCATGCTATCTGTGTTACACTTGCCAGCAACAGGTACGAGTGAAAGAGATATCTTATAGCCAGATAGTTTTGCTGGGAGTATAGGTAGTTGGGACCTTTACAATGTCAAATTAGGTAACAATTTTGTAATCACATCTGACGTTGTTCCGTTAGTATCTCAACCTAGTTGTGCTCGGATTCTGTATACAGATAACTTAGCAGTATATCCTTAAGTTTGCCCGAAACGTTTTGTATTATTAATGTCATGAACGTGGAAGTCATCCTAATGACGGTGTTTGAACAACGGGAATTACTGTAACCGCTTTACGTGGTCGGCATTTATTGCCTTCGTGAATAAAAGAAACTCCATATTATTTATTATGTTTACTCTTGCGCAGGATATATGACCATCATTGTGGTATACCGTCAGTCTTTTTTAGGGTACCTTCTACGGAACTCTAAAAATGGAACCGTGTTACTAAGACTCCGCTGTCTGTCTGACCGCCTGTCGCCAGGCTGTATCTCCTGAATCTTGATAGTTAGACAGTTGACAAACACTGTATTTCTATTGCCACTATAACAACAAAATACTAAAAAGTATGAAATTACTAGCGACCCGCCTCGGTTGCGCACGGATACTATACCTACATAAAAACCTTCCTCTTGAACAGTCGAAGACAAAATAAGGGGTATACAAAAACGTTCAAAAATATGTCCCAGTGCACTCTAATTCTGTGTAATAAGAACGTCGTAACATATTTATGAACGAATTCTTTCGATACTTATTTTTGCACTTGACTGAATTAAAAAAAATCTCATCAAAATTCGTTGCGTAGTTTTAAAGATTTAAGCGTACAGGTACAAAGGGACATAGGGACAGAAAAGGTGACTTTATTTTATACTATGAAGTGATAGTTAGCTATCAAGTGCAAAAAGCATGAAAATCGAAACGAGTGGCGATGTTTTAAATCGACACGAGTTACGAATTGCCTTTTTGCACGTGCCTCGTATGACGTTTTTTAGTAGAGACGGCCCTCCGAAGGTTTGGGCCTGACGTAAAATGAGCCACTTCTCGCACTAGCGCCTAAAACAGTCACCATGTTAGGTACTAAAATAAATATTTAAGGGGCCTCCTATACAATAAATGTGATTTCGATTTGATGATAAATTGATGATGGTACGGAAACCTTTTTGCGCTAGTCCGACCCGCACTTGGCCGATTTTTTAAAGCCAAGCTAAGACTGCACGCGTCCATTGCGCTGCATAATGTTCATCCTATAGTCCAAAAATCAGAGTTTCATAAATATCAAAATTCTTTAAATCATGAATAAAAACCGTGTCTTTGATCCGAACATCACCAATAAAGTGCTCATAAAAAACATACCTACTTCCGATAGAGAAACTACGAATTTACATAGATAAGTGGCCTTTTCGTATACAAATCTTGAAAGCGAATACCTAACATTAATAATCATGTCTCGGAATTGATAGCGCGTAAAAACATTTGGCAAAGAAAAAGTGAGCTTAATGACTTTGCATTTTCTATCAAGATTGCTCATGAAAAATAAATTTAGAACCAGAACAGAGAGGAGCCGGCAGTACAAACAGTGGTCTGTCCTAAAAGGAAACCGGATCCTTACCACGAACTGTCTGCGGGGATAAAGATTAACCCCCTCATTTATAAACGTCTCGTAACTTAGCAAGCCGCTAAGTTACGAGTTACGACTCTTTTATAAATATTGATAAGATCGAAAGGGACAAGCAATACTCAGCAGCTTGCTAAGTTAAGATGCGTTTATGAATACTTAAGCAGGTAAGACCGGCGGGAAATATAGAATTTATTGTTTTCACAGTTAAGTGACCTTTCCATGGTGGGTCACCTATTGCTGATCATATTATTAGAGCGTGTAGGATACTTTTTTCAACCAAACTATGCAACATTTGTCCCCTGGGTGACGTGACAGAATAACAACAAAAACAAAGTGATTGACCTACGTATCGATTAAAACCTAACGTAAGGCACTGGTCTCATCGCGAGCTACTAAGCTATGAACTATCGGCTATAAACACGAACAAAAGATACGCACTCCCGTGTAAATAAAAGAGACATGGCGATAGTCGCCCAGCTATCAGCTGTCACTGCCGGGCGAGAATCGCCGTGTCTCTTTTATTTGCTTACCCAGGAGAACGTAATCATAGCAACGAGTGACATAAACACGTGAATGACCCGTGTAAAGCATTCTATCGCGCTCGCACTTATTAATTGGAGCAAGCGTGATGGCCTGTTACTGCTACTGTATCGACTGCGTAACTTAGTGACCACAGAACAGAAAAAACAGTAGAAGTGTAAAGGTGGTGGGGTGTGCGTGTGTGCGTGCAAAAGTAAACATCGTTTTTGTATTGTCGGAGTGTTTAATATCGTGAAAAATAGATAAACATTGTGTTCCTTACCTAAAGTTGTGCTGAAACTTGGACCTGGATACGACTATCGGATTTCTATGTTAATCCAAGCACTGGTGAGCCACAAAAGACATTTTTGAGCAAAATAATATTTGGATATTCTCATCCTAACACTCACACATACACAAGTATTGAATTAACTGTATAAATTCAAGAAAATACGCATCAAAAAAGCGGTATTTAACCAGCTGACTTATGACGTCTCAGCGTAAGTGACACTGACATCTGACGTTGACGTCTTGCACTCCGTTTCGTTTCGTTTTACGTAACTTCACTCCATACAATCTGTGAAGTACAAGGGTGCGTTCAAATACCTGCTCATAAGCTAATATACTCTGCTGTCTGCTGTCTGCAAAGTGAAATAAAACAAAATAATATGAGTTGCTATGCTTGTCCCCTCTCTATCACGACAACAGATCTAACAATAAAATGTACGTCCTGCGATTCGATTTACCACTCTGAGTGTGTTAATATGACGAAAGAACACCTTATACAAAATAAATCAAATTTGGCTACATCATGGCAGTGCCCCGTGTGCACAAGAAAAGTGCGTCGTGACAACGAGGATGGTACGCCGGTCCGGCCGCTACCCAACACACCTACGACTGTAGTAAGAGGCAATCAGCTATCTCCTAATAACCACCCGCCTAGCGATGCTGGAGAAAGTTTCCTTGCCAACGGAGGTGAGCCGGATCTGTTCGACACCAGTATTGTGTCAGATCTTGGTTATCGGAACGTTAACGTAATGCAGAGGAGATGTGTACCTTCGGTAGCCAGTACCCAGGATCATAACGCAGACACTATTCGTACGGTCGTCCGGGAAGAGCTCCAATTCATGATGGCGGAACTAAATGTAACGTTAGGAAATATGCTCAAGAATGAGATGATTGGGATCACGAACAGAATGGATGGACTCGAGACTTTGCTGAAGCAAAGGGTCTTGAAAGTGGTGACCGTAGAAGGTTGTCTATTGTTTGCCCGACAGTTATTTAACATAATATTCATATGCTCGAATCTAACTTGCCCGAATTTCATTTGCCCGAATGATTTGTTTACCATAAAAATTGTATGACATACTGCTTGTTTACCCGAATATTACCTTCCATAATCATACAATGCCATCCTATTTCTTTTCCATATTATTAAGTGCAATAATATGGTTTAATAGAATATGCAAATGCCAGAAGCAATTGTTGCCATATTAATTGTTGGCCATATTATTAAGTGCAATAATATTATTTAATGGAATATTCAAACGCCATCAGTAATTATCAGTTTTTTCAAATAAGTACTAGCTATATTATTAAAAGTTACAAGCGTTTGAAAAAAACGGGCTTCTGGGAACCGGTCGACGAAGCCCCGCTGCGCGGGGCTTCTATTTCTGCTCTAAGGGATGAAAGGTACCTAACGAACCTATCCAGGTTAGGGTGGGGGAACTACAATATGTTCATTTTTCGCCCCCCCGTCCCCCCATTTTTGGTTTTACAAAAATGAGGATGCCAACTAACTAAACTAACTAAATAACTCCGCCCTACCCTAGAAACCTAACCAATCCAAGTTGGTTTTGCCCTGATTTATTACTTGAACATATTTTTAAACCATTAACCTAGCACTGTGTATGCACAAAATTAAGTAGGCTAAACGAGTAGGATGCCATTTAACATTATGACAAATATTCTCGGCCAAAAAATTTAGGACGACGTTATGCGACACCACAGGCACCCAGAATACTAACCTAACCTACTTTTTAATAGCAGTTTAACTTTGTGGAGGGTCATTTGGATGACAAGTTATGTTATGGCATGTAATATTTACGAATTCCGATGATTCTGACAAAAAACATTATGGAAATTGTCTTTTCTGGTAGCTAATTTGGATGACAAACGATGTTGTGGCATGTGATAATTACGGATTTCGATGATTCTGACAAATGACATTATGAAAATTGACTTAATGGGAAACAAAGTTTCTGGCAAATGATTAATATAGTAAACAATAAGTATGGCATAAGATGTTATGGGAAACAATATTATGTGTGTTGAATAGGATGGCAAATAAAATTATGGCAAATGAAATTCTGGCAAATGGGGGTATCCCCCGTAGAACAATCAGCTCAGGTTGACCCGCAGATGGCAGGCACTTCCAGCAGTAATATAGAAACGGCGAATTCACTAATTGTGAACGGTCTAGAGCCAGATGTGCAAACTGTCCACGTACCGAAGGGTAATGTCCGCCCACCAAGTCCAAAACTTGTGAAGCCAGTCCTTCGCAAGCCCAAGAATGGCCCGGCAAAAAATAAGGCAGGCGGGGGGGCCAGCACCAAGAACCAGCGCGAGAACCAGAACCAAAATAAAATATCTGACGATGCGTTTGCAGAGATACCTGACGAGGACGTCAGTTATTCCCCTACCGCCGCATTGGACTGTGGTGGGGCCTGGAAAGCAGTACAATACAGGAGAGGGCGCATTTCCACTGCATCCTTGGAAGGTGTTTGTGACCGTAGGAGTGCTGATGTTGTGACCAGGGGGGCCAGCAGTGAGGGAAACGGCGACCGTGTGCCAAGCAGTGCTGGAAGCGCCGAACACGTAGGGCGCAAAAGTGACATACGCCGCGGTACAGCTCCACCTGGCTCCACTACACTGTCTGCTGCGGAGCGTCTACAGCAGCTGCATCTGTACTATGTTCAGGAAGGTACAACAGCGGAACAAGTGCGTGCACATCTAAATACTATCTGTGGAAGTGACGTGTGCACGGTAGAATCCTTGAAATCTCGCGGGAACTACTCGTCTTTCAAACTTGGAGTGCCCTCAAAGTACACTGATCTTGTATTGACTGCGGATAACTGGGCCGTAGGTATTTGTGTTAAGTTTTGGCGTCAGAACTTTCGATCCGGACCGGGGAAAAGCCGTGTCAGCGGCGCGACCCCGGTTTAAAAAACTGTTGTTTTACTACCAGAATGTACGGGGATTGCGATCTAAGACTGATTTGTTTTTTGTTAATGTGACACTTTGTAATTTTGACATTATTGGCCTAACTGAGACCTTCTTGACAAGTTCCGTACATGACGGTGAGCTCTTCCCCAGTGGGTGGCGCTTGGCGCGCCGAGACCGCGCGGGCGACGCCGGCTGGGGGGGTGTGCTGCTGGCCGTACGGGAGCATTACTCGATGCGTATTCTACAGGACATTGACGGGCTTACCGCAGATATGGAATTGTTATTTGCTATAATTACTTGTAAAGATTTGAAATTTATGTGTTGTGTTGTATACCTACCGCCTAGCTACAATAGTGAGCAGTACACGAATGTTTTATCATGTATTGAGAATGCAGTATGTGCTTATCCTGACTTACATTTTCTTCTATTTGGTGACTTTAATCTTAATTCATGTTCGGCTAATGTAAAAACCGACTTTGACATTTTTTGTAATTTTTGTGAATTGACTCAATTTAATAATGTTGTGAATGACCATGGCGGCAAGTTAGATCTCGTACTGAGTGATATAGATGGCAAACGGCTTTCGGTATATGACTGTTCTGATAGTAAGTTAGTTCCATTGGACGCTTACCACCCACCACTTGCGATTGAGGTGTCATTTCCGTGTGGCCAACCCCCGCCACCACCTGTGCCGCCTCGCCTACGACCAGACTCTTGCCCTAACTGGGCCTGGCGAAAGGCAGATTACAGTATGCTTTATTCAGCGCTTTCTGCCATTGATTGGTCTGATCTCCTGGCAGCTACCGATGTGGATTGTGCTACTGAAATCCTATATGCTAATATTTACTCCTGCATTAGCGAGTTCGTACCCCTCAAAAACCGGTCTAAAAACCGTTCCAAATACGTATATCCTAAATGGTACACTGGGGAGATCATACGATTTATCAAATTAAAATACTTTCACTTGAAACGATTCAGACAGGAGGGCAAAGATTTCAACAGGCAAATGTTCAGATACTACAGGTCGCATGTGAAACATCTGATAGATGGAGCTTACAAGCTATACTTGCAAAATCTACAAAGTTCTATTGTTAACAGTCCAGGGAAGTTCTGGGAGTATGTAAAGGACAAAAAAAGGGAGCGACAGCATAGTGTTGAGTCATTTTACTCCAACGAAGAGGAAGTGAGTGGTCAGGACGCCGCTGATGCCTTCGCAAAGTACTTCAGCTCAGTATTTCAACAGGATCCACCGACCCTGGATGCCGATGTCGCTGCGCGTGTGGCACATTGCTCGAGCGATTCTAGGTCAGTCTCCATTCCCTTCGTTAATAGGTCGGATTTTATGACTGGTATCCGTAGTCTTAAGGCTCGGACATCTGGAGGGCCGGATGGTATTCCTGGATTCCTGGTTAAGGATTGTGCTAGTGCTTTAATTACTCCTTTACTACATTTATTTAATCTCTCGCTTAAGTGCTCCACATATCCTAGTCGATGGAAAACGTCTAGGGTGACACCTGTTCCTAAGGATGGTCGCAACACAGACATTACGTCATTCAGGCCTATTGCAGTTCTTTCAGTGTTTGGCAAACTGTTTGAGACCATACTTAACCGTCACATAAATCTCCAGGTAGCTGACCGTTTGCACCCCAGTCAGCATGGTTTTCGTAGTTCGAGATCTGCGGTTACTAATCTCATTGCTCTCTCTGACTATGTCTGCAAGGAAATGGATGAGGGTCGCCAGGTCGACGCTGCGTATTTCGACTTTAGGAAAGCGTTTGACCTGGTTGACAATGATATCCTGTTGGGCAAATTGGCGTTAGCAGGCTTCACGCCGCAACTATTAAAATTTTTTGCCAGTTACTTATCTGGTCGGCAGCAATTTGTCAGAATAGGTGGCTTTGAGTCTAACAATTACTGTACGCTGTCCGGAGTTAGTCAGGGGAGTACTCTGGGACCCACTCTATTTCTTCTCATGATAAATGACCTACCTGACACGACTCGGAATGCTAAATGTCTGTTGTTCGCTGATGACCTCAAGCTTTTTCTAGGTATCAGTTGTATTGGTGACAGTGTAGCGTTGCAGGCAGACATTGATGGGGCGGTTGAGTGGAGTGTGAGAAACCGACTACCTTTCAATGTGAATAAATGCAAATCCATCACTTTCTCGCGTAAACGTTCTCCTCTTACAGCTCAGTACAGTGTGGCTGGTTCCAGCCTGGAGAGGGTTAGTCAAGTTCGCGACTTAGGCTTGTTTCTGGATAGCAAATTTGATTTCCATTCGCATGTCACTAATACGTGCAAACAAGCGAGTAAAACGGTGGGATTTGTTATGCGAATATCCAAGCAATTTCACGTTGGAGTAGCAAAGGTCCTCTATAACGCTTTCGTGCGTAGTAAGTTGGAGTATGGTGCAGTTGTTTGGGATCCGTATGAGGCCAAGTATTCTTTGATGCTGGAAAGAATACAACGGAAATTTGCTCGCTGGCTGTACAGGAAATCCTACGGTTACTATCCGTACCTCTACCCCTCCATTTTTGTCTCGGGGATGGTTGGGCTGGACACACTCGGGTTGAGGAGAAAGTTTTTGTTGATGGTGCACTATCTCTCGATTATTCATCACCGGGTTGATAGCCCCGAGGTTTTGGAGCAGATTGGGCTGTTGGTGCCAAAAAGGATACCCCAGGATCAGGATGGGGCAGTGGCGCCGCGCCGCCGGCCGTGTGTTTTGCTTCGACCCTCTGCTCGCACGTGTTACGCGCGGCACGCACCGACTGTTCGAGCTCTGTCCCTTTTGCATCAAATGATCGCTCAGTACGCAGACGCTGACATATTTGCTGACCGTTTAGCACGCTTGTGTGAAATTGCTAAACAATTTTTAAATTTTTTATAGTTGATAGTCATTTGTATTTGTATCTGACCTGACATTTGTGATTTATTAATTTTATTATTCGACGTTTTATTGTATTAATTCTTATATTATTTTATGTTGACATTCTTTCGTTCTTTTGGTATTTAAATAGTATTATTAGTATGACATTTAATTTAGTATAAGATTGAATGTTCTTTTTGTATGTTTTTGTCTAGTTACTGTAACCGTGCTCTAGCGTGTAAGTGAATTGGTGTTAAACTGTAAGCTTACATTGTTTTCAATAAATAATAAATAAATAATAAAGGGGGCGTGGCGCGTGTGCCAGAAATTGGACCCGTTATTATTCCGTATTAGTGACCACAGAAATAATACTTACATTTTTGACGGCAAATTCAAATAAAATAAGTAAAAAAAGTTTTAAGTTAAACGGTTTTTATTGCACCAAAAACTAGAAAATAAAAATAAGTTGTAACTAACCGTAAATGCTACTTTCTGTAGATTAGTCACGTGAAACTATTATCACCGTAGTCTTCCCAAGTCGGATGCTGAAAGCCACGTTTAGCCTCTACGTCAGTGGATTAAGCGTTACCTAATCGGTAACTTTTACCAAACTGAAATAAAAACGTGGGGCGTACGCAATTGTGTTTAAGTCACTATAGTTATTTAAGAACGTACATAGAAATCAAGAAAGCTATAGTGTTATAAGTTTTGTTCTGGCCTTGATAAAAGTTATTTACCTGTGTAGAGTGTTGGAACAGATGGATGATTAATTGCAAAATTAAAGCTACAATTACATATTTTGATCTTGTATGTTTCTTTATAATAACGCCCCACGTTTTTATTTTAGTTTGGTAAAAGTTTCCGATTAGGTAACGCTTAATCCACTGACATAAAGGCTAAACGTGGCTTTCAGCATCCGACTTGGGAAGACTACAGTGATAATAGTTTCACGTGACTAATCTACAGAAAGTAGCATTTACGGTTAGTTACAACTTATTTTTATTTTCTAGTTTTTGGTGCAATAAAAACCGTTTAACTTAAAACTTTTTTTACTTATTTTATTTTCAAGTTTTTAGTGCAATTGTTAAGTTAATTTCCGATACTATACCTACTTATTCTAGATCAAATATGTTGTTGCAATATGCAAAACAATTAGGCATGCTAGCGTTTAACTATCGCGCTTTAATCACGACACATATGTAAACGTCATGGACATTAATTATTTTATGTGTAACGAGAGGGGAATCCCTGCTGAATAGATATTTTCAGAAATCCGACACTAAAAAAATGTCAGCTTGAATGCCTGAAGTGTCTCAAATGGACGTGTTATTCATACAATACCTAAGATTATAGAGATCTGACAATATATCAAACAATTTGGTTTATTGAGAAAATCAAGTTTAAATTTTTATATTGTACATATTATACAAGTCGACTTTCGAGACTATAAAATATAAACTCATACTGTCAGTCAACGGAGGACCGCGGGTCTGACGGAAAGTCCGACGCGAACCGAGGGCCCAAAGGGTCAATCCATGCAATCTATCAACCGGAGGGCCACAGGCTCGACGGCACTATGGCACGCACTACGTGAACCGGAGGGACTCATACTCTCTGTCTATCAACCGGAGGGCCGCTGGCCCGACGGCACGCTCTACGCGAACCCGAGGGGTATACTCATACTCTCAGTCTTATCAACCGGATGACTGCAGGTCCAACGGCACGTCCTACGCGAGTCACTCACGCTGTGAGTCTATCAGCCGGAGGGCCGCAGGTCCAACGGCTCGCCCTACGCGATCCACTCACGCTGTCACTCTATGTGCTGGAGGGCCGAAGGCCCGACGGCTCGTCCTACGCTACGCGATCCACTCACACTGTCACTCTATCAGCTGGAGGGCCGAAGGCCCGACGGCTCGCCCTACGCTACGCAATCCATTCACGCTGTCACTCTATCAGCTGGAGGGCCGCAGGCCCAACGGCTCGCCCTACGTGAACCACTCACGCTGTCACTCTATCAGCTGGAGTGCCGAAGGCCCGATGGCTCGCCCTACGCTACGCGATCCATTCACGCTGTCACTCTAACAGCTGGAGGGCCGAAGGCCCGACGGCTCGCCCTACGCTACGCGATCCACTCACGCTGTCACTCTGTCAGCTGGAGGGCCGAAGGCCCGCCGGCTCGTCCTACGCTACGCGATCCACTCACGCTGTCACTCTATCAGCTGGAGGGCCGAAGGCCCGACGCCTCGCCCTACGCTACGCGATCCACTCACGCTGTCACTCTATCTGCTGGAGGGCCGAAGGCCCGACGGCTCGCCCTACGCTACGCGATCCACTCACGCTGTCACTCTATCAGCTGGAGGGCCGAAGGCTCGACGCCTCGCCCTACGCTACGCGATCCACTCACGCTGTCACTCTATCAGCTGGAGGGCCGAAGGCCCGACGGCTCGCCCTACGCTACGCGATCCACTCACGCTGTCACTCTGTCAGCTGGAGGGCCGAAGGCCCGCCGGCTCGTCCTACGCTACGCGATCCACTCACGCTGTCACTCTATCAGCTGGAGGGCCGAAGGCCCGACGCCTCGCCCTACGCTACGCGATCCACTCACGCTGTCACTCTATCTGCTGGAGGGCCGAAGGCCCGACGGCTCGCCCTACGCTACGCGATCCACTCACGCTGTCACTTTATCAGCTGGAGGGCCGAAGGCTCGACGCCTCGCCCTACGCTACGCGATCCACTCACGCTGTCACTCTATCAGCTGGAGGGCCGAAGGCCCGACGGCTCGCCCTACGCTACGCGATCCACTCACGCTGTCAATCTATCAGTTGGAGGGCCGCAGGCCCGACGGCTCGCGCTACGCGTATCACCTCACGCTGTCACTCTATCAGCTGGATGGCCGAAGGCCCGACGGCTCGCCCTACGCTACGCGATCCACTCACGCTGTCACTCTATCAGCTGGAGAGCCGCAGGCCCGAAGGCTCGCCCTACGTGAACCACTCACGCTGTTATTTTATCAGCCGGAGGGCCGCAGGCCCGACGGCTCGTCCTACGCGACCCACTCACACAGTCACTCTTTCAGCCGAAGGCCTGAGGAGTGAACTCATACTATCAGCAAGCGGACCGCAGGTCCGGCGCCACGTCCTACGCGAACTACCCACGCTGTCAGCGGATATGGCACACTAATCACTAATTGCGATTATGGTAATATTGCTGTATTAGATTTGAGGATTTGGAAGTGAATATTCAGTGTATATGTATAAGCTTTTACCCATTAGCTAAAGCATTACTTTAAATTCAACATTTCGATAAACCTGGCGGTTATGGCAGGCAGTGGCACGTGTCTTAGCAGCATCAGGTATTAGGAGTTGGAAGTCAGTATTAAATCCGTCTGTGTCTTTTCGTCCAATATTCCGCAGGGTTTGAAGACGAAAGTCAGTGTATGTTGCAGTGCTGATGCAGTGATGATATACGGTACTAGCTAAACTGTGGTCGCTTACAATGGGCCTCATAAGTAGGCTGAATGTCACCCAAAGTGCAATGGAGATGACTATGCTAGGACTGCGATATCGGATTAGAAATGAGACCATCCGCAGCAGAACCAAAGTAACCGATATAGCTCTTCGAATCGCTAAGCTGAAGTGGCAGTGGGCGGGGCTCGTTGCGCGTGGAACCGATGGCCGTTGGGGCGGTAAGGTTCTCGAGTGGTGGTCACGTACCGGAAGGCGCAGTGGAGGTAGGCCCCCCAAAAGGTAGACTCATGACCTAGTGAAGGTCGCTGGATGCGGGTAGCACAGGGCCGGTCCTTGTGCCAATCTTTGGGGGCCTATATTCACCAGTGAACGTCTTTCGGCTGATATGATGATGATGATAATGATAATGAAATCCGTATGTTTCTACCAAATATCTAAAGCAGTATTTCAAAATCTACATATCGCTAAACCTAGCAGTTGTGGCAGGCAGTAACACTGGAGTATCAGATTTGAGGAGTTGAACGTTAGTATTAAATTCGCATGTTAAATTCTACTTAATATCTAAAGAACTTCCTTAAAATCAAGATATCGATAAAAGATAAACCTTGCTATGATTGTAGGCAGTACTGCAGCATCAGGAGCGAAGAGTTGGAAGTCAAGATCAGGCTGTTAGTATTTGATTATGCCAAACATGCTATACTTTCATTTTCACGTGTCTAACACTCTCGGTTAAGGTAAGCAGTACGTCTGCAGCATCAGGCTTTGAGGATACACGGATAAAAATATTATGATATTGCATTGTCATGGGGACTTGATAAGAGTTCCACATTTCATTGATTTTCGTGCAGTAGAAGTGGTCGAAAAATTAATCACAAGATTTGAAGCATCGACGACAGTTGATACGCGGTGAAGTTAATAAAAACCGTTTAAAAATGGTCACTTTTGACATTAACGGAAGTAATAGTTTTGATACTTGACTTGACAGAATGTTGAAAACTCATGTTACGGCTACAGTTAGCTCACTCCGCTAATGGTAAGGACACAGTGCTCGGTCCCAAAAGGGAACCGATGTCTCCTCGCTGACGCGTGATGTTCACTTTGGACGTTTTAAAGTCTTTATTTGTTACGACTGCTTTGGATTTTTATACTTATTCTACCTAGTGACATTTCTGTTTTCTCTTTGCAAGCAGTTGTGTTTACTTGAGAAGATTATATAGCGTTGAAAACGTGGAAATAAATCACTTTATTAAACATGAAAAAATACACAATTATAATAAAAACAATACCAAAATCACAAAATAACATAATACTAATCTAAACTTAACTAAAGAACCTTAAAGCTAAAACAATTTAAATACCAATCAGTCAAATAACCCACCCCGCAACATTCCCGGTGCAAAGGTGCCTAACAAACTAGCGGCATTTCCGCGCTGCACTGCAATAGCAAGCCTTTGCACCAGGAACGTGGAAATTAGTTATTTACGTCAAAATTATATATATTGATGGTAGACCTATTAACAGTGCCATGAATTAGTTTTGACGTAAGGTTTCTATTTATTCCTACTATACCACTTGTTGCTATGGAAGAGACAAAACACGAGACATTTATTTAGACTTAATAAGAAACCCCAACATTGTCACCACTTATCTACGCAAATCATTTCAAATAAGTACCTATCAAATCATAGAAAAAATTAGTCCAACGTTTTGTTTTTCATTTTCGTTTACCTATCAAATCATGGGAAAAATTAATCCAACGTTTTGTTTTTCATTTTCGTTTACCTATCAAGACATGGGAAAAATTAGTCCAATGTTTTGTTTTTCATTTTCGTTTACCTATCAAATCATGGGAAAAAATAGTCCAACGTTTTGTTTTTCATTTTCGTTTACCTATGAAATCATGGGAAAAATTAGTCCAACGTTTTGTTTTTCATTTTCGTTTACCTATCAAATCATGGGAAAAATTAGTCCAGTCGTTTTGTTTTTAATTTTCGTTTTAATGTCAGGTTGTTTAAGTGTTTTATTATAACCTGTATTTTTTTATTTTAATTTTGATGACGAATGTACAGTACACAAGGAAGCATCGGCAAGCGGATATTACTCAGTATATCCTTGAAAAAACTAGCGAAGAGGTTTATTAGACGGTATGGTAATATTATTACTTAGAGCACCAATGTGATAGGATTTTATCAGAAATAAGTTTTATGAAGAGTTACAAAGATAAACTTATTTCGAAATAGTTTTGATTATCTCTGAGACCAAGCCAAAGCCTGCAATTTTATGTAACATAAAAACTCGAAATACAGTCAGAAATACACCATTAAAATCTACGTGTATTTGCTGTATAAAATTTTGTTATACAAAATTATATGAGACTATGAAATGCAGTTAGACTAAAATTATTTGCCGATTGAAAGTCAATAATGGGCGCGTTTTGTATATACAAAGATAGTGAATAAAATTACTGTCAATTTAAATTGAATATTGCATGAAATATTCAAGAAGCGATCATGGAAATAGATGTTTAATAACAGTGCAAGTTAAAAGTAAAGTACCAGTTGGACTAACGCGAACTTCAACGTTCGCTTTCCGTCTCTGTCACACTAATAACGTCTCTGTTGAAGTGACAATCTCTGTCTGAAATCTGAATGCTGAAAATTAATTAATTTCGAAGTTCGCTGTAGGTTTTGTGGCCTCATATGAACATCGAAAATTTCAACATCAAATCGAACGATTTTTGTGGTAGGTTTCATGGAATACTTAGTCATGTATCGGCAAAACAAAGGTTCAGTCTTATCTTATACTATAAAATATATCATTTTTCTTTCGTATCTTTTCGGGGCTGTACAATTTTATTTGGATTTTCAGACTATAGATCACTATAGTCTGAAAATCCAAAATTAGCAGCAGCAATGGATAAAAAGAACTATTTGTATCTAATTAATATCTTATACAATAATAATTATTTTTGTTTATTATTATGATCCTTTATTTATTTATCTTTTTATAATAATGTCTATAAAAATCTTTTTTTTTGTAATAAATGATGTATTATTATACTGTTTTGAAAAAATAAGTCCACCTGAGTTTCATACTGGTTCTTCTCAGGAACGGTGTAGGGTTTGAACCACTAGTAGATTTTTTTCTCTCTCTTGATAATGTCAGACGATTCGAAAATGCTTATTAATAAGCTTACTTGAATAAAGAATAGTTGGACTTGACTTGACTTAAGATAATGATTAAAGTAAGATAATTATTTAAGCGCAGTAGATTTTTTATTTGCTATTTAGTTTCACGATTTAAAACTGCTTGTTGCTGAGCTTACTTGAATAAAGAATCGCTTGACTTTGACTTTAACACGTTTGCTCCCGGTACTGTTTCACTAAGTGCTAATGCTATACCGATTGAAATAATCTTATAGAACTCCTATGCCAGTGACACGCATATGTGATCAGAAACATTGTACTCTTATGCCGGCGACACAATATTGTGTTAAAAATATTCGTATATCTATGTCATAGGAGTAAGAATTTTAGTTATGGTAGTGGCGTAGGAATAAGGTTATTTTGATCACGTATGTGTGTCACTAGCATAGGAGTACGAATTTTTTTTATCACTGATGTGCCACCGGCGCCGAACGCGTTAAGTCTATGACTCACTAAAGTTTTGTCTTAGGTGTTGAAAAGGATCAATATTAAATTTCAGAGCCAAAGTCGCCAAAGTTCTTTACTCGTACATAATCTTACGCTAATTACGCATCTCAAAGTATCCTAGACAAATGCCGCAGTAGATTTTTTTTATCGATTGATTGTTTGTTCGTTTATAGTACTTAGTAACAATATTTATTTTATCCTAATTAGTGACGACAATGTATACAAAGCGGTATAATACTTCTTAACATGGGTTCACTTTATTATTTACAAGTCTATAAAAACGATAACACTGACAGTCAATTTATAAGTGACGTTTTAAACGGCAAATGGCGCGTTCAATTTGAATGGTCCTAACGATGTATTCAAAAGCAGACCCCCAGCCAAAACTATCAATTACCTCTTCAATTATTGCGTCGTAATGTACCCGTTAATATTATTTATTTGACTTGCGATATTAATCAGTCTCCGTAGCGTAGTTGGTAGTGGCCCTGCCTACGAAGCCGGAGGTTATGGGTTCCAATCCTGGCGAGGGCATTACTTGTGTATTTATTTATCACAAATATTTGTTCCTTGGTCATGGCTGTGTACCTATGTATTTAAGTATCTATATGTATTTTTCTATTATATGTATCGTCGCTTGGTACCCACAACACAAGCCTTAATTGTGCTTACTGTGGGACTAGGTCGATTTCTGTATGATGTCCCAAGATATTTATTCATTATTTTTTATTATTAATTAATTGAAATTAATATTGGTACTTAACTGCTATCATCACATGGTCCGATGTCATTTTAAATGTGTCATTTATGGATTTTCCAATAAAATGCAGCACATATTAATCACCTCAATCGCTCTCATATAAACCGACTATAAATCTTTATTTCTCAAGTTCTGACATAGTATCAGACGGGGCGAGTACAGTCACCGTCAGATACATCGAATCGACCTGGGTATTCACAAATATCTATACTCGCCTCTATTTTCATGGGGTTAGAGTGCATGTTCAGATATTTATGAGCTCCGTGGCCGCTCCGATATATCTGATGGCAGGTTACTTGGCGGGTTTATTTTCTGCGCTGGCAATAAATAACAGAACTCCATCTAACTTCGTTTAGTGGATCAAAACACCAGCCCGCAACTAAGATGGTGTAGCTACATTTGGTTGCGAATACAGGTTTTGAGGCGCTTAGTTTAATTTGTTAATCAAAGTTGAGTTTAGGACCGTACCAACAGGGGGGCTACCATGATCCTTTTAAATGTTACGAACAAATAAAACATGGAAGCCGCACGCCATACTAAATTGCCTTTCAAAAACGGTCGTGAATTTTAGTAGACAAGTGTCACCCCCCCCCCCTCTTCAATGCATCACGGTAATGAATTTCAATGCCAACCTATAAAAACTTAAACCGCCATTTAAAAATAGCCGTGATTGGTCCATGAAAGTTTTGATTGGCTATATTCTATAAACATTGCTCCTGCATCTGCTTGTCAGTTTTTGACAGTTATTCTATGGAACTGACACATCGCGATTCAGATGGTCGTAAACTGAATTGCATTATTGATGACAGCCTCCCTATAGCCGTACAGCTGCCACCATATATATGTATACAGGTACTTAAACATATGGGAATATGTACTATAACACCTTGGCAATAGTGTTCAGGTGTTTATTGTTCGCGTCCATTATGAGTTGTCCGTCATTCTCGCTCCAATACAATAGTGCCAGCGAGATAAACTGCTTTTTACACGACTGCCAAAAGGAGAGTATATGTGTTCAGCCCCTATGTATGTTTCATATTTTCTTTAAACGCGTAGATCTTCGCGACCACTTAACCGTTTTTAATAGTGTAAGGTATCATTAGAATCCTCGTGACGTCGCGGGTAACATAGGATATGTGACGTTACGTTAAAAATAATATGGCGGCCTTGAAATTCAATATTATCTGACCAAAAAAAATTAATATTAAAGAAACCTATCGAGTTTGGTATCAAAATGAAGAGCTTCAAACAACGATTACAAATATGTACATAACTTATGTGTGTGTAACTTATTCAAGAAGAGCGAGATTCATTAAAATGCAATCAAATCGCATAGAATAATATGTGATCCAAACGCTATGATTTGGGTATCAAATTGAAGCATTTTACATGCAGATTGTAAATACAGATACAAGTTATATGTTTAATTATATGTATGAAGAGAAAACTCGAAATGTTCTACATCGCGGTATTGAAATTTTTCTTTGAATTCTAAGCCGTGACAGAACTGTCACCGCTGACACGGGGCTTAGTGTGTATGAAACAGATGCATTATATAAGTGTTTGTGGTCGAGTGGTAAAACGCACGGCTGCTACGCAGCGGTTCTGGGTTCAATCCCCAGCTTGTGCCGATGAGTTTTTCGAAAAACTTATGTATGTACATCATCATTTGATATCATCACAACGGCTTTACGGTGAAGGAAAACATCGTGAGGTAACCTGTTTGTGAGCTCCCAACAAGTATTGGGCCAGCGTTGGGACCACGCAAAATAGGCACGTTAGATGTCGAGTTGCGGAAAATAGCTATAACACAATATTTAATAAGAATGGAAATAACATTTACCTACGTAAATAGTTTGCGAGATACGAGATATTTAACCACATATGTATGCTTAGTACATCATTGGTAGGTACGTCAGTTTGTCGCCGCGAGATAGATTTTCCATCTTTTAACAACTATATGAATAAAAGAGGGATGGATAGTCTATTTTGCAGCGATATACAGTCGCACTAATCATGTGCTAATGCCATGTACGTAACGTACCTAAGTAATATCGAGAATTTCTAGATATGATTTGAATATCAGGCCAGTGTACCTAACAATACAATAACAACAGCAATTGTGGCCAAACAAAATTGCATCAAAATGAAAACTTGAAATATGTTAAAAATAAATTGTATTTAGGCCCTTTTTCGCCTACGGCCCTTCAGCCATTCGCAGACGTTCAGTCTTCGTATTTTCTCGAAACGAATTGTCGAGTCTGCGGCCCTGAGATTCGTTTTAAAGCTACACTTTTACATTGTATAGCGAAGGAGCGCTGGACTCTCTCTGGTAGTTCGGTCTTCGGCCTCGTAAGCCGGCGCCCCTCTGGGGGACACTTCGGGCTATCAGTCCTACTCGGAGTGCGGTCTACAACTTTCGCAAATTGTGGAAACGATCGTCGGGCCTGCGGCTCTTTTTTATGTTTCACTATTTCATTACGTGCCCTGATAGCGCTAAGCACTGGCTTCGATTGTTAAGATAGTTAAGAAGGACGATTGTACCGCGTGGACTCGCCCGTCGAGCCTCCTGTCCTCGGGATCGCGCCGAGAGCACCCCGATAGTGCCGCTCCAAGTCCTCGGCTCTAAGCGGAGCTGGGCATATTCAGATGCTGGGGTAGTTGAAAAAGCTTGGTAGGTTATTTTTTCTACAGCTCCGTCTTCGGCCTTGCTTTAAATTTCTTACAAGTGTAATGCTATGGCACTCTTAGTGAAAGTTCGGGCCTCTTCCTCCACTGGTCCAGGCCGATGTCTGGGCTCTGGTAGCTCGGCTTTCGGCTTCGCGAACCACTGCCCCTTTTAGGTACGATTTGGACCTTTAGCCCTACGCGGAGCAGAGCCTACTACGGTCTTCGCAGGTTGTCAATACTACGTACTTCAATACTTTGATTATCTTTTATGTTACCCTATTTCACCGCCCAGGGTGGTAACGCTGGGCTCTGGCGGCTCGGCTTTCGGCCGTTGACTCAACACGAAGCTCAGCTTTCGGTCTTCTTTAGAGTTTGTAGCGAACTATCGGGCCTAAGATAGTTGACCCTTTGACCGCCACTGGCCGACAACTACGTACGCGTGGCGTCTGGAGCTTAGCATATTCGTTCGTCTGGCGGTCAAAAGGCTAAAGGGGACGTTTATACCGTGTGGTCTCACCCGTCGGGCCTTCGGTCCTACGTGGATGTCGGCATATTCAGATGTTGGGGTAGTTGAAGAAGCATGGTAACTCAATTTTCTCACAGCTCGGCCTTCAGCCTTGCTCTAAATTACTTGCGAGTGACAGGCTTGGGCCTTCGAAGTGATAGTCCGGGCCTCCGCGAGCTCTGCTTTCGGCCTCCCATCCTAAACCTCACCCTTCGGAAGTTCGGACTCGCTTAACATAAATTTACATTGGTTTCGCTAACGTTCCGGCCCTTGCGCGGCGTGCCCTACCTACGGCTTCGCCCAAAATACCTGGGATGGGAACTCTTCGGGCCTCCGGAGCGAACTTCGGCCCTACGCAGGGTCAGCCTTCCAAATTTTATCGAAATTTAAAGAATCTTCCAATACACTAAAAGGTTTCAAATAAATAAATTAATTAAAAAATTAAAAAACACGACTGCCGTTTAAAAACGTTCTTAAAAGTAAAAAATAATTCCTTTTTCAGGTTTATTCTTGTGAGCGTATCTACATATAAGCGCTTGTCTAATTACTTACGAGATTTTGTTTCGATTGCAGTCGGGGAACCTTCATAATGTTTATATTTTCCGTAATGAAAGGTTCCCCGACTGCAATCGAAACAAAATCTCGTAAGTAATTAGACAAGCGCTTATATGTAGATACGCTCACAAGAATAAACCTGAAAAAGGAATTATTTTTTACTTTTAAGAACGTTTTTAAACGGCAGTCGTGTTTTTTAATTTTTTAATTAATTTTTTACGTATACGGTACCACAAATCTTACTTACCAACTCATGGTATGACTAGTCAAACCATTCAGCATGCCTAGATGTTTTAATATCTGAAATAAGCAAACAAATAAGTCGACAATCTAATAAGATTACTGACTCAATAAATATTAGGTACTAAATACCAATTATTACTAGGCTAAGATTAAGTAGGTATATGATTTTCAAGTCTGATACAAAGGCAGGTAGAAAATTAGTATTATACAGGTACATTTGTGCAAGAATCCCTCTTATAATAATTTATATATCGTATATGACCGGAAATTGCCATGTGATAAGATGAGACTCAGAATTTCCTGCTAAATATAAACTTCACAAGGAAGAGCCGAAAATAACTATTTCCCTGTAGCCAAAACGCCTTAATAGCTTTCTCATGTTGTCCAAGCGTAACTTGCTTGTAGGTAGTTGATGTAATGCTTTTACAAATACAATAAAGTAACTTTTATTTAGGAGGTGAACTGAAATAGTAAATTTCGATGCAAGTGCAAACAATTTTTTTTTCGACGAGGGTGAAAGTTGGAGCCCGAGTGAAACGAGGGCGACAATCACTCGAGTTAAAAAGAAGTTTTTACACGTGTATCGAACGACTTTTTTCATAACAAGTACCTTAAAAAGAGAAATTTACGCACGCGAAGCGTGCGCAAAGTTTACTTTTCCGCACTAGTTAGGAAAATGTCCATGGCTTGCATTTTCCGGAATAATCCGGCGAGAAGATGGAAAGTTAATATAAGGTGCCTAATTCTGCTGATATACGAATTAAGAAAATTAAGATGGCTCAAAAAATTTTATATAGTTTTTCCCTCATCTTGTTTTACTTATTATCTTGATTAAATACACTAAGTAGCTTATTTCAACTAGAAATGGGTGCCCAACACATTTGATGTTTTTATATTGTATGGAATTCGAAAATAAAATACCTACTAGTTTTTAACTTTTTATTTTAGTTACAGCTTTTAGACTGTTTAAAATATAGGATTTTTAAGTAACAAAGAACAAAATAAATTTTATTTTTATTTTTTATGTTTTTTTTAAATTTTCGTCAAGAAGTGAACCTAAGCAATATTTATTTTTATAAAAAAATGAAATAAATGTATTTAGCTTCATAACTTCTAAATTCCATTTGAAAACAGTACCTATAATGACAATTACTGAAATTTTTTGGGTATCATACAATATTCTATTTTTTAAATAGAGAGATAAAATTACGGGTATTTATGAACGTAATTGAAGTGCAACAAAAACACATGTAATTTATATTTTTTCCATACAAATGTGAACTACCCTAAAGCAAACATTGATATCTATTAAAATATTATCGAACCGCGTTCCTCAAGTTGGCCCACAGGCCCGCAGTACTCGTCACGGCTTTGGACGAGAGTGCTCCAAACAAGGACCCACTTAATGGGTCGAAACATGTCGAGCAACCATCGACTTGTTTTAATCATTACGTGAGTAATCCAGTTCGATAATATTTTGATATATTTCAGTGTCAAGTCAGTTTTAGGTACAATTTATACCTCTCATAAAATTACACAACCCACGTAATAATTATGATAAATATTTCACATATATTATTTTGATCCTTATTTAAAAATATTTATAGCGTAATTATTTCGAAATATTAATTAATTCAGTTTTAACAGGTAGGTATTATTTACGTATAATTCAGTAATAAGGTAGTAATACCTAATTTATATACTTTTTTTACTGTCCGCCTTAATTATGAGTGAAATAACTGTTGTAAAAAAGTAATTCCCTCATTTACATAAAATTTGCCACGATCTACGTTTGTACTTGTTTTTCTAGTACCTAAAGTTAATTTTCATAGAATACTTTCTGTTCATAAAGTCGTGCATTTGTATATTGTAATAAAAGTGTTCATTTTCTACTCTGCTGGTCCATAAGCTTGGTGCACATGAATGTACCTAGTCCTGTTAGGTAAATAACGATTAATTTTAACTATCCGCAGTAATATCTAGGCAACTGGCTATTTAATTGGGCATACCGTACAAACAAAAAAAAAAATTCAAATTTTAACTGTTTATTTTTTAAGAAAGTAAGTAACGTTACAATGTTTTAGCTTAGTACAATCTTTAAAGTCTAAGATTATTTACTAAACATTTACTTTTTATTCTATGTTGTAGTTTATCCACTTATACATTATTGAGATCTTGAAGGAACATTTTCTAGGTACGACAACTAGGTACGACTACTATAGGCGTTATAATAAAATGTAAACTAATTATAATTATCCCACAATGTCGTAACAGATGTGCTTACCATAGAAAAAATCAACTGCGAAAGACTCTGGTTGTCACGGGATTCGAACCCGCTTCCTCTGGATTGCCGGTCCAACGTGCTTCCAATTACACCGGACGACCTTCCGTCGATCACAGCAAATTTAGTCAATGGAATTGTGAAGCTAATCACTAGCATACGTCCGTGTAAAAAATATAATATTTAGGTCCCTACATAAGACTTCACTGTAGGTACAAACTAGTTTTTTGGATGGTGAGACATCTCTAAATTGGAACAGATACCAAATGCAATCAAAAAAGCGAACAATGAATGAATGAGATTAGTTTACATGGGACTCAATCCCACAAACTTTAAATCGGTCTGCTAGTTAATAGCGGTATACTCGGCGGAAAAATAAAATGAAACATCAACTTGATTACACAGAGTGTTTTATTTACATTTCCGTTAAATTGGACAGGTTACTTGGGACATTAATAGAAGTAGCCCAGTATATCGGCTTTTGTTAATTTCTTAAAAAAAAAACTTTTTCATACAAAATAATTGAAATAGCAAGTGTGAGGAACCTTAAGAAAAATATTTCAGGTGACTGATGGCACATGTCAAAATAAGTAACATTAGGATGTAATAAAGGTTGCAATACACTTGTTCAGTCATTAAACTTATTTTTATAATAACTCAATAACAGTAAGAGTTAAGACACTATTTTCTTACAGAAATTGATTACTTTTGATCTAAATAAGATTCCCTTTAATTTAACGAAACTCGATAAAAATATTTATTTCCAAAGTTAGTTAAGTTTGACATATTATTTGATTTTTGGAGTAATATAAGGAAAGTAATCTAATTCAAATTAGGCGTAGTTTACTCAACTTTGAAACCGCAGTCGGTATTTAGAAATGTAAACTATTTTAACCAAATTTTTTAATTAGCATCCTAAGTTTAATAGTCCAATCTCCGTGGCATGGAAATGTTACCATATTTGTTTACATTTTTTTTCGATTCAACTGACGATTGCGATAAATAATTTGCATTTTTTCTTTGATACATGATCTCATCGTGAAGATCGTGTGTAGGGTTAACAGATTTTGTTTTGAGATATACAGTAACAGAAGATTACTAGCTATGTAAGATAATTTATCAATTAAGTTCGATATAAAGTTTTTTAGCGTACTGTGTCTAGTAAATCGCAAAGTACATAGAGGTCAAATACAGTACAATTCTATATATTACAGTACCTCTAAACGTGTGCACTATGCCCTATAGCGTTTTGAAGTAACCCTGCAGTACGAAGGAGTAATCATATTAGTGCAGCAATTTGCGGACCGTAACGAGCGCGCGCGGCCGTAACCGATGTATTGAAGCTAAATTGCAATTCGCATGATGACTTTTTCCATGCTATTTGATCGATCATGTTTTCATAGTTTTCATACTGCTTCGTGTTTTAGAACCAACGACCGAGACTTGAGACTTGACATGAGCAATTCGTAGCTATAAAGCTAAACATGCTGCAGAATATTTATCTAATCAAAACGAAGATCGAAAAACGAACAAACGGAGAAGGCAATTTTAGGATGTAACTATTAGAGCTATATGAAAATAATTTTAATATGACATACCTCATCTGAAGTTTTACAGATTGACCTGTCCGTCGTTACGGGCATCGACTGGAAGCCAAGAATCTTTTAGCAGATGGAAAGGCTGCTTATCTAGTTGAGGTGTTGGATATACGTCGTCGCGACTACCGCAAAAAACATTAAACCAGTTGCCTCTTTGTTACACAAATTCGTACGTAATTGTCACACTTACGTACGAATTTGTGTAACAAAGAGGCAACTGGTTCGCATGCGTCGTGAACCATCTATACACAGTACTTTGTATTCTTTGATTATATCTATTCCAAGATGTAGGAAATTTTGGAATCAATTTAAACGTCTATCACTCGTGTTATCGGAACGAATTCCCGAAGCGTCACCTGGCACCAGACGCCACGTTCAGGCTTCTCAGGCACGAATAGATTATTTGCAAAAGATCAACATCGTTTCTTCGATGTATGGCAGTCATTTTTGTGGTATTTAGCAGAATTAGTGCCTATGTATGTGATGACATACTAATTATATTAACTACGAGTATGGCGTAAGATTGTACCAATAATAAACTGTTTTTATAAAGATATCTAGGAAATATTTTACTTAGTAAGGGTCTATGGGCAGAAGATTAATTAAATTTAAGTAAAAAATGAAGAGTTCTCATATTTGCCGAAGATGATGACAATTGCTGGATAGAGTCATCGGTTATTGTTTTAGCGATATCGCATGGGTAGGCAAATAGACCAGCCAGCTAGTCGAGTGCCATTTAAAATACAGCAGGGCCAACCTGGCTTATCAAAAACTACGTGGCAATCCATGAAAGAGGCAGTAGACCTCTACCCGCGACCGTGCGACGATCAGCACAGCTCGCGACGGTGCCGTGTGTTGACGGCAGGAAGAATACCTTTGTCACCACCCCAACTATTCCCATGGGTGTCGAAATAGTCGACTAAGGGATTACAGTGTCCCATACTATTTATTTATCTAATATTGATGATGGGCAGCATCATCATAGTGGACACACTACTGCAATTTCCAACCCGCTTGCCCAGCTTGGCGATTAACGGCATTTACCTTCTAATTTATAATGCATAATAATGACGCATAGGCATTGCATTCAAGCATACAGGTCATTGAAGAATGATTCTTTACTCGATATTATCTTGAAATGATATATTTGTATAAATACGTCAAAGATTTGATGTCGGAAAAAATATGCCCACAAAATGTAATGTGAACCTGCCTACATTTTGTTTTCACATCACAGCGGCTGAAACCTGATAATATCTGTGCTGATGTTTATTTGAGGACGAGACGTCGAACTGTATTGTATAGATCCTTACTATGAGTTCGCACTTACATTATAAACAATTTGACTTTTGATGAAGACTTACTACTCCAAACAACGGGCAAAAAAGAGATTTTAAAAGAATTATATTGTGTAAATGTAGTGATATTGAAAATATCTTCTGAGAAGTCAAGATGAGATAAACTTGAAATAATCTAGGTTTAACCGGATTAGATTCAATTTATTTTTTAATTCAGTCAAGTTATTCAATTATTTAGTTACTATAGCTACTTGGACAGAATGTGAATAATGATTTTTTTAATGACATGTGGACACAATGATGCGAATGGTAGTTCATGGTACGAAAAACTAAAAGGCACGTCAATCACAGTATGAATGGCGTGCTGCAGCCTGGCATTCAATATTGCCAGTAGATAAAAATAAACTTTCATTGCTGTGAATACGAAAGAAACTTATCAAAAAGTTTTTAAAGAAGCTTTAATTCCTAGTAAATATGTATGCACCTATACATACCTACGGCCAACGTGACGTAATGTTTGCTCAAAAGAAAAATGATATGCATTTTTTATAACTCCTTACGATAAGACAAGTCAATGATATATAATTCATCTTACCCGATCTCCCGTTTTAAGCCATTCGTCCATTAAGCCCAAGCACTCTGCCATTACCCTTCAATCCATCAAACCGGAGTAATCGCGTGTTTAACGTGCGGCCGCACTATGTGCCTCGAGCGATCTGTCATACATACCCATACGGAGGGCGATATACGAGCTGGTATTTCGACGCACTGAAAATTAAGGTAGATTAAATAAAATAAATAAATAAATATCTTGGGACATCTTACACAACCTATAAAACCTATAAATCAACCTAGTCCCACGGTAACCTCAATTAAGGCTTGTGATGTGGGTACCAGTCGACGATATATATAATAGATAGATACGTATAGATACTTAGATATATACACAGCCACGAACAAGGAACAAACATTTGTGATAAATAAATACACAAAGATTGCCCTCGCCGGGATTCGAACCCGGCACCTCCAGCTTCGTTGGCAGGGTCACTACCAACTAGGCTACAGAGGCTGACAAATTGAGATTTTGAGATTGTTTGTTTGAAGCAAACGTAAGGTGCTAGATATTCTTGGGACAAGTCAGTGAGCGGGTCATGCAAATCGGAGGAATCTAAGAAATACAGATATACATAAGATCTGACGGCGGAAACTTTCTATCCCCTATCCGCTGTTTTGGCGAACTTGAGAGAATCATCATCGTCATCATCTTATCAGCTGAAAGACGTCCACTGCTGAACGTAGGCCTCCCCCAAAGATTGCCACAATGACCGGTCCTGTGCCACCCGTATCCAGCGGACTTCTGCGACCTTCACCAGGTCATCAGTCCACCTTATGGGGGCCTACTCATGCTGCGCCTTCCGGTACGTGGCCGTCACTCGAGAACCTTCCCACCGCAACGGCCATCGGTTCTACGCGCAATATGCCCCGCCCACTGCCACTTCAGTTTAGCGATTTGGAGAGCTATTTCGGTTACTTTGGTTCTGCTGCGGATGATCCCATTTTTAATCCGATCTCGCAGAAAGAATAGATATGAGTAATTGAAAAATCAACATGTGAAAACATACTACTTGGGACCGGGAAGTGAGAATATCCTGCAGTCAGTTGATCTTCCATTACCAGCGGCCACATCGCATTACATCTCTCGAGATCTGTTGCATGCATATATTCAAACGGAACGGAATATACGAGCTGATATTTAGACACCCTGAAGACCAAGGTAGATTGTTTGTTGCTTTAGGTACTTTGTCCTAGATTTTATTCACTTGTTTGCCGTATAGGAACCTAGTGGGAATATCCTGCTATCAGTTGTTTCTGCGCTTATTAAGGCTGATAAAATACGGGACTTAAGAATGTAAATAATCAGACCAAAATACGCAACTATGTGTTACATCCCATGCCCGCGTAAATTACAAGGAAGAAGGCAAGAGTATGAAGACAGAGTAGTCGTACCATGACTTTGTAAGTCGTCCATTAAATACAAAAGCGACACAAGTCAAAAAATTACTTTTTACAGGGGAGCTGTTTAAAGATTTTGTATTCGTTTTTTGTTCTCAAAATTTTTTTGCTGCATTAATATTATATGTGTTATATATCAACTTGTAGGTATTTTAACCCTCTTTTGATGTGTTTGGTTATTAAAAAGTAATATTAGCTGTGCAAGCTTTTATGAGCGTATACGTCCGTTTTGCATAAAAAAATAACATTTTCTCTGAATTTTTTTTTCCCATCAAAGGCCACAAATACAAAAAAATAACCAGTTATTTCATTTAAATCATACATAAAATCATGTCTTATACATAGAAATACTGTTTTTTTTAACAAAACTGAACCAGACAAAACTTTTTCTTACTGTTTCTTTACTTACATATTGTCAGAACATGTTTATAGGTACCGTAAACCGGGTTTACTTTGATTAATTTTAACTTTGGTTACATTATTTTGATGAATTTAACGGACGTACTAGTTTAAAATTCAGATATAATTATCGGTTTTCTTCAAGAATCAACCTGCTATATAAAAAATGTGGTACCTTTAGTTACTAAATATAAAATAAATACAACGCGATCAAAGTTATATTGTTGAGAATGGAATTAATACTTTGATACCACTTATTTTTACTATAAACTGGAAATAGCCCACCTAAACACACGTAAATAATAATAAAACCGGCCAAGTGCGAGTTGGACTCGCGCGCGAAGGGTTCCGTACCATTATCAATTTATTATTAAAGAAAATACAGTTAAATCAACCTACCTCAAAAACTATAGGAGATAATTGAATCAAACCAAAAATCGTTGATAGAGTTTATTAATGTGCATAACATATATTTTTTTTAGAATTTTATATCGCGTAGTTTAAAAAATAGACGGGGGGGGACACATTTTTCAGACTTTGAGAGCTGATATCTCGAAAACGATTTGCTTAAATAAAAATGAGACTTATAAACCTTCATATCATTTTCAAAGACCTTTCTATTAATACCCCACACGCTTATATACAACTAAAAAATTTTTTCTATCCCTCAGTTACATGTATGGAGGGCCCCCACCCCAATGGTTTTTTTTACAATTTGGTATCATAATCCTGTAGCGGTTCATACAACACATATCCTTACCAAATTTCGTTACTGTAACATTTATAGTTTCCGAGTAAATCGGCTGTGACAGACGGACAGACGGACAGACGGACAGACGGACATGACGAATCTATAAGGGTTCCGTTTTGCCATTTTGGCTACGGAACCCTAAAAATCGGTTAAGTACATCTTTAGTTATTTGTTTTTTCTATGTGTATTGTATTTGTGTGGTGGTTACTATGATCCCATACTAAATGATCCAAATTGATATGTTTTGACGGTTTACTAGTTTTTTCATTAGAATTGATGCAATAACTTAATTTTTGCTGATACAAAAGTATATCTTTCAATATTTAATTGCAGAGATAATAAATCTTTCCTAAAAATCTACTTATGATTAGTAATAATGTAACATTTTTTTTTTTCTAGACGACATGACAGTTTAGCGCTAGTACTTGGGTACTACCTATGTAGTGAAGCAATAGGCATGATGACTGTCAAGTCAAGTCAACATCTTTATTCGATTTTTGAAAGATTTACATGAAATACACAAAAGTAACGTCACGTTTGTATACTACACTTATATTAAATAAAAGTTCTGTACAATAATGACTGCAGTCTATATTTTAGTAATATTTTATTCGTGTATGATGCCGTGCATAATATCTAATAATTTATTTTCAATACAGTCATCATCCCTATGTTGGCATTCCCAAAAGTGAAAAAATAAATACTACTAATATAAGTTTTTAGATTCGTTAAAACATACACCGGGGTTAGATCTTTGTTTGTTTTACTTGTTTTGTATACAAATAATATAATAGGAAAGTATGACAAATACTTAATAATCCGAAGTTTATGCCATTATTGTTTCTTCGTAGTCGCAATTATAGGTAGGTACACAAAAACAGTCATCTTCCACACAAACTCTAATATACTTTTAAGTAAAACGAACACAATACAAAGTACCACGTTTTACAATTACTGTTTTTATAAGATGTATTGTATTTTTTAAGATTTCATGCAAAAGATACTCAATTATTCAATCTGGTACATTTATGGATTTTAATATTACACTGAATTAAAAACGGTTGTAAATGCAAAAATGTTTTTTGAAATTCAACATTCCGTATTGCGGCTCGTTTGTTTATAAAGAAATCTAAACCAAACATATTTACTTTATTCAAAACAGCATCATGTATATATATGGCTCCTGTGATTGATGCATTCGAATATATTTTTAATTCAAAAAGGTCCTAAATCCTAATACGGCAGTTTTGATGAATGAAAAATCAAATTTAAGAGGATATTTTAAAATTAAAGCTGCCACATTCCGTTTTGCGACTCCTTTTTATATAAAGAAACATAATATTTACGTATTTATTTTATTCAAAACGGCCACATCTACAAATACGGCACTTTTGCTTACATATTTTTTAACGTAAACACTTATTTTTTTGTTTCATGGCACTTTTTCACAAAAATGTCGTGCGTTTTGGTCGACAGTCGAGTCGCAACTGACAAAATGGCAGTTTAGCACTGAAATTAGTCTCGAAAGAGCGATAGTGCAAAAAGGGCACCTGCATAATTTTGATACTTACTAACGTCAAATCGACAGGTGTCTTAGTGTCACGTAAAATATTAGTGCTTATAATGTCGTTTTTACAATAAAATCATTTTTCACGGTTTTTGAGTTGTGTCGCTTTTGTATTTAATGGACGAAGTATCAGTAACGTTAAGTTTTTCACGATACGTAAAGCAGGCCATCGCGCTTGCTCCAATTTGTCAGTGCCACACATTTCCCAAAATATTTGTATGAAACGCTTCTTTTTTGTTACCAAAAATGTATAGGGATCTAACAAAAACAGGAAAGGTCTATACAAACTTCCTGGGACATTTTGAGAAATGTGTTGGATCTTGATCAGCATCATTGACTCTACCGGCCTACCAATTTTCATCAATAACCAAGACTCTACTAGCCTAACAATTTTTATCAATACGAAATCGCATAACGCCGGAAATGCCGCCAGCATCCTCGGTACAATGCCACAAGTGCCAATCTTAGATATAAGGATAAGTAGATTAGTTAGATTTAATCTATGTACATAAATTGTAGTTTTGGAAATAAATATATAAATACGAAAAAAATAATTTTAGAATTTGACTGTTACCAGTAAAAGAAACACTCGATATTCGATCGCCAAACGTTCCCCTGCTCGGTACAACATTCCGTATGTTCTGCGCCGATACGGAAAGAGTGTATACTTAAATATCACAAATAAAATGGAATTCAAATAATGGGCATTTTGAGAAATGAGGGCGCATTGATGTTTATCTCGTATGAGTCGTATGCGATTAATTATTCATAGGACGTCGTTTCATCCATTCCAGGAAGATACCGCAAACTTTGTAAATATATATTGGATTGTACGAGTATGTGATGACCTGTATTTGTTACTCCTAATACTTAAAAGTGATAACGGAAAAATATATATGTACAATTCATGCTATGGTAGGTGGTACTACCATGCGAATGCACCATGTCAACTTTATTTACTCTTCTTTATTATGTAACAATTTTATTTTATTTAATTTATTTTTTGTTTATATGTATAGTTCATTCAATTCTAATATTATGTGTGGAGTAGTGCGTGAACATTTTTTTGCATTGTTCTTTTTAAATTTCGGTAAAATTTCCTATCGAGCATTACATCCATGATATCCATTTAATAATTTTTTTTATTTAAATAATTCCTTAATGGTCGTGTAGGTATTTTGAAAATTATCAATGTAGTTGAATTTACTTACTCTCTAGAAGCTTTTAAAACCACCTAAATCCTAAATTCAAATGAACACTACTTGCAAATCAAAGAAGTATCTCGAATAAGCATCTCGAAAAAACGAACTGGAATAACAATTCCAAACAAAATTGAACCTCTTCCATTGCCTTCGAGTATATTCTGCCATATTCCGAGAAAGACCTTGACGACTGCCACCGACCGGATATCACTCCGCATTTAGCCAATAAAGGCCCACCGTATTCTTATCTCCGACGAACACCCGCATATATATCTAAAAAAATTGATAGCAATTTATATGTTAAACATCGGCCTGAGTGAGATATTCCCGTCTGTGAACTCCCTGTATTATTTATAGACTAGGGGTATGTTTAAACCTCCCCGAACCGTGATAACTTCTCCCCAATATTAACTTTAACGCGGTTTGCTCTGCGGGAAGCACGCGAGAGAAAGACAATGCCCTAGTTGAGTTGCGCTTATTTTAAGCACAATCACCGACGACTGACTTTTGTGTTGACTATGACGTTTATTTCATGCGCATTTAAGAAGACATTTGTTTTGTGACTGTACAGAAACGAGCCTTATCTTGGGTCGGTAAGTAATTCTTAAAAAACAATGAGTTCCCGTGAATTCTCTTTTCAGTCAGGTAAAGCAATGTACAAGTTGCAGAACAATTTCAAAAACCTATAAGTGGGTGCTGGAAATTTACATGAGAAAATTCTTATGCAAGTTGCTATTGAAAACATTCACATTCAGATTAGAAACTATTACGCAATGTTCTCAACTGCCGACAATCGCGACATTTTGACGTTTGAGTTACACACCAGGGCTGTGTCAACTCATCAAGTGCCATAGAAATGAACCCATTCCAAACCGGGAATAAAATATGTTTTTGGGAAATTCCTTGAGGACAATATCAGTTTTGGATACTACTTTTCGGTGCATTACGCATTAGAAATTTGTACTGCTGTGAACCCTAGAGGCACAGCCATGTACGGTGAAATACAAAAATGGATTAACTCTGACTATGATAATTTAATAACAGAATACATTGTTAAATAATAGAAAACAATGCCGCAGCATAAGATAAACAATTACATAGCACCACATAATTTTGTCTTCATTAAATATCGATCATTTTATATTGTAGTCCTACACTTATCAAGTAGATCAATATGGTCATATAATATAGAATTCACAAAGCATATTATAAGATGCTCTCAACAATAGCTATCCCTTACAATTATAATAACTCTCATTTAGTTTGAGGTACACTGACATTATAAATGCTCTAGGTAAAATTGAAACGAAATTGTAATAATATTATGTCTAAGGTGCGGATTAGAACTAGCCGGGTCCTCGGAAAAATGGTTACATTTTCTTTTAAAATTTAGAATCTCGAGTCTTATGCCGGGGTTAAAGTCTGTATCTACTTCTATGTTGAAATTGCACTGAGCTTGCAGGGTTATCATTAGTATTCTATTAAAACTTCGTTATCCATTGGTCGTTTATATAACTATTTTCATAAAAGTTCATGAACTCGAACGTGCGTAGCGTATTTATTTATAATTTTTTTGATAACATCAAAAATTTTACTTCATGCTGTGATTTTTTTTCTTCAATCTGTTTACTCCCTTTTAAACTAAATGTCCATATAGGCGACCTATACATATAGGTGTTTTACTTAATAATATCTACACTTAGCGAAGATTAGGTATAGACCTCCTAAACAGTAGTTGAAAGGTTGCCAAAACAATTCGGTTTCTTATCCAAAGCTCAATTTATATTGTACAAATATTTTGACGAAACTAATATTACTGTAAACATGGAGCTATCCGACCCGCAATATTTCAGTTAGGCATCGTTTTACGTAAGTTCTAAACTTTATTTAGCGCTGTAAATCACTAGGTTTACTAGGTTGCCTAGGCTATAAATTTTAGGTAGGAAATCGATAGCGGTCTATCTCGAAGTGGAGTTGAAATTACAGGCAGAGTTGAAGTAGGAACTGCATCAACTAATAGGAAACGCATTCGGATTTGAAGCAATAACTATTTTCCCGAATTTGCATTAATATTCTTTCTCGAAGTAAAACACGAGTGTGATTCGTAAGGAAATGAAGAAATTCGAAAAGTGATTCAAATGTAAATCATCATTATAAATATTAAGAGAGTGTTGCCCTCTGTCGTGTGGTTGTGCTATTTTCCATTCGAGTCTCTTTTGTTTGAACTCTTCGTCCTACCTTAATCGTAACAGCTCCAAAATAGTGTACCTACCACGTACCTACCACTAATAATAACAATGCTACCTGTCGTCAATCTTCTTTAAATGAATAGGTAGGTCAGAGACTTCAATCTTTCAGTCGAAATTTATGATACCCACAGAAAGAGTTGGGGTGATAATAAATGTATTTTAACTGCCGTAATTAGGAGACCGAATTTCAATATTTGTTCACAATCCTTTGCACACCACAAAGCTTATTTGGGCCTGACGTTCATTTTCTGTTCCCAACAAAAACGGAGACTAGGGCTTATTGCAATTACGCTAGCTTTCTTATAACGTTTCTTCACCGAAAAGTACCAAACGATAGTTGTATTCCTAGATGGAAAAAAATCTTCGGTAATTTTGTATTGTGTTCTGTCAGCCAGTAAGTAGCTTGCTAGCTACTCTTGTGAGTCAATCACATTGAAAGTAGATATTTGAATTGGTAGTACCATTAATTTAAAACTAGATTCTTATCATGCTTTGATGAAATAAGTTCTCTATATTTCGGCACTGTTACAATGTCATCTTCACGGAGTTTCGATTCATACTGATAATATATATGACCACATCAGTTTAAAGTCATAATAATAAGTATCTATATGAAGTCACATTGCTATAAAAATATTCGTTTCTGAATATCCTACGAGTAGAGAAGTGGGACACGTGCTCTGAGTGTCGGATTAGGTCATTCATTACATAAATGCGGCGTTTTGCATAAATACATACCTACTTACGCCCATGAGTACTTACATTGAAAACGGGTCATTTTGTACAGAGATTTCCATAAATTGCCTGTTTTCCTTTCTCGAAAGTGTAGGATTCAACGTTATTCTAATACTTTCTAGCTTTATAATATAAGTTCCACTAGAGGGTGCTGGCAGACGTAATACCTCTTAATTTGAGTAATTGTAGTAAGAACGGGTTATTTTGTCCGCTGGAACGGATTTTCTTAATTTAATAATATCATGAAGGACCATGCGTCAAAATGGTCCTGAAACCAACAGCATTGAGAGTTATGTCAATAAACAGGTCTTAAAATCTACTTTATTGAAATAAAGTAGATTTTAAGACCTGTTTATTGACATAACTCTCAATGCTGTTGGTGTTTGTGCCCATATAATGAATTATATGGGCACAAAGTCAAATTCCATTGCAGAACTAAGATATTTTGTATTTTAGTCGTGGTGAGTACGAGCTACGATAAATTCATTCAGAGTTTATTTGATTTTGGGGGTAGGTATTGAGCAAACCTAATTAAAAAATTAAGGTAGGAATATCGACATTTCCATTAATTATGTTCGTTCGGTGTCATTTCTTGTTGAATATCGTGTTTTACTTATCATCTTAATATGAAAACATGGCAATAGAAGGACGCCGTTCGGTTTTGCAACAGCGGCGATATATTTTAGAAGAAAACTTACCTGATTTAAATATGAATATCTCAGTTCTGCAATGGAATTCGGCTTTGTGCCCGTATAATGAAATAAAGTCAATTTAAAGACCTATTTAATATCTTAAGTTTCAGCTCTGTTTGTTTCAGGACCAGGCTCCATACAAAATTACCCATGGTCCTTTAAGAGAATACGTGGTGTTCTAGCGCTCTGAGAGAAAGAGACGCCACGGGAGACCCAAGAGCTGACAGCTTCTTCGCTTAACGCATTAGCTTGGCAATCCAGCGAGGAAATGCTGCCAGCGTCCTGGGTACCATGCCGCAGGGGCCTGTTTTAGATCTTATTTAAGATTTTATCTAGTTTTAGTTTAGTTATCCTTTTTAAACTTATTTTTGTATGTACCTAACTGTAGTTTGTTTAATAAATAAAGTTAAAGAATACTCCAGTTTGCGGTGCATGTATAATAATTAGTAGGAATTCCTTATCTGTATTGTTGATTATTATCGATATTATAGTTTTGCATACCTCTATGGGTGCCAATAATCAGCTGAGTACTTACGTCGCATTTCTAATTAAAATCGATAATATACGAGTAAAATACAATACAATACAATAGTACATTACTACCGAGGCCGGGAAGTGACTGGTTGCCGGCCGAATATATGTAGACGGCCGAGCGAAGCGAGGCCGGATAGTATTCGGACGGCAACCCGTCACTTCATGAGCGAGGTATGTATAATGCTTTTCTCAAACATGCAATGAAATGAAACAAAAAAATGTATCTTCTTTCTAAGAAATTATAAGTCAACTACATACATAACTAAGTCTTTGAAACACAACAAAAGTCAAATACGACACCGACACCTCATTTTTTTTTAAGATTGACCTGTTTGAAAGTTGCAAACTATTACTTTTTAAAAGCGGTATTAGACGATGCGGTCTGTTGGGTCCAATTAATCGCATGTGGTGATCGGGGCCGACGGATCGCGCCGTGTAATACTGCTTTTTAAATAATATTTTTAGTAGTTATTGTACATTTAATTTAAATTATATAATTTAAATACCTAATTATAACTGAAAAAATTTGCCAATATTTTTTTTTTACTAATATTACTTACAGATAATTATTGGCTAAAAGCCAAGATGCCAGGTCACAACCCTATGTCAAATGAAAATTAAAAAAGAGGCACTTGCCGGCCTAGGCCGGCAACGAGTTACTTCCCGGCCACTTTTTAGGCACGTGTAACTACAACATTTTATTGCATGTTTGAGAAAAACTCTTTATTGCACACCTCACACGTAATAAAAGTACACAAAAACAAAAGAAATACAAAAAACAGAGGTAACGAAAGGCGGCCTTATCGCGAAACAGCGCTCTCATTCAGACAACCTTTGGGTAGGAGGAGACAAGATAACAAATTTGGATGTGTACATCATCAGAATGTAATGTTATTGTGAAGCATAATATTTCAGATGGCAAAAAATAAGAAACAAATAAACAAAAAAATATCAAAACATCCTATCGAGCTAGTCACTATCAAATTACAGATTGGGTATCATATCAATTGAGTATTTTATCCTCCTGAGTCCCTGAGTCCGTTATAAAGGCCAAAATCATATCATGTGTAAAAGCCGAGCGCTAAAAAAATTAAGTTATCAATAAAGTCCCAGAGTCCGTTATAACGGCCAAAATCATGACATGTGCAAAGACCGAGCGCTAAAAACTAAAGTTGTCCGTAAACGCCGATTGACCGTTATAAAAGCCTTAATGTTTCGCGCTTAAAATCAGGCGATATTGGCATGATTTTGAGATTCAATGGTTGTCATCTAATCAGAAATATACCTATCTCTATTTAGCAAAGGCTATTGCCCAGTAAACAAGAATATTCCATTAAGTGCGACGTCAAAAGTCCGGCAAGATGTCACGTCACGCAGATGGAGACGAGTTCAATCTTATTTTTTCGCTTAAACCTGTTTGTTTTTGTCTGCTTTTTTATGTATTCAATGAGTAATTTACAAGTTTATTATAATGTAATTACTAGTTTTATTGTAAATATGATGTTTGAAGTACAATTACGTGTTAAATTAATTTGACCTTTGTAAAGCCCTCTCGGACTTTGTTCATAGCATCATTAAGTCCTCACACTTGTTTAAAACGAGTTTTTCTTGAAACACGTAGATTAAAATTTCTTAATCAGTTATATAATGTTAGAGAAGGTTTATTACAATTGTTGTTAAAATACTTAAGTAAGTTACTTTATGAGGATTATATTGTGATGTGAGAAGAAGACTGATTTAACTACAACAGTTTTGTATTGAATTTGATTGTAAAAGAAAGATTTTAATGTTTTAATAACAGAATGGTTCAACAATTTTTATTATATTTAAAAATTATTGCATTTTAACAATTCCTTATATTTTATTTTATTTTTCAAAGATACACCAGATTTCATACAAAATGACTCGTATTCGCCACATTTATTATAAAATCTTAGTCACATAAAAGCCGAGAGGCCTTTATAACGCCCAAATAATTTGTAAAATAAATCATGCTTAAAGTATACCTCTTAGAGTATATAACCAACTTTGTTCCAACAAAAATCTGACAAACTCATTTTAAACCTTAAAATAAGTGGCAGAAAGTTCAGGACTCAACACTGATGGTGTTATAAAGGACTCTCGGCTTTTATGCGAGCGTACTCGATTTTTACCCAGGACTTTACGCTGATAGTGTTATAAAGGACTCTCGGTTTTTATGCGAGTGTACTCATTTTTTATCCAGGACTCAGGAGGATATGAATTGGTTTAAGTGTAGACCCGGGACGTAATACACATAAGTCTTTCGTGTGAACTTTCCCACATGTTGTGGCTTTACTCAACAGTGCGTGGTTGCCATTCAAGAAATCGTGGGCCCTATCGATCGCCCTTTCAATTTGTGTGTAATGATTTAATGATTTCACATTTTGATTACATACTCATATCGTCGAAGATAGTGCAATACCGCACATCTTACACATGTCAATAAGATTCTTATTTCAAACTACTTCTATGGAATCTAGTTAGTTACGCGGTATTGCACTATCCATAAGCATATATCCATACCTATAAGTTGGGACCCTTTAAACGAAACGTGAAGAAGCATCTAGCGGGCCAGCAAGGCGGTGGCAACTAACAAGTTACTGATTGTCTCCTGTTCGTTGCCGCCGCAATTTGGGCTCTACTTTTCACTTACGATCAGGTGGAGTGGAGCCACTTTGTTGTGTCAACATAAAAAAAAAACTATCCCCGATGATATGTAGACAAACACTACGTCATGCCAAAAACTAGTTGTCACTTGACTCTTTTTCTCTGAAATTATAACGTAGTGTGTCCGAATAGACTACATTACTGTAGACGCCGTAAAGAAAACTTTACAAGCTTATCCAGATACAGACAAAAGGCCTGAAAAAGTGTAGTGCTTTTCTCATACTTGCAATGTAATATAAAACGTTAGAGGTCAATTGAGAATAAATCTATCTACAATATTGCTTTTCTCAAACATGCAATAAAATGTTGTAGTTACGTGCCTAAAAAGCGACCGCGAAGTACCCCGGCACTTGCCGGCCTAGGCCGGCAAGTGCCTCTTTTTTAATTTTCATTTGACATAGGGTTGTGACCTGGCATCTTGGCTTTTAGCCAATAATTATCTGTAAGTAATATTAGTATTAAAAAAAAATATTGGCTAATTGTTGCAGTTATAATTAGGTATTTAAATTATATAATTTAAAATATGTACAATAACTACTCAAAATAATGTTTAAAAAGCAGTATTATACGGTGCGATCCGTCGGCCCCGATCATCGCATGCGATTATTTGGACCCAACAGACCGCATCGTCTAATACCGCTTTTTAAAAGTAAAAATTGGCACCTTTCAAACATGTCAAATTTTAAAAAAATGAGGCGTCGGTGTCGTATTTGATTTTTAAGGCAGTATAGCTTAGTGCTTTTGCCTGTCCACAAGGACTAAAAAAATATTAAAAAAAGTAATTGACTTTTGTTGTGTTTCAAAGACTTAGTTATGTAGTTGACTTAAAATTTCTTAAAATGAAGATATTTTTTTTTGTTTCATTTCATTGCATGTTTGAGAAAAGCATTATATGTTACCCGATTTTCTTTTTTAAGGTTAATGCCCAAAGAATGAAGTAACCACTTCCGACTCTTTACTGACCTAAGCCTGCAAAGTAGTTTGAAATTTCATTACATGTCAAGTTTAGACATCGAACCAGCAGCAACTTCAGGTGGCTTATGATGGTCCCGTTTTATCCAATTATCGTGCTACGCGTCACTTTCGCACTTGCATACTTGTTAGAACGTGACGGCAACGACAAACGATTAGACGCGGTACCATCATCAGCCTACTGACTCCAACCTCGCACGTAATTTATCGACATTTCATTGCAATTTTGTGAAAAGTGTTATTACGTGTTCATCGCCATGAATTCTATTAAAGTATCAATTTAGATTACACCGGCGCAAGCGTCAAGAAACTGGTAACACTCGTTACAAATTCCGAACACTCATAAACTTGATAGCAGTTCTTATAGCAGTCGGTTTTCACTAAAATAAAGCGCTATAAAGCAGTTATTTTTATATAGTATGAGTTAAAATACGAGTAAGATATTTACCACGTTAAATTAAAATTATTGAGCACTCGATATTTCGGCACTTTTGCAAATGCCATCTTCACGGAATAACTCTTGTTAATCCGTGAAGATGAATTACCATTATACCTTAATAACTTGTATCATCATCATCATATCAGCCGAATGACGTCCACTGCTGAACATATTCCTCCCCCAAAGATTGCCACAATGACCCGTCCATAACTTACATATTTCTACTTTATTTCCTCGAGGCTACAATTTTACATTTCGTCGGGTAAGTATACCGCGTAAGTAACAAATTCAATTAGTGTCAATATGAGTATCAATTGTTTGATATTTGATATTCTGAATCTGCTTTGGTAGTTACGCAGTATTGCACTATCTCCGACGATTTAGTAAGCTAAAACAAAAAGTTGATTGTTTTGTATGCATAGGTAAGTATGAATGACAAATTCATACTTATATTTAACATTTCATTTAATGAACATCAGATTTTTTCTCGAATAGGAACTCGGTCCCATTATAAAAGTTCATCGATGTCACCTCACCCTGAATGAACAAAGCGAGACAATAATACTACAGTAAACTAATAAATAACTTGTAATAATCTTATGATTTTTTATATCTCCAGAAACAATAATATAGTTAGTTGCCTTATTTGTATATAATCTAGTAACATTTTTACTCTTAATTCGACTTTGAACTCCTACTGAATGTACGAAAATAGTTATGATGAGCAACACGGTGTAGTAAAACACCCATTTAGATTCCACCGGGCGCCGACATCAAGAACTTGTAACACTCGTTAACAACTTCGGAACACTCATAAACTTAATAGCAATTATTACAACGCCCTGTTTACACCAAAATAAAGCGATCTAAGCATTTATTTCTCAGTAATTTACTCCAAATTTTGTTTTTAAGCTGCTATTAAATCCCGCGGAGCGAAAATTGATACCAGCTCAAAACACTGTGGTTCTGATGGCCCGCCAGTTTTGTTAATGACTAGTCATAATTATAAAAGGTGTTTTTTTCCGCGAAGTGGAAATTTAAACATCTTTTAGCTTCGTAAAGTTAATCCTCTAAATTGCGAAGTTAAATCGTTAAGTTCCGAACGCTTTTGAGTGGGAAAAATAAATTGGTTTGTACAGTAACTTGCGGGTGCTTCGTTATACATACATTTGCTTAATTTGCATAATGGATGTCAAAATAATTTAGACTGGTGGGCGGCTAACAAATTACGGTCTAATTAGGAATTTGTATGAATAACCTAACTTTCATTTGGAGGAAGATGGGTGTATTTATTAAACGTAAATACACATCTATTCCAACCATAATGGTTGAGAACGAAAACCTGGAGGTGGTCCAGCAATACGTGTATCTTGGACATATTCTACCTTTTGACAAAAAACACCAACAAACGGAGATCTCTAGGAGAATCCAGCTGGGTTGGGCGGCGTTTAACAAACTAGCGGATATCCTCAAACCCGCTGACATTCCACAATGCCTGAAAACCCGCCTCTTTAATCAATGTGTCCTGCCCACCATGATACGGTGCCGTGACATGGACGCTCACTAAGGAGGCTATGCATAAAATAAGAGTAGCACAACACAAAGAGCCATGGAGCGCGCCATGCTCGGCATCAAGCTACAAGACCGTGTAAGGAATACCGAGATTTGACGTGCACGAAAGTGCAAGACGTCAGAGACGTTATCACCAAACTGAAGTGGAGTTGGGCAGGACACATTGCCAGGCAGCGTGATGGCAAGTGGACCAAAATGTTAACGGATTGGTGGCCGCTTTCAGATGGGAGAAGAGCAGGGCGTTCGACCACTCGATGGGTGGACGATATTCGGAAGAATACGGGTCACTTTTGGATGAGGTTAGCTCAGGACCGGGACCGGTGGCGTACAAGAAGAGATGCCCATGCTCAGCAGTGGGCGAATAACGGCTGAATATGATGGTGATGACACATATGAGAGCCCCTAATACAATATTGGTTTTCTAACAAAATACAGTAAAAGAGTAGAAATTTTTAAATTTCAAGTTTTCAAATATTTACAGGATAAGTTTTTTTTTTTTTTTTTTATTTATTTTTTTTTTAGTTTATTCGTTTTTTTTAATATATTTATTTTCAAAACTACAATATTTATGTACATAGATTAAATCTAACTAATCTACTTAACCTAACCTATATCTAAGATTGGCCCTTGTGGCATTGTACCGAGGATGCTGGCGGCATTTCCTCGCTGTATCGCAATACTGATGCGTTGTGCGAGGAAGTCGCCAGCTCTTCGGTCTCTAGTTACATCAACCAGACGTTTCGCGATCTCAGCAAACAATTTGCGTGCGCTGGGGCCCCAAGAACCTAAAGTTTCTACGCCAAACGGTACAAAATCGTACTCTTTGCCGAGGCCCTTATATTTATTACGTTTTAAAAATTCGGCATTTTCAGCCGCAGCGGCTGCCTTAAACGTAGTTCGTTGAAGATGGGACGGTGCCAGGGTATCTACGCAAGTAGCATCCCATACCAACATCCGTCCCAAGCTCCAAGGAACCAAAGACACACCATCAGGTCTCTCAGGATAAGTTGAATAATTTTCAACATCAGATTAAGTAGGTATATTGTAATTTTCCTGAATTTATCATTGAATGAAAAAAATAATAAATATGATTTAGATCGAAAAAAATTTTGAGTGATAAAAACCGCCAAAAATTTATGGTAAAAGGGGCTTTTTAATCAGGACTTGCTATTTTTATATCACGGAGTTGTCTGACGATAAAATTTGGTGTTTTGGATGTGATGGTAAAATCAGGGAAATTCCAATACAATTTGCCAGCCTCCGTAGCCTAGTTGGTCACTACCAACAAGGGTAGTGATCCTGCCCACGAAGCTGGAGGTTCCGGGTTCAAATCCCGGCGAGGGCATTATTTGTGTATTTGTTATATTTGTTCTTCAGTCGTGGCTGTCTATGTTTAATGTATAAGTATCTACATGTATAATATCTATTATATATTTCGTCGCTTGGTATTGGTACCCACATCACAAGCCTTAATTGAGCTTACCGTGGGACTAAGTCGATTTTGTGTAAGAAGTCCCAAGATATTTATTTATTTTAAAATCGTAATAAGTTAGACATTTTTGTACAATAATATCGGATGGAAGGTAATAATCCTTTGTTTTTGTTTAACAATTTGCTTTTTTCATTCATGACGCTTACTCGAAAAACGTACGTTTAAACTGGAGCTTCAAATTATTATGTTAAAATGTTTTCCGAAAAAGGTTCCGAGTTAAATTGTTCCATTAAATCTTGTCAGTGGTCCGAGCAGTAATTAACCCGGGTATTTATCATGCCCTGATATCCGGTAGCAGACAGGAAAAACCAAGGCCAAGTGCCGGAAACGGTTGGTTAAATCAGGAAGGAAATTAATGTGCAATTGTTATGTTGGTGTTTTGTTAGATAGTAAACAAATGTTAAATAGGCCTTTTAAAGAAGCTCAGAGTCACTTAGTTAACTATGGAGAGAGCTATGCTAGAGAATCTAGAGATCATTCTGCGAGACCGGATCAGGAATGGAGATCCGGAAGCGATTGATGATTACCGAAATAGCATATCGGGTAAGCAAGCTGAAGTGTCGCCCTCGTTTCACTCGGGCTCGAACTTTCACCCTCGCCGAAAAAAATTTTTCCCGCACTAGTTAAGAAATGTACTATTAGTTGTTCTACAAAAAATATGTAAAAGTAAGTAGGTATTATAAAGATTTTATTGTTTGAAGTTCTATTGGTGGAATGCCCTATTATGTTATAAATTTAATAATCAATAATTAATACCAAGTTGGACCCCAAAGAAAACATTAATACTTATATATTTTTGTACAACTAAAGCAATATTTATGTATCTATTCTACTTAAAAATTGTTTAGACCTCCCACCTGAAGTTGTTGGTATATAAGTAGGTACATATTTTTAAATAATGGTTAGAAATAACAACAACCTTGAAAAAACCGCTTCCATAAATAAAATTCCCTCTATTCAATGTTTCAGAAGCCCGACCGGATACACAACGTTTAAAAAAATATCCAAGAAATGACTTTTTTATCGCGGTGCGATAAGAGGGTATAAGCAATTTGACGTTTGGCGGCGAGTCCTATCTCTTCATCTTCTATCTTCACTTTACCATGAGTTGGCTACGGCAATAATCACTTGCGATTTGGGCTGCTGTTACTCGTAACTTTCTCGTTCATGCAAATATACCAAGATGAATTCAGAGCTTGGTATTGCGTTTGTAATAAGTAACACTCATAAGGTGTACCTTATGTCTTTATATACGATTAGGTTTACTGTTAGTCAGATGATAAGAGCAAATAGTCGAAAACAGTCAAAATCAGGTTGAAGTTATAAACACACGATATACTGCACATGTAATTCCTTGATCTCGGCAAAAAAATAAAAAATAAGTTTATAAACGTTGAATATTAACCCTGTATTTGAATAGCTTAAGTTTAAGGTGTTTAGTTTTCACGCGATGATGAGATACAATGTACATGTAGCGACCGAAATTACGCGGCTAAAAACTCAAAATACTGGCGTCAGCCTAAAAGAAAATCATAAAAAAACAGGTACAAAATACGTCAAAAATTCAAAATGCACTGAGATTCACGTCTAAAGAAAGTTCAACTGCAGCTGCAGCCAGTTGCTCAGTATTTATATTCAAAAGCGCTTACTTAACTACAATCCAAACTTTGAGCACTCCTTGCTCCGCATTATCCACTCAATAAAGATATCTCAACTGGATTGATAAGTTTGCAATCTAGAATGATAAGTTTTTGTACAAGATTACAGTTTTGAAGCCTTTATCGTGCGGTACAAGCTATTATTGTGCATTTTTTGCAATAAACAATGAATGAAGCCAGCTTTAGTTACACTATTTTTAAGTAGTAACCAAAGCCACATGGGGTTTCAGGGTTTGTTCTATTTATAGCTAAGATCAGGTACTTAAAAACGTTTTTTTTTAATATTGTACCTGCCCACAATGCTTAGCCAAGTGGCCAATCGCTGACCCTTAGTAGCGTATCGTAGTTTTCCCTCTCTGTCACTCTTTCATATTAGTGCGACAAAGACAATTAGCTGCATTTCGTTTACGTAGCGATTGACGATTAAGCGTTAGCGATTGGCAACTTGTCTAAGCGGAGGAAACCTCTGAATATTTGTTTGAATTTGTCGAGAAAAGGTCATTGAAGTGACAGGGTTAGTCATCATCTACGAATGCTTATTAAGAGATCACTGTCACTTCAATTACCTTTTCTCGACAAATTCAAACACGTATTCAGAGATTTCCTCACCTCCGTCAACATGAGGTTAAGGCTTCTCTTTGAAGGTTCAAAAGCTCATAAAAACGGTAGCTTTACCGCAATATTCGGGACTCACATCCTGTAGTTATTTGGCGTGGATCGCACGTGATTTACCTGTCCGCTCCAGCAAAGTGGGACTTCCTGGCGCGGAAATGAGGCGGCGTGCTGTGATGCTTTGCCGAAGATTACTCAGTCGGGGAACTATTTGAACGTCTTTAGTGGGATAAATCTGTTCAATAAATAAAGCGGTAAGCGATTTTGCAGCCTGAAAAAATAATATTTTAATACATTAAAAAGCGCATAAAAAGCTTGCTCGCGTTGGAAGTCTATTGAAAATGAAAATTTCGTATTTTTTTTTTATTGTTACACGTGAACAAGTTAGTGACAAAGCACCTGGTTAATAGGCATGATGACTGGCAAGTAAAATCAGCATCTTTTTTCGAACTGTCAAAACGATCACCGCTATGAAATTTTATATGAAATACTCAAAAGTGACGTCACGTTTGAGTACAGGCAAATGACCTATGTACTCTTTTAAGTTCTTTTAATTTTTTTAATATAAATTCTGTACAAAAATTACAGCAATCTACATCTTAGTTATTATTTCTTCGTGTATTATGTCGTGCATAATGTTAAATAATTTATTTTAACTACAGTCATCATCCCTATTATGCTGCCATGGAACTTCGATTAAACTATTTTTATTACGATAATGTCAACTGGGACAAAATGTTATATATAAGGTACAACCTTAGGCCGTAATTATACTCCTTTGGCCCACACTAGATAGTGTAGTATAGCATGTAACGAGACTCTTTTCGAGTCAGCGTGTTGAAAAATAAAACGCATTCTGTTTAAAAATGGTACACAAGAATATAAATCTCTGTTTCTTTAATGTTTTTTCATAAAGTGTTAAACACTTACCCCGTTATTCATAAACGTTTGTTAACTTAACAAGCCGCTACTTATTGTTTGTCCCTTTCGGTCTTAACAATGTGTCCATAAGAGCAAAAGGCACAAACAATTATTAGTGGCTTGGTAAGTTAACAAACGTTTATGAATAAGGGGGTTAAGTTTTAACACTTCTATTGAACAGTATGACAATGTGTAAAGACTTTAATATCAGTTAATGTTTGATAACAAAATTATATCCGGCAGTATTTTCTGGTCCATCGTTTAGAGTTTTTAGAGCTTGCTTCGAATAGGAAATCGAACCTACCAAGACAGTCAAAATTTAACTGATTTTATTCAACTAATCAGGCACACGACCACCATCTATCAAATTATCGCCCTCGTTTAAGCGTGATCAACGGCGATATAAATCAAAAACAACATAAAAAATTGCACATCGAAACCTTTTCAGAGCAAGACTAATAGGCGAGCGTCACGGTACAGAAAACTTGAAAGTGGGAAAAAATACGCACCAGCTGTTCCAATGAAAAATATTGTATCATTAATCATAAAGACTAAAGGCAGGCGACAGAGTCGGGGACGAATTCCTTCCGGCCTCTGAGAGTACTCGGCACGCGGAGACATGTCGCGTCGCTGGGTACTTAGCTGCTTCTTATTTTGATAATGCCGGAAAGATTTTCTTCTTTCGTCGGTTTTCACTCGTTCCGTGTGTAGGATATATTTTATTCCTGGTAGTGATTTGAAATGTACAATGAGTTTTTGATAGTAGATTTTTTATATCAAGCTGTATAAATAGGAAAATACAGTACCGGAATTTCAACAGTAACTAAACGTTGAATAGGTATGAGCCGTTTCAGTGCGTCTCATGCCGCTCAAACGCCAGGGTAACCCTTGATTGGGGAAGTATAATCTACCATAGCCTAATAGCTCTAGACATCACCTGTCCATCTTCTATGTGATATATCTGTCGGGGAGTCAGGTTACCAGTGGATGCAGCGTGTTGACGGAGAGGGAACCTTCTTGATATAACAGAGTCAGGTACGTACATAAATGTAGGCAACATAAATGTAGGCAGTTTACTGGCGCTACTTTCTTAACTAATAACTAATAGTAATATAAGATTTAACTATAAAGCGGGACTTTAATAGTACATTTAGGACACTTATTAGTTTTTTTTTTTTTTTTTTTTTATACCACGTCGGTGGCAAACAAGCATACGGCCCGCCTGATGGAAAGCAGTCACCGTAGCCTATGGGCGCCTGCAACCTCAGGGTGTCACATGCGCGTTGCCGACCCAATAAAAATAACGTTGGCACAACAAATAAGTGGCTCCACTCCACCTGATCGTAAGTGAAAAGTAGAGCCCAAATCGCGGCGGCAACGAACAGGAGACAATTAGTAACCTGTTAGTTGCCACCGCCTTGCTGGCCCGCTAGATGCTGGTAAATACACCGGCTGACCCCGAAACACGGCAAACACGAAGGTAAGTCATTTCACGGGCGTTTACACCGAATGTACGGTGGTAGCCAACCAGGCGGGTACTAGTAAAAATACCCTACCACCGGCTGAGAAGCTGGATACTCAGTATTTCCCTTAGTCGACTCCTACGACACCCACGGGAAGAGAGGGGCGGTGATTTTTGTATTCTTACTCCGTCACCGCACGGATAAAAAGTTTTCATTCCTAGATGGTCAGAAATATATATGTAAATAGCTTAGAAGCAAAATGTATAACGTCATCTATGGTATTTATTTATCATTTTTTTGTTCAACAATTTGCGGTAAAAAATTTCTTCTTACATTTTTAATAAATAAGCCACATCTCCAACTTGGTTCCAGTAGTTAGATAGGAACGTGGGTGCACAAGCATGACGGTTATAATATTGCTTGGCTTTCTTACATAATGTAAGTAACATTTTGGTTTATCTGGGGTGTTTCACCAACGAGCAACTTTTACTATGATACCAACATCAAAATCGCAAAAAAAGCTTGATGTGTGCAAACATTTTCGTTACACGATCTTGATATTGTAGCGGGCGTGTTTTACTTTTCGCGAATTCAGGGCTGGTCATGTAGGTAATGGTTGCTCAGGATTAGTTATACGAGTACCTACGAAACATCTGAGGTAATCAATGGCTGACCAAATAATATCTTTTACACTCAAATGAGTGAAGAATATTTGTAATCCAGGAACACCATAAATCACATTTATTACACACACACTTATCACATTCATGCATGAAAATGATAAAAATAAATCACCATTACGATTTTACCTCGGGGCCTCCAGTTTTATAAGCATATCCAGTATAAAGTAACGTGGTCTTCTTCTTTTTCAGTGAAACGTTGTCACGAATTTTGCCAGAGTTCGCTTTCCTACTTTCTTTCGCATTTTCCTGGGCATTTTGGACTCTTAGCCCGTTTACGCTCATTTCAGCCTTTACTACATTTAAGCATCGCTTTTTTGGTCTTTTGTGGGGTCGGGGGATTAAGGCATTTCTTTCCTACATATTTAGCATCGACGATAGTATATAGCGGAACCATCAATAGGCGACATTCTTGGAATTCCTCCGCTACGCCACGAACTGCAAGGCGGCTACGAATGACCTCTTTAGGAACAGCACTCGTAACGCCGCTCTTTCATAGCAGCATCCTCATCTCTGTATATTGAACCACCTATTTTTAATTTATATCGTTTATTGAACATGTCACCATAATTTTTCACACTTACCTACTTCATTACAATATGATAAAAATAATGGTAAAAGTCATCTAGCCACATTTCTCTTGACAGTACCAGTATATCTGCTAAGATGTGTTGTCTGGGCATGAAATCTGAAACATCAATCGTACCGGCTAATGCATTGATAAATTCATGCTGCAGGATTAGAATCAATTTGATTCAAGTCCATTAGGATAACAGCGTGCAGGCAATTACCATAAATAACGTGTCAAATCTAAATTGCTAACCATTTGGACAATAATTCAAACTTAATTTAGGGCGATGGCGGAAAATCCGACCAATTACAGTGTAATCCACTTGCGAATAGCTGGATGCTCTTTGGTCGACTTAATTCATAGGAGTGGTGTTCGAAGTAGCTACAGAGTCGATTGCAAACTGTTTTAATTTTCTGCTAAACAGACTGGCTCACTAACGAAATTTCTAGGTAAACGAACTGCATAAACGAATAAAAATTAAGGCAATAGTAATTTTTCGTACCCGCCAGCTTCATTATTTTTCGCGCAATTCGTTGCACCTTTATTAGTATTTTCCAATTCGTAGGAATACCTAACTAGACCTTATGAAATCGAATTCTGGTCTTTTATTTGCGAGAGCAAAGTTTAAGCCATGAATGATATTGGTTTTGCTATTCCGTTGCTTAGGTACCCTAGAATTGGATTCTAATTGCAACTTCATTTTGTTTGACTGTGGCACATTATAACGACGCATTAACATCATCCTTAATGTTAAGCTTTTGGCATTAACCTCTTGACAGAATGAATGGTCATGTACAAACGAGAAGCTTCCAAAATTGGGTATGTTCTCATGAAATAAATGTTCTTAGTGTTGTTTTTCGCACGTTAATTTAGCCTTGAGCCAATTTATATAGCTTTAGATATCATGAGTCGACGAAGGTTAGTGTGTAGCTAAAATATATAACCCCTAATCTCAAAGAAAATGCGCTCACCAGCAACTTGCATGGGCATTTTATCATAAAAATTCCCTGTAATGTTAGGTAATTTCGAAAATGTTCTGCATTTTGTACCTACATTGCTAGTCATGGTCGTCACGTGGAGATTAGTGGTGGATTGTCTCACAAGGTGTTCGAAAATTCCCACTCTATTTGCGCATAGGTATATGTCAGGGATCGTATACCGGTATTTTCTCCATACAAAAGTTATTTTTTTGTCCTATTTTGTTCTTCGGCATATACATTCTTTGTTAATGGAATAATTGTAAAATACGATGTCGTTAATTATAAAAAATATTGAGTACTACATAAAAAGTATAAAACATTTTGATTTGCATGTACTGAACAATGAATGGCTTTCTTTATTCAATCTGTTCATGATATAACTAGGGATCTAGTGCCTTCAATTCGTTCGTACACTACTAGGAGCACTAGGTATTTCACAAGTACAAGTAAAAAGATTTAAAGTCACTCCTTGCCCCAAGGGGACTAGAAAAAATCCAAACCCACTACATTTCGTTTTGAATCCAGCCTTACCACCGGCGCAGGTTACCTTTATCAATGCTTGTGTTTGTATACTCATATTATAAAGGTATTCACGGCACGTCGAGCAGCAATTTTCAGAACAGTTTTTAAAATCAAAATGTAATGTTTTCCTGTGAAATTACATTTTTATAACCACGGTAGAGAATTATCTAAAGCGTCACCGCGGGGCATCCTAAACTTATTATTAAAATTAAAGACTACCTCGGAATCCTACCCCTCTGGCCATCTTGACCTGAATTTTAATTAAAATCCGTGAAGTGCGACTTCAATAAGGAAATTCGAAAGCTAATTTTAGTGAGAGCCGTGCAATCTACACCCACTTGATTATTTTTAAGAGTAGATTTTCTATTACGGCCTATCTGGGGCAAATAATAATTCAAGGTATCGTGATCATCTAGTATTAAGATGGATTTTGATTAAATTTATTGAAGTAAGTTATATTATCGGAGTAATATTATAATTAGAAGGCTCGGGAAAGCTCAATATGTCATTAGGGATGACCACAGTCCCACGTCGTTAGGCTCTTGCAGAAAGTAAAATGTCGTCGGTCCGACATAATTATCAATTTGGAAGGGGAACCTCCTTCCATTTCTGTAAGTTTGATATTAAGTTATAATCATTGATACCAAATTTGTAGTAGCCTCTATTGTGTCCCACTGCTGGGCAAAGGCCTCCCTTATACATTTCCAAACTTCCCGATTTAGGGCAATTAATGGCCAGTTGTTGAAAAATACATCCAGGTCATCCCGCCAAATCTTCATGGGTTGACCAATTCGCCGTTTCCGTTGTGGTATCCACTCCGTAGCTAGTTTTGCCCACCTTTGTGGATGCATTCGGCAAACGTGGCCAGCCCAGTCCCATTTTATACCTATTATTAATTTTTTTTTACATTTCACTGGTAAATCTTAGTATTTTTTACATTATTTTATGGGGAGCTCCCCCTGAACCATGAAAAATGTCAGAAAATGCTAGGAGAATGAGCTAGGTGCATTTTAGTGTAATTTAAAACGGAATATGTAATAAATAATAAAATATAATAATAAATATCTGGGACATCTTACACAAATCGACCTAGTCCCACGGTAAGCTCAAGTAAGGCTTGTGATGTGGGTACCAGGCGACGATATAGGTATATAATAGATAGATACATACAGATACTTAAATACATAGACAGCCATGACCAAGGAACAAATATTTGTGATAACAAAATACACAAATAATGCCCTCGCCGGGATTCGAACCCGGAACCTCCAGCTTCGTAGGCAGGGTCACTACCGACTAGGCTACGTAGGCTGACTGATGTAAATTAACCTTGAATTTAATTAATTAAGTTGCCCATATTCCGGATTGATTGAAAATGCCATCTTCATGGAGTGACTGACGTGTTGCAACTTTTAGTTGTATTCTACACACACACACACACACACACACACACACACACACACACACACACACACACACACACACACACACACACGCACACACACACACACACACACACACACACAGTGGCGATCACACTGAGGTAATAAACAGTGCTTTCAATGAACTTTGATCAATCCTATATCGAGAACGGCTAAAATGGTAAAAGTTGATGGACATGCGACACTCACAGTTCATCTTCACTACTAGCACGACGGCAAGTTGATTCTGAGTCATAGTAGGTATAGTTATAGGTGTACCATAATCTCATGAAAAATGGGGAAATAAAGTATTGTAGATGGTTATACTGGGGAAATGGGACGGAACAGTATTGATACTAGATGTTTTTTTTACTTTCAGAAATTACGAAGTATAATATTCGATGAATTTGTGTTTGAAATGGTTGTAAGTTGCTGGTGACAACTGTCAGTTGACTGTTATTTTACTCTTAAAACCACTATTATTTTACTTTTAAAAATGCCATCCCATCAGATTCTGGTTCACCTATACAGCTTCCTAGCCTGTAGTTTATCCAAGAGATGGCGCCATATTTCTGCTAGCGCTTGTTCTCTCCGAAACGAGTGTATATTGGATGGTCAAATTTTATAAATTTAATTTTTTTGCACATATAATTTTGCATATCAACGTCTGGTCGTTACATTAAGAGGTTGAAACATAACACTGTATTTTTTTAAAGAGAAGAGTAAAACTGAATTCTTAAGAATCGATTCCTGCTATAGGAAGATGAATCACATATAACATTTTGCAAACTAACTCACTAACATCAACATGATGTGTAATAAAATATCTTTAGCGAAGTTTGAAGCACTTCAACTCCAGTGGTTTGCGATGCAAGTCAGGAGTTTTAGTATAAACCCTAGAATTAAGTACCATAAGCTAAATCGGAAGAGCTAGGCAGTTTGGAGAATTTCCGAAGTGCACTTAGGATATTGCGTGAGAGCTGACTTCAACAGATTTCTTGTCGAGATCATCTGTTAACTAAATAGGATCGAATCTGGACCGTTGAATAACTAAGACTTGAATAAATTGGGGGTAAAGTAGAAGTCGTTTCTTTGCGTTTGCTTCATTTCTTCTGAAGAAAGGATAATTTTAAGGCAAGGCCCGTGGGACATCATAAAAGTTGATCGTGTTTAATTCTTGCTTTGGGTGGCCTTGGTTCCTAAATAATAATTATATTGTAATATAATCGTATCTATTCGTAAAAAAATGGTTTAAATAAGTAACATTCATAAAATCGAACTTCTGAGACTTTAAATCATAAGTTCATTATTTAACCATATGTACTAGTTGTAGCGAAGTTTAGTTGTAGTGAATCAAAGTATAATTAATTTTTTTATGTTTCCATACTATCACCATAAAATTTAAGTTTATTAATAGGTATTTTCTTCGGTCACTGAGATAGTTATAAAATACACCTTTGGAAACTAATCATATCGCGCATATTTATTAAACGATTACCTACATCTTGACGTTTCAAAGACTCTATACAGGATTTTTGAATTCGTAGACCACAAAGCCTGTACCGTACTGTAGATACATGTATTCAGGGTAGGCTAGCTGGCGCGGGCGCACGCGGGTTCCATTCAGTATTAACCGATTCGTTGCGTGTTCCATTCTAAAAAACTTTTATGGCGGCGAACATTTTTTTCATGATATAATATGCCAAGCGTGCCTTACGCCATACATTACGATGACACGCCTGCCGTGTCGTACGCCATTCGTTGAAAATATTGATGACACGCCTAGCGTATCATCCGCACTGAAACGGTTAAAATCCGCCGCATGCGCCCGCACCAGTTAACTGTGTTCATGCAATTTCTTGTTAGACAAGCGTCCGTTACGGAGAATCTGCGTTATTATACACCTGATATTTTAACAGTTCATTTTGAATTCTCAACATTTTCAGAATTAATCAATTCTTATTATTACATAAATTTGTAATTAGCAACTACTTTGTAGCTACCAACATTTTAATACACTCAATTTTAATAAAATTACCTGTATAAATTATAAATATTAGATGTCAGATACCAAAGGAAAATCGATCAAGATCACCAACGTCCGAGGTGGGAATTTGGGAGCTGATAATTTGATTTGTGTTTTCACAATACGCACAATACGTTCAACACTACCTAGTTCTCTTATTCGTGACAGTGAAACTTCAAGTTTCGTTTCAAAGCAATAAAAGATATAAGGTTAAATTGTTATTTCCGGCGGGTCACAGCGACTTGACCGGGACATTTTTATCATGGCGCCCACGTTTGTTCCACTCTCGAATTATGACCGCTATCGCGCCTCCTCGTAACGTCCGCATGGAGCGGGTGTATAAATTGGTCTTATCTACAATGAGAGCTACACTCGTGGACTGTCACCGGTAGATTCCGCATTATAAAATATTTCTAGAGTTTAGTAGGTACCCTCCTTGCATGTCTGCCATGGAAAGCGCTATTGTCTCGCGGTTAATGTACGAGTATTTAGTTGATCTTTATACCACAAGGTGGAACGGAACGACAATCCTTCCTGCTACGAGCTAGTCTACCAACCATTACGATGTACTTTCAGTACAGTACCAACAAAGAAATATAAAAAATAAATAATCTCTCATACAAAGTGAGTTACTTAACACATTGAGCGCGGGGAACTCCCGAGGGGAGTTCTCTGTGGGAGGTCCATTTCCGCTGCAAAGCGGAAAAATCACGGGATCGGCTACGAGCGTAGCGCGTAGCTCTCGTCCGCAATGAAAGTGTTAAGAGTTCAATAGCGTAGATTGAAATTGGATTAGATAATGATAATTACAGGTCGAATATATAATATTATAGGTGTGTGTTTTAGTTTCATTTGCTACGAGCGCTCCTATAATTTGAATTGACTTCAAAAAAGGAGGTTCTCAATTTGACTGATTTTTGTTTGTACCTATGATACTCAACATCTCCGAGAATAGTGACCTAAATTTTTTTTTAATCTATCGGGTATAACCCTGAGATGGTCCCGTTGGCACCTAGTCATGGTCAGATAATGCGCCATTCATACAATATCTTGCTAGACGAGCGTCCGTTGCGGATAATCCGCGTCAGCTAGCGTAGGCCCTTAAAGGTGATAATATCGTCATGAGTCCTCATAAGGTCCGTCTACTGGGTAGGTTCTGTGAACATAGTGTACGGTTAGTGGTTGACAGGGCTCGTGTGTCTCGCCCGGTTAGCAAACCAAATCACGCGATATGACTATGAACGCTCGCAATCGCTCAAGTACCTACGTGATGTTTTTCACTGGATATTGGCAGTTGAGATTGAGGATATTACAGCCAATTTTGGGATGTATACTCAAAAAGAAAAAGGGATTCGGTAGAATATTTATTAACATTAGAGTAATCCATTTTTATAACATAGAATAATATTAACCCGTCGTGTATGGTCTGTCAAAAATGCACTTCTGTAAAATAAACCATAAAAAATAAATGTAATTTCCAACGTCCTTTCAGGTCATCTCCACATTTGAGGGGTTATCATTCTGTTAAATTTATCACTGGAAGAAGTCTCCTCTCGTCATAAGAAGTGTTAGATTCCACGCTGATCTAAATTCTGATAGATAAAATAGGTAAGATTTTCCCATACTGAAGTGATCTCTGTGTTACTAACTTGTCGATCGTAATGTAAATTCATCAATCAAGTAGATTAAGCTAGTCTAATTTGTACTGCAATTTAATATTACGAAATAAATAAAGCAAGTTGAATCTAATCATAACCTACATTTCGTTATTTATTTTATTAATATAATTCTAAAATGTAGAAATATATGTTTGATACAAAACTCGATAACATATGATTTCAGTTTGATACTATGTATTTAAAATAACAGATTTTATTTTGAGTCACATGTGTGGCTAAGTTTTTTGAATAAAATATTAATATATTTATTTCAACTGTTTTGCAAGACTTGCATAATATTACATGAAATATTTTAACAAATGACATTTAAGTAAGTGTTTGGTTAAAGACCTGGCGACTTCTTCGCACAAGGCATCAGTATTGCGATACAGCGAGGAAATGCTGCCACAAGAGCCAATCTTAGATATAGGCTAGGTAGGTTAATTAGATTCCTTACACTTAATTTATGTATATAAATTGTACATTTTTGATACGAAAATATTTTTTACAGACTCAGTAGACATATTCCTGTGAAATGTGTAAAACTTAAATTTTTCTTCATTAAAGCCGTCCCGACACTACAAGCTACATTTTCAAGTATATATTAGAAAGTTCTCAAGGTTACAGTTGACAAACAGATTGAGCGATTCATTGTTAGGGTTCTCAGTTCTCTGACCGAAATAGCAAAAAGGGAACCTTATCGATTCGTCATGTTCGTCTGCCATAGCCGATTGAATCGGAAAGTATAAGTACTGAGTGCTTAGACAAGTTGCCAATCGCTAACGCTTAATCGTCAATCGTAAACGAAAGGCAGCAAACTGTCTTTGTCGCACTAATACGAAAGAGTAACAGAGAGGGAAAACTACGATACGCTACTAAGCGCTAGCAATTGGCAACTTGGCTAAGCATGCTGTAGTGACTAAATTTGATAGGTACGTACTTAGGTAAATGTGTTGTGTGAACCGCAAAAAATATGATACCGCAATAGTAAATAACTGAATCGGGTGTTGTAAGAGTCGACTAAGGGATTGACCATTATTTGATAAAGGATGGATGATGGGCAGCAGCGTCATCATAGTGAACACATTACTGCGATCGCCAATCCGCTTGCTCAGCGTGGCGATTATGGGTATTTACCTCCTAATGCGTTTATACGCATAGTTAATAGGAGAGGCCTACGTCCAGCAGTGGACTATCATAGGCTGATGATGATGATGATGATAAAATAACAGAATTGGGGTAGGTCCACATCATACATACATCATCAGCCTATATTAGTCCACTGATGGACAATGGCCTCTCCTTAGCCTGTGCGTATGGACGCATTAGGAGGTAAATGCTCATAATCGCCACGCTGGGCTAGCAGGTTGGCGATCGCAGTAGTGTGTCCAATATGATGATTCATGATGCTGCTGCCAAATTGTTTTATTAAGTATTTTTCCTACCTCCAGCGTTGGTAAAATTTGGTATTTTTCCTCAAATATTTTAAACAAGGATTGTTATTGTAGTTGATTTCAGTTGTGTCTTATTTATTTAAGTAAGTACCTAATGCACATGAAATAAAAGAAAGAGTACCACACAAAATCGGCACTAAGATCCAAAAGCGTCCACCGACAAAAACTGAAACGTAATCTAGACGTGACCAAACTCTGAATTCTGTACGAAGTCCATTTTCCTTTCAAAACGATCATTCCAAGTGCCGCATTCTCGGCTGCATTCGAGAGGGTACGGCTATGTGAACCGAGGTCTGCCTGTGACAGCAAAGAGGTTCAATCTTTTGGAGAGAATTACGGTTAGACTGTGCTACTTTGATAGTTTTCGGCTGGTGAAATACAAGCGAACTAGAAAGAAATTACGAAAATCTTCGCATTTTATAAATTTTCACAATACAACGGGTCCAATACGATTGACTTTTTAGGACACCAAATTGCCGTAAAAAAAAACCTTAACTGTAGTCAGGTTTGTAACCATAATTAAGCACTAAATTTCAATAAAAACTTGGTTATTGTGTTAATTTTATGCACTGTGATAGTTATATTTGAATATAAAACGCTGATTAAGTTAAAATTCCTAATGATATCGTACTTAATTGTCGTTGCGAACGTGATGCAATAAAGGGTTTTTAGTGTCACGCTGATTGAGGTATTCCTAAAAGTGAGAATGCCCATAAATTACAATAAAAGCATAGCGTTGGAAAAAGCATTGTTATTAAAACTAATTATATTCGCTCAAAATATCGTATCAAAATAGAAAACCGCGTTGTCTGGAAATTAATTCATATTATTTTAAATGTTAGTAATAATTAAGTAAAACAAATACGATTAATGAATTGGCAATTTTGTTGTAATATCATTAATATTTAATAAGACTTGTAGATAAATATGTACTTGAATTTTGTTTTCAGTTAACATGATCGAAAATTGTAATATGATAAGCTGATCAGTTGATAACATAATAATATTTATACTATGTATTAATCTGTGTATTTAATATACCAAATATCGTACTCAGTTCATTAATACAGTTAACTGTCCTCCTCATCCTCCTCATCAGCCTGTCTCATGCAGTCCACTGCTGGACGTAGGCCTCTCCTACTAACTATGCGTATACACGCATTAGAAGGTAAATGCCCATAATCACCACGCTGGGCAAGCGGATTGACGATCGGAGTAATGTGTCGACTATGATGACCCTACTGGCCATCGTTAATCAAAGTAAAGAATGGTCAGTCACTTCTATCCCTTAGTCGACTCTTACGACTCCCGCGGGAAGAGTTGGGGTGGTGACAAATGTATTCTTACTGCCGTCACCACACGGCATGTTAATTGTCATGCCAGCTCAATTTCAGTCCACTGCTGGACTTCTTTACCCATTGGTTCTATGATGTTTTCATAAGTATGGGTGTATTTTATTGCTGTAATGTGGAATCAAACCCTTTAAAATACGGGAGATAGAAAGCTTACTAAAATATAATTTAGCTAACCCCAGAAAAATAAACCGTTGACATTAAATTGCAGTATCTGGGATTCACTGAAATTAAGGGAAAATAGCCAGAAAATGAGATAAATGCCGGTCTTCGTTTAGCGGGGCGATCGGCTATGTTATACTTAACCCTGCTCTTTGTAGTTTATGATGTATGAGGGACAAGAATAATACTTAGGTATTATATATATTGATAAGATTTAAAATCTTGGATCATTTTTGTGACCCACGGTATTAGTCACCACTTTTCTTCTCGTGGGGGTCTAACTAGTTGACTAAACGTCTTCGCACATTATAACAACTCCACGCCAACGCGGCAGCAACTGTATTTCCACTTTCGATGAATAGACAACTGGTTGGTCCACTCAATGGTCACTAATAGACAACGTGGCGTGAACGAATGGGCAATGCAATGAGCTATGCTTCGAACGGACAGACGGACATACCGAATCTAATAGGGTTATTCCTAGTTTACTACGGAAACCTAAAATAAAAATATAAATGTAAAAACATAAAATTCGAAACGAGTGGCGATGTTTTAAATCGACACGACTTACGAATTTTCTTTTTGCACGTGTCTCGTACGACGTTTTTTAGTACAGATGGCCGTCCGAACACTGAAAAAAATGCTAAGTTGGATTTACCAGATCTTTCGTAATTCTAACCGGAAATTAAGGTTGACTGGGTCCTATCACAATTTTTTTTTTGTCTTTACCAAACTTTTTATGTTGGCATTCTACTAAATTAATTTGGTTGATTACACCAGTATTTTGTTGATTTCACCAGATGTTTGGTATAATGTACAATGTTCTTTGTTGATTTAACCAGAACTCTGGTATCGACTTCAACCTTTTTAGTTTTGTAAATTTGATAGCAAGGATTTGTTACATATATCAAAGTTTCCTTGTAATATAGCCAACCTAAGTCACTTTGGTAAATATTTTTTTCAGTGAAGTTTTGGACCTGACGTAAAATGAGCCACTTCTCGCACTAGCGCCTAAAAAAGGCACCATCTGTACTAAAAAGTTTATTTTAGTTCAATAGCTACCATGAACCTTAACATTGCAGTTTCCCAATGTTCACACTTGCGTTTTAAAAATGCAGTTTCGACCAGCGGACAGCGGTGCCCGTAGTTTTTATCGACAGTTTTCACTATTCTAAACAAAACTGGAACGTGGAAAGAAAACTTTTTATCGTCTCTGAAAAGCAGGGCAGGAAGTTAAACTACTCACCCTGTAAGGAGGAATTAAAAAAGCTCTGTGGTTGTTTTAGGGTGTTGTCACACTTGGTCAGTTTGTAGGCAAGCGATTTCTATACAAACAAAACCCATACGCGGTAAACTCGCTTCGTACTCGCCTCTATACAAAACTTCACTAACTAGGGTAGGTATAGTTTGAGAAATATAAATTGAATATTTATTTTTACTGTAATGTAGGTAGAAAGTTACCATATTTATATTTCACGAACTATACTCGAAAATTTTCTAGTTTTTATTCTACCATTTTGTCGGAGTGATTAATATGTATGTATGGACAAACGGACAACGGACATGGCGAAACTATAAGAGTTCCTAGTTAACTACGGAACTCTAAAATACGGTACCATCCTAAGGCATCCTGTAGGCTTAAGATACTCCCTTGTTTATCGTCTGTCGACGTTGCCGACACCTTCCGATAAGCAAGTGCAATAGCGACGCGTACGGTAGCGCGCTAAACAGTATTAATACGATACCATCCTAAAGAAAAGATCTTTAAGGGCGTTTCAAACGCCGTGACTTCGGCGGTGGCAGCCTTAACACACGAATCCCGTGAGAGATGCAAGAACTTTTGGATTGATAGACGTAGTTGACATCTACCAAGATATTCATAAAATGTATAAGATATCCACGGAAATCGTACCCGGGGATATAATATAATGTTGCCACCGAAGTCACGGCGGTTGAAAGACTCGGAGAAATGCCCTTAAAGGGATAACTTTACCTCTGTACACTGTATCATGTTTGAGTTCTGCGCATTTATAAAATTGAGAGCTGACACATCCAAATATATACCTGATTAGTGCCGTAACCAAGAAGTCATTGAATTAAAGCAGCAGCCGTAAGCATGTCAGGGGTAACAAGCCATAACTCAGAAGTGGAGAGCTCCTCGCGGCCCATAACATTCAATCGTCCGTACGAGGGGCGAATTCCGATGACCCCAAGGAAAGTTTGCGTCCCGAACACTCTGTATAAATCTGGCGAGTCATGTCGGGATTTGGTAAATCGTCTTTTTTATTTATTGCGCGGGCACGCAGTGGCTAGCCGTTTAGGAGTGACGTCGTGTTACACGTACGTGATACTTTTCCCAGGTCAGATGAAATTATTATAGCCCCGGCTATAAATCTCGCAGGAATTGCTTCCATCTTCCTTTATAAAGAAATAGAATAAAACCTCGCGATTCCTTTGTTTGCGCTATTGGACTATAAATTTAGCGACATATAAATAAGTATCTGTTTTTACGAACGGGACAAAGAAGCTTTTATGTTTTAATGTTTACGTCTTAAGGTTCTTTATTGCGGTCTTCTCGCAATTTCCTAGCATTAAATACTAACGGTCTTATTATTTTCACGTTTACTAAGCTCCGTGCGTTTTTCGTTTCAGCAAATCCCTTTCGTACCCACACGAGTATAAACGGTATGTGTTTTTTAAGGTTACTGAAAATTTATAAGACTCCATTGCGACCATTTATAAACAGAACAATCCATTATAAATGTTCTGGTCCAGTATCAGTAATGTAGATACATAAAACAAAAACATCAATGAATATAAAAGCACGCCATAATCGTAAAGATCCATCAGTGTAAATTAATAAAAATTGAAACATTTCCATATCACACATTTCACTTTTGAAGCAATCACCTGAAATTAAAATACATCTGACGAGCACATTCAATGCTCCACCCGAAAACGCCATTCAACGTAGGTACCAGCTTTTTAAATAAATGTTCTCTATGTTTTCCATTAACAAATTCTCGTCTGCTATTTCTAATAAATTACTCTAACAGATAAAATACTAAAAAACCGGCCAAGACCAAGTCGGACCATGCTCGGGCCATGATGTAGGATTCCGTAGTTTTAGTTTTAGTACGATCCACTGAATAAGTTTTTCTTTTGGGATCTACATATATTTTTTAAAAAACCTATTCAACGATACCCCACACTGTAAGATCACAGTAAAATAAAAAAATCCACACTTTACGTGTACAGGAGGTACCCGGGAAAAAAAGTTTTTTTTTTCTATATTTTATTCTACCACTTTGTTGACGTGATTAATAGTTATACCTGTACCAAAATTCAAATGTATAGTGCTAACGGCTACTGAACTTTGCTGCGGATCACAGACACTTAGACTGATATGCCGAAACTACAAGGGTTCCTTGTTAACTGCGGAACCTTAAAAATGATGTATTAAGCTCAAAGCAATGTGCTGACATTGTACGAGTATCTATTCAATGTTTATTGATGAAACATTGTAAAGGGAAAACTAATATCGTTAATGTGCCATGTAGTTCGAGTTTGAGAAGAGATTATTAATATTATATTGATTTTAATATCATAATTTTCTCTCAGATCAGTAATTACAGTACAGTTACAGTAACACTGTAAGATCGGGACTAAGTAACTTAAACGCCTACCTGCGACCACGGTCGTAAAGTCACGACCAAAACTTCAGATTAAATGCAGTTGTACGCGAGTTGGTCTCGATTTTCATTAAAATCTTTCTTTATTGTAACCAATTGTAAAACTCGTCGAGGACAGTAGACTACAGTAGATTAACACGTTCGACGCCGGTGACACGCATATGTGACCGAAAAAACTGTACTCCTATGCCAGTGTCACACATACGTGATCAAAGTAATCTTATTCTTATGCCACTAGCATCAATCAAGTTCTCACTCCTATGCCAGTGGCATAAAAATACGAACGTTTTTGACACCGTGCTGTGTCGCCGGCATAGGAGTAGAATCTTTTCGGTCACACATGCGTGTCACTGGCATAAGATTTCTATCATATAACTTCGATCGGCATAGTATTAGCACTTAGTGAAACAGTACCGGAGGCGAACGTGTTAAATAAGTTAACTTACGAGTTTTATTTTATATTGTTGGCAAATATTTATACTGACCCTATGATTGCTTACAAACTATGTTACAAACGTAGACATAATCTGCATTTTACATTCTTAATATTTATGTCCCAATAAATGTAACTTATTTATATTATGTGAAATGCTAGCTTTATAGCTTTCGGCGCAGATTAGTTGATAAATATAATGAAATTCCTACGAACGCTTCCTAGATAAATTATCAATTAAGGTTAAAGGTTCTGCTCTATTATTAACTCTCATTAATATTCCAGCTACAATTGGGAGATTCCTTTATCAGCAATGCTGCAACGTAAAATGTTGTAAAATGTACAACGTCTTACATACTTAAAAATAATACATAATTATAAAATAAGTATGTTAGAGTATCTACATAGTTGTAACCTAAGTAATTATGTCAAATGCAGGATGTGTTTACGTTTTTAACATGAGGTTGAAGAAATGAGAAGGTATCGGTACCTTTTGTAAATATAATGAGACACGGGATATCTAGGGCAGAAATTTTTATATCATTAGCCATATTGCAATATGTGTTGGGTAAAGGCGTAAAAAAATATTTGGTAAATCAAAAATAATCCATTTTTCATTATCCTTTTCGTTATAGATTTTTTTTTAAATCCCATTATCTAACGAATGTTTGGTCACTATGATCACTTGCTTACTTTGCGTACTGCCCCATCATCTCATAACTGCCAAATCAGATAGGAAGGGTGTTTGAGTTTGCAACTTTAATTAACCCGCATAAGGTAACTAATTCAATGCGTTATAACGTACGTAACAAGTTTCCTACGCGTGGTGGGGAATGGAGGTGGAGCTTAACTTGCAGGTAAATCTCACGAGACAGCATTATCAGTCTATCGCATACAGTACTAATAATGAGGGTATTTTGAGTTGCGCGCCGATCTGAGGGTAGTTTGACTCGAGTGCGTTCACGCAAGCGCACTCCTTCTTTGTTTACAGAGTACTGTACAAATGGCACATGCTGGCATCTTGCGATCAGCCGAGCCAGCATAATTTGACCTCAAGAACGGAGTAACTTAAATGTTCCGTCATACAAACGCGTACTGGTTTACCTCAGATATCGATTCTAATACACTCTCTAAGTAAATTGAATTGTTGATGACGACGAGCAGGTACAGGTAGGTATGCGCTTGGGCAGTTTTAATCAAATAACAATCGTGTGTGCATGTAGTTAGGACATTTTATTCATTGTTTAGTGCCGATGGTGGGGTGAGTGACGTCGGCTGATCGGTGCTTGTGATGAACTCCTGATTGGCTAAGACTTGACTACTCAAACCTGCTACCATTTAGTCTGCCATCGAATCGCACGGATTGAAACAAACTTGCCTAGTGACCACAAATCATGTTTTTGCCGGATAAAAAACGGATAAAAAAACAGAAAAAAAAGTGTCACTTTTTTTTCAAAAATGTTGTGTACTGGTGATCGCGAATGACATATCCAAATTTGGCTAACGACATAACAAACACCCTGTATAATGATGGTGACTGTAGTTACGTGAAAATCTACAGGTGTAAAGGGTGTGAGGAAGTGCTGCACACGCAACCAGTTTGACTCGGCCTTAAGCCTGACCATAGGTGGGGTTGGACGGTATCACCCATTTTGTGAGTGTAGTAGGATTAAGCTGGCCCAGATCACCGAACATTATTTAAGTCATTTATTTATTTATTTGGACACGAAACAAACGGTCATATAAAAATATTCATATAATTCCTACCTAAAAAGCACAAACGATTACCTACTTCTTAACATGAGTACTTTTTAACATTAGTTATTAGGTATCGACCGGCGCTGCCTATTTCACTGATACTTTGGTCCAGTTGGAGACCTCGAAACCGTAGGTGGCCAGCCACCTAATTTAAACTATTAGCGAAGCTTCAAAACGATATCTCTGATAGCTTACCAAATAGCCATACGATTTATACTTATAATAACTCATCTCTAAACAACCCACAGATCAGTATAGATAGCTAACGGTGGCATGGAACATGTCGCAGCGTTATGGCCGATAGGCCTTTATAGTATGACAGATGCGCGCCCTATGAGCCAGTCGCAACTTACCCGCGACTGCAGGATGAGCTCGGACATATCCGCAAAATGCCGAATTGTGCCGTTATTTCTTGTAAAAATAGGAGTGTAAATAAACATTTCAAGGACTATTGAGTCACGTACCACATGAAAGTATTGATTTTTTTAGTTATTAGTTGACAAAACCACGTATTTTTACAAATAATATATAACAACAAACCGCTGACATAAATGTCATAATGATTTTACTTGGGCGTACCAATTGGTTGAACTATTCAGTGACAAATTGTATGTGCGTTTTACATTGACGGCTTAGAATAACAAGCAAGTTGCAATTTGGTAAGTGACCGTGCAATGTATCCAATTGCTAGCGATATTCACAACCGTCCTGTCATTTCTTGGTACGGCCGCTGCGAGCAGGCCGCGAACTAGAGGTACGACTGACCGTGCCGATGACAAATAGGGTCGATAAATTGTTGATGTATTTGATTATATTCAATTTTTCTTTCATATTTTGACCTTTGTATCAATATCTTATATTCATAAAGGTAAAACAATATATATAGATTATATCGCGTATTTTATTATTTTGAGCCTTTTACAATAACCGTTGTCAAAGGTTGAAATTGTTTTATTTAAATATGTGACCATCGCGGAAACGGCTGATAACATTATATTTATTAAGGGTACAACCATCTAAATAATTATTTGTTCATGTGATTCCCAGCTACAATTAAGATAATGTCGTTAATAAATTGCTTTGTTCATATTCAAATATATGTTTATAATTGACATTCTGTAGTTTATTATTTACAAACCTGATCCGACACGAAAGTAAGAAAAAAGTTTTCTAATTTATTATTAAACGACATAAAATGAAAACAAACAATATAAGGACTTAACTTAACTACCTATAAATAAAAAAATTGGCCTAAATCGCCGTCAGTGGGCAAGGTACCCAGAAGGCTGGCCGCATTCCCCCGTTTTATAGCTATACTTAAACGCTGTGCAAGGTACGGGCCAGCCCTCTGGTCGCCTGAGGTCTCTCTTAGGCGAGCCGCTAGATCTTTAAAAAGTCCATGTGCACTTGGCCCCCATGGCCCCAAGATCTCCACACCAAACGCCGCAAATATGTAGCTGGTTCCTAAAGCAGCATATTTGCGGCGCATGAGACTTTCGGCTAATGATGCCGCGGCGCCAGCAGCAACGCCGGTGACCGAAACATGGGACGGCGCCAGAGTGTCAACGCAGGTGGCGTCCCAAACTACCGGCCGGCCCATGCTCCAGGGCACCAGCGTCATTCCGTCAGGCCTCTTGCCGGCGTCCCTGGCCAGACCGTTGGGCTCTAGGACGGCCGGTATTTTCGCGCTAACAAGGGCGCGACGGATAACATAATGTTTATAAAGATTAGATACATCGTCCAATGCGATATTTTAATCTGTATTTATTTCTTATTAAATGATAGATCGATTTTAATGTTTTTCTTAATATTCCGGCCTTATCAAATATCTATGGATAATAATTTATCGACGTAGCCTCCTCTCTAGTGCCGCATCATATGGTAGCGCTTTAGCCAATCACAGCGTGGCAAAGGCCCGACCTCGGAGACACCGAGACTCATTACAATTTCGCTTCGTTACAAATCTCTCTCTTTCATATATCTATGAAACAACCCATCCTTCATCACCATATCCTATTAGTCTATTCCATTCAATTCTATTCTTTATACGCCTGCTGCGACCGGTTTACGGATATAGATATAGATAGATATCTATTGACGTGTGTTGCAGCAGATATACAACACAGCAAATTTCTCAAAAGGGGCTCTACGTGTTGTATCCATATCCCTTCGCAAAGATGAGAACTTGACTTTGACATAGTTTCCAAGTACCCTAGAGTTCCAATTGGTATCGAAACAACGCGATCGAATACAAAAACGCAAAACTCTTACTCTAATTGTTGAGTGCTCGTATAAGCTTTTACTGGCGTTAAAATAATTCCCCCCGGTCGGATGCGACGTCGGAACGGAAGCGGGACCCGGCATTACGTCACTTCCTTCCGGTTCCTCGGTCCCCGGGGCCGGTGGGTACTAGCTTTACATAAACCAAGACTTAGTCTAATTTAATGTGTCGCACTTGGAGTGACTGAGGCTGAGTATGTCGGTGCTACCACATTGGATGTTACGAGTATACTTCTTCTGTCATATAACCTTATGATTTAATAGTGTAACAAGGATAATTAATGTTACAGAATAATACAATTTCAAAGAGAGAAAGATGATGTTCTTTAAATATTTAATTATTTTTTTATATTTTTTTAAGAAGGTAAGTCTTAAAAAAAATACTGACAGAGTTTCCATTATGCCCAATGAGTGCCCTTATTTAGTGTCATCATTTTAGATAATTTAATATTAACGTCATTTTATTATAAATATTGGAAGTCTTTCGCGACTGATGCCTGCACCGCTCGGCCAATCGGTCTTAATTCAATCATTTTATTCAAGTTACGTGTTAATAAGGTAACGAAATAGCAAGCAGATCAAGTTTCTACAAAAGTAACATTATGCCTAAAAAAGTATGAAACTTGAAATAAAAATTATCTATTCTTTAACAAAACGAACTATCATCATCGTTCTCCGTGGATAGACGTGCACTGTCGTAATCGCCACGCTTGGCAGGCGGGTTGGTGATCGCAGTCATATCAGTATACCATATCTTAAAGGATGCTGTTGCCCATCTACTGGTGTTCTTGGACGTTGTTGGAAAGTTCTAAATCACTTGAGAAATTTATTTAAGAAATGATAATCACTTGATTTCTATAAAATTGTTAAGAAAGCATAAATACCGCAATAGACAAAACAACTTTTTCATCACACTTGCTGTCTAAGCGCGCCATTGCTTGCATGCGTAGCGGGAGTACCTAATAGAAAAGCGAAATTCCCTAGGAAGTAATAGAAATGTCAGTACATCATAAAATAATATTCTGTCTTAAAACTTATTTTTCAATACAGATAGTGCCTTTTTAAGGCTCTAGTTCGAGAAGTGGGTCATTTTACGTCAGATCCAAAACTTCGGAGGGCCATCTGTACTAAAAAACGTCGTACGAGACACGTGCAAAAACGAAATTCGTAACTCGTGTCTATTTAAAACACTCCCTGTCGGTCGTGTTTTGAAACATCGCCTTCGTTTCAAATTTCATGTTTTTTGCACTTGTGTCGTAATGTACTATTTTTGTCCGCAAGTGTGAAGAAAAACATTGTATGCATCATGGTCGGTAAGCGGAATACTAACTCGAGTACTCGTTCCCTTGATGCACAATGTACTATAATCACAAAAACAAATGACATTAGCTATTCAAAAATCTTAAAGCCACTTGACGAAGGAAACGCTACTCTCGAAACTTATTCAATTAACTGTTGAAGGATGCTGCAAACTGCTACTGTTTAAAGACACGTTACAGACCGTGAGCTCTGAGAATATCATTCCGACTTTAATGCCAGTTTGCTCACACCCACTTGCAACGCAAAAGTGTGAGCTGGATAGCAATAAAATACTGGGTTGGGTCAAAATTATTTTTGTTGTCTTAAGGCGCATTCAGATCAAACGAGCATTCGCTGTTGTATCCCCCACTCTACGAAATAACGTTTTGTGCAACGATCGAATTTCGTAGAGTAGGGGGTTAGAATAGCGAATGATCGTTTGGTCTGAATGCACCTTCATTTTGTGTCCCTCAAATACGTGACGCAGTGGTGATTTTTGTATGAGATGCTTTGTTCTCAATTTCTGATGTATGGATCATAATCTTGCGTGATAAATAAATACAAGTCCACCGGTATTTCTTTTATATACTGAGTCGAAACAGCAACTAAAAGCGTGACAGAGTGGTATCAAACAAGGCAACGAAAATAGTTTAGACCCAGTTGTCTCCACCTACATAGGTGGCTACCTACTATGTATTTTGTTAACCATGATAGCACAGATACTAATTCGTTACCGATACCTTAGCTTGAGTTATTGAATTAACGAATACGAATACAAACATAATATTAAAGCATGCCTATTAGAAAGTCCAGAGACCCATTTCTCAAAAACTTGTAATACAAGTGGAAGTCTTTTTTTTACACTATTAATTAGATAAGGTCTTCCGTTTCTATTACAAGTTACAAGCTTTCGAGAAATGGTCCCCTGGTAGCTTATGATGGTCCCGTTTTATCCATTTATCGTGCTACGCGTCACTTTCGCACTCGCATACATGTTAGAACGTGACGGCAATATGCCGACAGACGATTAGACGTGGTATCATCATAAGCACATAATTTTATTAATACATAATTTTACTTTTTACAGTGAAAGCGTTATTTGTTCATAAGATTTGACATCTCACTTTCCCGGTTTTGTTTAGATATATGTATTATGTAGGTAGTACATCATACATAGAAACTTTAACACATTGAGCGCTGGAAACTCCCGAGGGGAGTTCTCTGTGGGACGTCCATTTTCGCTACAAAGCGGAAAAAAACACGGGATCGTGGCACTAGTTGGCAATCAAAGTGTTAAATACATGTATTTTCATCACAACTGTTTGGTAAGTGCGTCTATGCACTGCGGTAATGCGCGCCGTAGATGCATCAGTACGCCCTAGGGCAATCAAGGATTTTCATATAACAATACGTCACACTAGTTCTGTTATAAAAATGTTAAATTTAAGTCATCCCTGTTTTGAGAAATGATTAAGACCATTTTAGAGTAATTTTGTGAAAAAATATAGTTTTATTTACTTTTTTTTGCCTCACAAGTGTAATGCAAATCATTGTGTGAGCCACGGGCGGTACAATAATTATGTCAATATTCATGCGGCACAATTTCTTATTTACCGCCCTTAATACACAATGTACTATTATTTTATTAACTATTGTATTGCAAATTGGGTTAATGTTTGTTGAAACTTCACGAAGACCGCAAAACTGATTTACATTACGTTCCACGTAAAACAACCTGATTACCGCCGTGGGATCATTCATTAAATTTAATTAATTAGCACGCAGATGTCGTCCTAATTAAATCGGGTTACTAGTGAAAATTATATAAATAAAATGTACATTCAAACTCAATTTTTAGTACAGATGGTGCCTTTTTTAGGCTCTAGTGTGAGAAGTGTGTCATTTTACGTCAGGTCCAAAACTTCAGAGGGCCGTTTGCACTAAAAAACGTCGTACGAGACACGTGCAAAAACGAAATTCGTAACTCGTATCGATTTAAAACACTCCCTATCGGTCGTGTTTTAAAACATCGCCACTCGTTTAGAATTTCATGTTTTTCACACTTGTGACGTAATGTACTATTCTGGCCACCTTCTCTTCAGATATGCTCATTACTCGTAGGTACTAAATGTCTATTGATTTTTCGTGTGTTGACGGCAGTAAGAATAGTACATTTGTTACCACCCAAACTCTACCCGCGGGTGGCGTAAGAACTAACTAAGGGATTGAAGTGGTGTCACTGACCATTCTTTGATAGAAGATTGATGATGGGCAGCAGCGTCATCAATGTCATCATAGTGGACACATTACTGCGATCGCCAATCCGCTTACCTAGCCTGTCGATTATGGGCATTTACCTCCTAATGCGTCTATACGCATAGTTAATAGGAAAGGCCTACGTCCAGCAGTGAACTGAGATAGACTAATGATGTAAATAACTATTAGTAGGTAGGTAGACTTTCTTATCGTATTACAAATAGGGAGCTTCATCGGTAACCAATATTTGTGTCAGTGGAACAAATTAACATGTTTCGTCATCATCATGATATCAGCCGGAAGACGTCTACTGCAAATTAAATCAAATAAGATCAAATCAATGTCTTTATTGCAATTAAGAAAAATCCGTGCAGTACCTATTACATACACAATTAATTGCTGCTGAACATAGGCCCCCCCAATGATTGCCACAATGCCCGGTCCTGCGTCACCCGCATCCATCGGACTCATGCGACCGTCACTAGGTCATCAGTCCACCTTGTGGAGGGCCTACCTACACTGCAGGTTTCAATAGGTCAGCCATGAACTATATGTTTAGGAAAGTAGGGAAACGTTAAAAGATAAAACATAATTTATAAATATAAAAGTACAAATCAAAATATTTATTTAATCAATAATTTGATTTGTGTTTTCACAATGGCTTCAATAAAACATAATATTAATAACACAGGTGATATTATGACAGGTTGGTATTGGTGATCAGCTACCCTAACATCACTCGCGCTTACAATATTGTGTTTAAAAAAAAAAAACAATTTTTTGGTATCCTGCTTCAAAAGCTAAAAAGTTAATTTGATAGTAGATTTCCATCTCAATCGTCAAGGTCGGTAAAATGCGATTACAGTAACGGTAACAGGGGCCTATCCCTAATCGCAGTTACCGTTTACCGGGCTGTCCCATTACCGGTAAAATATATCGAACTCACTCGAGGCATAATATGCGTTATTCGGGTGCAGTCTATCAGCACGAGGCGCAGCCACAGAAAAACTATATCAGATACGTTACTCTGAAAAACATCACTCATTCTTATTTTCGCACAAACCCATTTAGCAGACTAGTATTGGTTTAGGAATACCTACCTAAAGTACTTTTTTCCTTGCTATTATGATAGACGATTAAATATGTTTCTAAATAGGCTTACTTGTACGGATAATAGTTTGACTTTGACTGAGATTAATAATATTTAGGGCTTATTTTTCAATCCTCAGTTAAAAGTATCCATTAGTTAAAATTATTACCTTATTCTTATCTGGTTCATCAGTCAAAAAAGGATAGAGCTACCATTTATTTGACAGACACTGTTACCTGGGTATTGAAAAATCAGTCCTTAAACAAAAAAATATAAATTATAAATATTAGATGTCATATACCAAAAAAAAACGACCAAGATCACCTATGTCCGAGGTGGGGATCGAACCCACGTACTCAGCTTTCGCGGCTGATGCCTGTACCCCTCGGCCACTCGGTCTTAGCAACCACCGGTCAAATTTCTCGGGTATATGCAATCCCTTACAAGGCTAGGCGCAAGCAAGGGATTGCATATACCCGAGAAATTTGACCGGTGGTTGCTAAGACCGAGTGGCCGAGGGGTACAGGCATCAGCCGCGAAAGCTGAGTACGTGGGTTCGATCCCCACCTCGGACATAGGTGATCTTGGTCGTTTTTCTTTGGTATATGACATCTAATATTTATAATTTATATAGTATTAAGTAGTGTGACTACTGGAGAAAAATTAAAAGTACAAATCAAAATATTTAGTTAATAAATAATTTGATTTGTGTTTTCACAATATGTTCAAAAAAATATAAATTTTTGGTCAACAATATCTTAGACGTATTTTTTGTGAAACCGCACATACTATAAAATATTTTTGGATTTCGTTTTTTAAATGTGTGACATTGAAAACAGCTAGACCTACGCGGATTGCTTTATGAAGAATGAATACTCGTAATGTAATGTTAGGCACTGGTCTCACCGCGAGCTACTAAGCTACGAACAAAAGATACGCGCTCCCGTGTAAATAAAAGAGACACGGCGATACTCGCCCGGCGGTGACAGCTGATAGCTGGGCGAGTATCGCCGTGTCTCTTTTATTTACACGGGAGCGCGTATCTTTTGTTCGTGTTTATAGCCGATAGTTCATAGCTTAGTAGCTCGCGGTGAGACCAGTGCCTTAGTAGCTCGCCGTGAAACCAGTGCCTTAGTCGTCATTCTGCCAAATCAACCCTTTCTAAACTGACTCCATTCTTGAATCTGTAACTGTAAAGTTGTCAGTTTATTTAAAGTTAAGTTTCTGTAAGAGTGTCCTATCTGCGCCATTGTACAACCGAGTCACTGGCGTCAGGAAGCGGAACTTTCCCGATTTTCTCCGCCATTAGTGATGTGACAAACGGCCGTTTGTACTCGCGATGTCGTTTTCATCCATTACGAGATTTCAAAGATCGAACAATCTTATTCGCCCCTTTAACTCGAATCCCGTGTCACACTTATCTTCGGAATCAAAAGGGGAGCGAACGCATACCTTTATCGGATTTTTAGTGTTACAGGAAAAATCTCTTATAATAAATTGCTACGGATTTACTTATGATTAAGAGGTATTTTATATATCTCCTTGCATTAGAGGTTTGATTTATCAACAGCGGAACTGCAATAGATATGAAGTAGGTACCTGTCAAATGAGCGTAATTAGTAGGGGTCGGAACTATGGGTGCAAAACATTAACAAAGCTTCTCAAGTGGACTTGACATAGCACATCCATAAAATATACATATCTACACACCCACACATTGTAAGTTGAAGATTCCGAGATAGGGAATAAAATTGGATACAGATTTGTCAATAATATTCATATTTTTCTTGGCCTTTAGGTTCCATATGTCAATTTTAAAGTTTTGTTAAAGTTTTGCACTCATAGTTCTGACCCCTAGTAATTAGATATCTTTATAAGCATCAATGTTACGCAAGATATATACGGACATACGGTTTAACAGCAACATATGTAGGTAATTTTTTTTTTATAAAAGTAGGCATGCTTAATTATTATTCGAGTTGAGAACTGGGATAATCATTTCTAAAGGAATAATATAGTAAGTAATATTATGCTCCAAAGGAATTTAGCGAAGTAACTCATTAAATTATCGATAGGTATATTTATGAAATAAGACTTTTCGTGAAATTCAATCAAATTTGCAATACCGTAACCTAACTAATAGGTTTCCTATTCAAAAGAGGACAAGGTATTTGTCGCAAAAATGAAGTTATTCTTTATTATACTTAATAATAATTTCTAGACCACGTTTAATGTGAAACAAATCAAGTAGCTATACTTGTATTAACCCCTCGTGTGTCGCGAATATTTTTTTCTAATAGTTCCCTCATCACTGATCAGTGCTTAGACATACGAAGGGATAAGTATTATATAAATAAATTATAAAGTTTCAAGTTTCATAATAGTCTCAAAGTTTCAATTGAAATCATATACCAGAAAAAAATACCGAGTTCATTAACGTCGTAGATGGTATTCGAAATCGCATCCTCAGCTTTCGCGGCTGATGAAATGCACTATTCTAAAATCGGTCCCTTTATTAGTGGTGTCAGTCACAAAAATGCTACATTTTGTCGGTATTAAGCATAGTTCCCGTTAATCTGATGTGCATCAATATAAGTCATCATCATCATCAGCCTATCTCAGTCCCCTGCTGGACGTAGGCCTCTCCTATAAACTATGCTTATGAACGCATTCAGATCACAGTTAAGTAGTATGTCCACTATTATGACACTGATGCCCATCATCAATTTTCTATCAAGAATGGTCAGTGTCACTTTAATCCCTTAGTCGGCTCTTACGACACCCGTCAGAATAGTCGGGGTGGTGACAAATGTTTTCTGACTACGGTCACCACACGGCCAATATTAGTGTGCATTGAAAAAATTAACACTTTCATTGCGGATGAGTGCTACGCGATTTCTTGATTTTTCCGCTTTGTAGCGAAATGGACCTCCCACACAGAACTCCCCTTGGGAGCTCCCCACGCTCAATGTGTTAAAACTATGTGAAAAATCTATTATACCTACTCGTATCTGGCTGTGAGGTCACTCCAGAAATGAACACTCAAAATTTTTATCATTACAAACAACTCAACCGGGGAGCAAACATAAACCTCCAAAATTTTTCGCGTACAACCAAAAGTTCGAAACAAAAGTTGATGCGTGCGGCGAGAGTGAAATGCGCAGAATCCACACGAGTGCGGTGTTTCATTTCAATAACAATTTTGAAATCCAGCAGAATTGTTATTTGTTTAACTTTAAATACGATAGTAAAAAGTGATGTAAGTACCTAAGTAAATCCAACAATTTTATAATAAGTTTATGTACACGTTCTTACATTCTGGTATCATTATGCTACACGTCTAGCATGTTCAATTTTATTAATAAGATAACACATAAGTATTTATTATTTTAATAACAAATAAGTATGTTTTATCATAATATATAATATCCTATACATTAGGTATGTTAAGGGTGCACCGATAAAAAACTGAAAAATTCAAATGAATGAATCGGGTCGATAAAGTATAATAAGCAGTATAGTAAGCTAGGTATAATTTTTGGATTACGAAAAAAACTAAAAGGTCTTCACTAACTTTAATCCCTTTTTGTTGCTACTGCAATTTCAGTATTCACCATAGAAGTTCTGCCAAACCCCTTCCAAATTAAGTTTTCCAAGCTCTTTTTTTCTAATTTCCCACTACACGAATTCGCGTTATGAAAAAGTGACCAATATTTCTGATTAATCTCCACGTTTTTTGAAATATATCAATAATTTAATCCTATACAATTCTTAGTCTTAAATATGCTTTGATATTGCATCTTATGTAGGTAGGTACGCTACTTCATAATATATCTCATTTTGTAAGTTGTCATATTCATTCGTTACACCGCCTCACTCATAAGAAAAAAAATCGAGACGAAAGTTATTATACCTAGAATATTAGTGAAGACTCCTAAATCTGTGAAAAAATGCTTTATTTAATAATAGTAGTGGTAACTGGTTCTATATAAGCCATCATGCTACATCTCTCCTATGTATGGTTTCCATCGCAGCAGTCAATTTTCATTCTTTATGGGATCAGTTATCCAATCGCCTTTGGGAGAGATTACCTGGTCTTCTATTGCCAATGCATGCTGAGCGTTTGTCTCGACATGATTAATACACTAATGCGTGAGAATATGTATCGCATAGTTTAGTTGACAAGTTATTGTTAGCTATAGAAGGTTTGAGCAATTTGGAGCGAAAGTCTTGAGTTGAATAAAATTTCCTTTAAGTATAAATTACCTAACATTTGGTTATGCATGTAAAAATTATGGAATACCTATCTACCTAATACGTCGTACGAGTAGGCGCTCCGTTGTCGAAAGTATTGCTATCATGCGTTAATTTATATGAGCATTATTAGGTACAGTGCATAAATAAAAATTACGAAAGATTTTTGTTATTCGTTGGAGTCAACATTCAATCAAAATTTAAAGTCAAATTGCGATTGTGCAGACCTGCTGTTAAGTATACCAGTAAGGCTATGTGTGGTGCAAGTGTTATGGAAACTCACAGATTGAAAGTCACTTAGACACATTTTTATCTATGTTATTTTCATATTGTGACCCCACAATACATCTTACATCACAAATCATATAAAACCAGCAAGCCTAACCAGGATGCCCTACTGTGATCGTATAAGATAAGCAATAAGTAATAAAATAAATGTATGAGAATGATGGGAACGGATGAAAAGTCACGTGACCACTTCCACACATTAATGGTCACGTGAGTTATTGCTTATCGTATACGATTGCAGAATGATATCTTGGTTGGGCCTACTGCTCTGTTCATACTACGCATCACCAAAGTTTGAACCTCAACTAAGGGTCCAAGAGGAGGTTTCCCCTTGGAGTGCGATTTTTGAATTTCACCGATGACATTGAGATCATTGGTGACTAAAATTATCACCTGTGATTTGATGTTACTGTTTCCCAAATACCTTTTGATTGATTCTCACACGTTCTTTACCAACATGCAGATTGTACAATGTCAGTCATAGACAATTATCCTGTTACGTTCCTTTTTGCGCAGATGTAGTAGTGTTATTGCCCTTAGTATCGGTTTTTATTTTTCATACTACCTATAACTCATTGAGGTTCTGTCAAAGCGGTCGAACGTAAAACGGAGTGTCAATGTCATTTGAAAAGAAAACTAAAGTGTTGAAAGATGGCAGATGTCACTAAGTCAACTGTCAAAAATAGTCACACGGTGATTTCAAATCGAGTTGGTGGGGGCACTCTTAAAGCCATATCATAGGTATGACAATTCTAGTCACCGATGACATTGCCAAAAATACGAGCTCAAGGGAAATCACTTGAGAAAATAAGGCTGCGGCTCCATTGAGGCGGAGAGGAGCGGAGATGTGCAAAATTGGCCAATGAGACCGCATCATAGTGTTTCGAATTTTGAATTTAAAGAATGTAATTGGTCAATTTTGCAGATCTCCGTTCCTCTCCGCCTCAATGGAGCCACAGCCTAAGTCACTGGTGAAATTCAAAAATCGTACCCCAGAACTTGGCATGCTTCAGGAATAGTAGCCGCGCCCGCGGGCTGTATTACGAAGCATTGATTGAATATTTTGACCCGAGATCAAGCCTATGCTACGTGAATCATTTTGGTACGGCATTTATTAAAGTTACGTAGTTCAATGAGTGATTTGATAAATAGAAGACGCTGCGATGTGTTACAAATACTGTGATATTTATTTCGTTTCATCCCATTACCACTTATCATATTCGTGCGAATGTGTGTACTGCATTGACAAGTTTGCTATAAATTCAACTCCTATTTAAATACAGCACACAGTTCCTACCGCTTCTTAATTTCTGCCATAACATGTCTACTGATTAACATAAGCCTCCATTTTGGACTTTCATATTTTTAATATATTTATTTTCAAAACTACAATTTATGTACATAGATTAAATCTAACTAATCTAATCTACTTAACCTAACCTTTATCTAAGATTGGCCCTTGTAGCATTGTACCGAGGATGCTGGCGGCATTTCCTCGCTGTATCGCAATACTGATGCGTTGTGCGAGGAAGTCGCCACTTTCATATTAATACCATACCTGTTACCTACCCACCTACTTGTCATTTGAGAGACAATGTATGTAGTATCCTTACCATGTCTTTTCCGTCTGCAGTGAGAAAGTGAAACACCGTCAGTGATAACTAAATCTCTAGTTTAAATTATTGTTTGCTACTAAATAAATTATTAATGAAGATGTATTACTTTTTGTTAGCTTGGGTTTTACTGAGACAAGATATTAACTAATAACAAAGTAATATTTTCTTCGGTTACCGCGAGGATTACACATGAAATAAAACTATAAGAATATATATATACTATAACTATAAACTACTAAGTACTACTACTTATCTTTCTTATTTCGATGTAGGTAGATCTATCAAATTTCCTCCATTGTCAGTCGCCCACAGACCACGAACCCTGTAGTGTTCTAAACGTCGGGATGAAATTAAATTTAAATAATATATGCGAGTTTATCCGTTTTCATAGTTTTATAAAGTGTTAAAATAATATTGATTCCATAAAAAAGAACAATTCTTGAACACAGGAGAATGAAACAAGGCATTAAAATGTTAAAGATTTTTTTTTTTTAAAAGGAGTTTGAACCTAGTACTAAAGCCATTAATTACTTTATGCGACATGTTACCTACATATTACTATAATCATAATTAGCCTTCTGCAGCACTTTCTTCGATATGTGTGTATGTGTGTGTGGTTGTGGTTCCATCTGTGTACAAAACTAGAAAGATTGAATTCCACTGTCAATTCCAAACTACAGGTAAAAGTTTCGTGCTGAGACCGCGTCGTTTATCCCCGATACCATCCAGATCAATCTCATTTCTACAGCTACACCCGAGATCCGATACAATCTCACGGCGGAGACTAATATCCCTGCCCGCCCGTGTCAATTTTAGCAGTTTTGGGTCGGGTTGGCTCCTCAGGGACATGGGATAACTTTTTTGCAAACGGCCCCGATAAAGTCGGTGAACCCGTGTTATGCCATGACGGACTTGGTTTTTATACTGCCTCTGGTTATGGGGTTTGAGATGTAAGTATGGATTTTATTCAGAGAGATATTTTATGTTAATTGACACATATTTTTAGTACAGTAATGTTTTTTATTGATTTTTCGCTCTTTTGGCTAATGTAACATGCAACTGCAACTTCTTATGATATGAATAGGTTCTTGTTGAAATTTTAAACTCTGACTGACTTCTAAATATCAGCAATATTTTTTTTTGTTCCGTATCCGTAGACCAAAACGACTGGATGCTTAGCCAAGTTGCCAATCGCTAACGCTTGTAGCGTATCGTAGTTTTTCCCCTCTGTCACTCTTGCATATTATTGCGACAAAGACAGTTAGCTTTCGTTTACGATTGAAGATTAAGCGTTAGCGATTGGCAACTTGTCTAAGCATCCTGACTTCGTAGCAAGCGAACACCAATCACACGCACCATCAGACACGGAAAGAGAAAACTACGCCACGCTACTGAGCGTTAACGAATGCCATCTTGGCTCCCCACCTGAGTACCTACCGGAACTGAATCCGGCAGGTACCTACAATCAACAGCACACCTGTGAATACAGGCAAAGTACCAAAAATATGTAAACAGAACTTTATTAGGTGTGTATACATATTTCTGGCACTTTGTCTGTATTCACAGCTGTGGTGTTGATTATACTTTTTGTCATTTTTTTATGCTATAGGTGGCAAACGAACAGACGAATCGCCTGATGGAAAGCAATTAACGTCGCCCATGGACACCAGGATGCTTAGCCAAGTTGCCAATCGCTAGCGCTTGCTAGCGCATCGTAGTTTTCCCTCTCTGTCACTGCTTCATATTAAGTGCGACAAAGAGGGAAAACTACGATGCGCTAGTGATTGGCAACTTGGCTAAGCACCCAGATGCGATACCGGCAACGCATGGTGGGAATACGCTCTTTTCTTGAAGGTTTGAAGGCTTTCTTGGCTATTAAAAATTATACATTACAGAATATGTTAATAAGATAAAATTACTTTACTACTACTTTTTTCTACTCATATTACAATATCAACAACAGAAACAAAATTAACACCAAAAAACTTAGTACCTACTTAACAAAAATGGTGACGATCCGTTGATCACCACGATTTATGTTACACATAAAATTAATCTGCATTTCTGATAATCTGATCAGGATGCTTAGCCAAGTTGCCAATCGCTAACGCTTAGTAGCGTATCGTAGTTTTCCCTCTCAGTCACTCTTTCATATTAGTGCGACAAAGACAGCTAGCTGCCTTTCGTTTACGATTGACGATTATAAGCGTTAGCGATTGGAAACTTGTCTAAGCGCACAGTTATCGAATGTTCAACAACATCATTTATCGAACTTCGCCTCCAATTGTACCCTACATGTAATAAAAACCTTTCGCCATTAGCAATACACACACGCAAATACATACACACACCACAAAGCTTATATAACGCTAAGATTTTACGCCTGATTAAATATTTTCGCTCCAATGCAAATAAAGGCTGTTGGAATAAGCGGAGGAAAAATCTACTAACACACACAAACTCTTATCACATGTAATCTTACGAATTGAAAAGCAACCTTAAATTCTGCACAACAATGTTCAATTCCGAAAAGGAAAGACGTAAGACATACGTGGTTTTAGATTCTAATATGTGAAATCCTCTAGCGAGCGTTCCGATCCTACTTGTATTTTTGCATTGCGTGAATATAATATTTGGGAGACCGTCGTTGATTTATGGCCAAACTGTAAACTCTTTTTGTTAGTTTTTGAAAACAGCATTATGACATCATCATCAGTCATCACCTTTAGTAGTCTACTGCATTGCAGGCTACGTATCAAATAAATAAAACGTGGAATGCCACACGCCATAAAAAATAGCCTAAGACAAGACACCTGTCGACAAAACATTACAATCAATTTGATATAAAATAATAACTTATACAAACTTGTCCCGTCTTTATTATATATAAATATCTATGTATAATAAGCGTGTTATATTCAAGGTATGTATTATTAGTATGAATGAAAACGGGATATTTACCGTGTAAATTAGAATTTTATTATTGAGCGCCCGATATTTCGGTATTGTTGATTGGCTATATTCTATTTGAATTTGTTAATGATGTTGCACGGTTATATGTAATTACGCGCTGTGTATGAAAAGCGCCATGTCCTGCCAACCGCGGCATAATAATAATAATTGTTCAATCGCATTGGGGGCATTTTTGAGCTCGCGTTAAGGTGGGTTTACACCAACCGAGCGAATGCTCATTCTATCCCCCACTCTACGAAATCAACGAATTTCGACGAATTACGTAGAGTGGGGATAAAATGAACGTTCGCTCGTTTTGTGTAAAGGTAAACACAACCCACCTTGAGACGTGCATATTTATTTACAGGGTGTTACACGAGCCACTGAAAACCTTGAACGGGGTGATTTAGTAGGCTATACTGAACAACTTTTACTATGCGCCCAATCACGAAATACAAAAAAATTGTCTTTTTCATACATTTTGACCGATCGATCACGACATTTTGTATGAAAGAGCCAACAATTTATTTTTGAGATTTAAGCTGCATAGTAAAAGTTGTTCAGTATAACCTAACTACCAAATCACCCCGTTCCAGGTTTTCAGTGGCTCGTGTAACACGTTGTATATGGTCACAAACAGTGGGCTATATATATTTAAGTAAAGTCTCTCGCATCCTACCTAGATCTGCCACCTTACATAGATCATCACTTCATCTTGTCACAGGAGCCGAGACAACAAGAGACATTTATTTATTCGAGAATAAATAATATAATTTATCGAACATAATTCAAGTACATAGTTAAAATTGATCCAATTTGAATAGGTACAGGCTATTACTGGTATAATTAATTTTAATCATAATTAAAACTTATTTATCTAATTCATCCCAAATCCGATGTTACTAATTAACAAACGTAAATTAGGTCATTTTAAGCTGAAACACAAAGCTGGTCTTAATTAGAACAGTTCGTATTCATTCCGTTTCCTATTTATGTTAACTAATTTTATTTAATTTACAATACTAAAATAAAATACGAATGAGTTATGAATAATTATGATCATGTTTACCTGATCTTCATCATCATCATTATCTCAGCAGAAAGATGGTCACGGCTTCAGCAGAGATAGATGAGTGCATGAATGATGGCTACTTCATCCAACGGGCTCCTGCGACCTTCACCAGGTCATCAGCCCACTTTGTGGGGCGTACCCACGTTGCTCTTTTCGGTACGCGGTCGCAACTTTTCCACCCCAACGGGCATCGGTTCTACGTGATCTTAACCTTACCAGGTGGCTTATGATGGTCTCGTTTCATCTATTTATTGTAGCTCAATCAACTACAGTAAATATATCAATTTTGAATATTTATTTTCGGTTAATAGTTAATTTTTCATATAGGTTACATCCCGTCCTATATTTATTTATTACTTTATTATTTATTTATATAATATTCGCCACTCTGGGCAAGTGGATTAGCGATCGTAGTAGTGTATACACACTGTTCACTATGATGATGGTACTGCCGTCATCAATATTCAATGAATAGTCCGTGACACTTAAATCCCTTAGTCGACTCTTACGACACCCGCAGGAAGAATTGGAGTGGTGACAAATGCAAATCAAATCAAAATGCGGTCAAACTGTTTTTAGTGTTATTAATTTGATCAAGTCGAATGTAATATTTTTCATATTTATACTACTACTCAAAACGTTTGCTTAAAATTAATTGAGAATTATGCAAAAAATCTGAACAATGTTAACCCTAACCGAAAAAGATTTACAAAACAGTACGGTCATGTTTGTTTACGAAATTCAAGGGCCGGACTCGGTGAGCGTTGTGCATTATGTTATTACCGTGTTTTCTTTTACCTTCGTCTGGCAGAGCTAAAAGGTTATATTTCCATAATAAATTACAATTACTTTCGACGTCAGGTATAGTGGGCGCATCAGGAATAATCTTGTCATAGAATATAACCACGCTGGTATTTGTCTAAGAACTGGAAGGGTCTCTTTTGTTTTTTTTGCAATTTTTGGACATATAAAATGCATGACCTTCACCGATGAAGATCATTTAGTCCTGTGCACGAGGGGTGAAAAGTACCTAAGTAAACAAGTTTCTTCGGCTCCTGAAAGAACGAGATTTTATTTGGCAAATCATAGAAATTAATGAGTTTTAGTGTTGAACCCGCTTATTCGTCAAAAGTTATCTTGTTTTTATAATTCATTTGTGAAAAGGACAGATCATAAATAAAACACAAATTTAGTACTTAGTACGAAGATTAAGAAATCATGGTAAAAATATCGTAAGATTATTATTTACCGTCTATCCACTACAACACACACATTTACAATAGGTATATAACACCATTTTACATGAGCTTTAAATACTTATTTTTATATGTAATATAATACTCAATTGTAATGGTATACTAATTAGAATAAATAAACGATACGGCAACATCACACTAACAATCATAAAATATATTATTTACTTGCAAAGGGAATTGTCATTCCAATGTAGGTCGCCCAGCTTTGTGTAATTAAATAATTGTGCTCATTACGTCGACACTTAAAACGTCTAACATTTCCATCATTATATTCCCGACGATAATTTATTTACCAGCAAACAACGCAAGCACGAACAATTGTACGTACACATTGGGAAAACGAATAGCGGCCTAAATAGGAACGTGCCGGTCGCCAAAAGGGTCGGGGCTTATTAATGTCACATTATTTTTGCACAAAAAACGTACGAGACCCGCGTCCTTGTCTGAATGTCAAAATTTAATCCATTTAACGCAAAATTTTCGCATTAGTTCAAAGCGGAATGAGCTTAAAGGCCTCTTATTGATGAAGGTAAAACATGCACTCAATTTAATCCAATTTGTGGGTGTGTTTGAAACATGAATTTAAAGTGAGTTTTGCAATAGTTAGCGGAAGACAGTTATGAATTAAAACTATTCAAACGGGTTATATCTCGTATATTATTAAATTTAACTACATCCCGACGTTTCGGTAACACGTTTACTGTAGAATGTATTTTTTTAAGCCCAAAGAATTAAGAAAGAACTGATTTTTCGGTCCCAAGTTAGAAAAAAATAAATATTTTTTCTTACATATAAAAAAATTTGATCCTCCTTTTCTTTTTCTCCGGTTTTCCTAAATTTATCGCTTAATAAATTGTCATGAATTACATTATTCAAGCTTGATTATTTAGCAAAGATAATTACACCAGCTCCAAAAGTGAAGTAACTACGTGAAGTGACCCAGTTTAGCAAATACTCTGGAGTTGCCGCCAACTGCGCCATTTTTGCTCAGCATGCCATGCTGCATGTAATATTGAAGATAAACAATAAATAACGTACTTATAGTAAACAGAATAAAAAAAATGCGTCGTAGATGTAAGTTAAGTACCTACTCAGTTTTGTTTTATAATAATTTGTCTTGTAGGCAATTTATATTCACACTGAAATAATTACATAGTTATCCCTTCATTTTATTATTTCACGAGTATTTCATAAGTTAATATTTTAACGAATAGAAGCTTCCGAAATCTGTATATTTTTTTTTATTCCATAAAAAGGATTCGGAAATTAATACTTTTATGAAGTCTTTTTTTGGTTCATTTACAGGTTAGTCATGTAGTCAATAAGCCTATTAGCTCTTGATTTACTGGACGCATGAGAAAGTGTCATGGGAATCTAATCTTTAAATGCCTATTCTTTTAAAGTTCTGATACCACCTACTACCCTCTTAAACTTAATTACAAAGCAATTTCTTTCTCCCGCTAAATTACAGATCGGAATGATGGATCCATGTTAAATAAATTAAGAACGCAATCTTATCACGCCACCAGAGTTTCATAAACTCAACATCAATTTGGGCGAAGAGACAAAAATTTCGTTGAAAGCCCGTATCCGATTACCTATGGGATGTTTTCGGCGCGTGACTGGAGTGCGAGACACGGGGTTTAGCGAGCAGACTAATAATTATGTTAAAATTCAATAGGAATTGCAGGGAGAATTGACAGATTGTCAATGGCAATGTGGTACCGTGCCCTAGGAAACTGTAGCTTACCAAGCTGGGTTCGACGGGTATCTATTGCTCTTGAACTGTGTCTAAGGGTGCATTCAGACCAAAAGAACATTCGCTGCTCTCACCAAAAACAGAGGTTCGAGCACTTATAAATATCATATCGCTACGATATGATAGGTTATATTCAACAACAGTCATCATTTAAATCTGCACCAAAACCTGACGGGGAAGTACTTTCACCTGAAAAAAAACAAACACCACTATCTACACGGGAGCTGCTTTCCATCAAGTGTGATATACTCATTGTCGACAAATACTTAAATCATTCTCGTGAATATAGGAAGTCGTATTTTTCAGCCCAGATTTGCCCAGGAGTATCGATAGGTTCAGTGAATTTTGTATGGTTTCCGCCTTAAAAAAACTCTTATTAACTTAAAACTTAAAACTTGTATTGTCTAATATCAGTGTTACTCTCTCAACTTGGACATCGACAAGCCGAATCGCTTCTCGTGAATCCCGCACGATAATCGACAGGCGACAGCGACCGGCGTCTTGGATTTATGACGTAATATCACCAACGACTCGCAGCGCCAGGGCTGCCGAGTGTTGCTCTTTAAATCGGAGCCTTTTTACTGCGTCCCTGAGTGCGCAAGGTTACGTGAAATGCGTACGACTTTGCGCCAGAGATTGAAGCTGCCGTTAGCTCAAATCGAATTTAGCACAAATCAGTTTTTCAATATATTGGCTGCTAATACTTCTAACTTAATGTGAATGCTCATTTTACAAATAATGTCTACATACAATAATGAAGATTGTTATTCTAGCTAAGCAATATTTTTTATTAAAGCTACTCGTATACCCCAGTAAACGTTTTGTTAAAGTTACTTATCTCTTTTCGTGAAAAATGCTAGGACAGAGTTTCAACTGTCAATCACAAAAATCCGAGCTATCTAAAATTCCATTTGCCTGAGAGTATTATTTCCGTTTTCACAAGAGATTACCATGTGTACTTATGAAAGCAAAACACTGCAGCTTTTAACGGGCCCATGAAAAAAGTAAAAACCATCCTTTTTCGCTCGCGTTTCGCTGCATGACATGAAGACGTGCTCAGTGACGTCACGTTTTTTAATCACGCCAGCCCTGCGATCGAGTGAGCAATTTTGCCCACCCTGTAGTTGTACTTCCCTGCTTATCCCCGTTTCGCTCGCCCATTACCCCGAGCGAAAATATTATGTCTCAGAGGAAAATCAATGATGAAATGCGGGTACGTTAAACGGTTGTTTTGGGGTGTATTAGGGACTTGCTCGAATCGTGACGCAAGACGACGGGAGGCGCCAATCTTTGTAAGCATATCTACTAATGTTGTATGTATGTTTATACATATAGATTTGCTGAACGAAGTGAAAACTAAGTCTTTATGTACCAAAGAGTTGCACTGAGCGGCGTCAGAGGCAACCAGTGGGACCAACCTGCTCCATAAGGCGCCTCCAAACCGAGCAATTCTTGTTCTGAATCAGGTTGCCGATAAAATTTATTTGTTTTATAAACCTTACGTGGGAATATATAAAAAAAAATGTTTTTATACTTTTGATTAATCAGTTTATTGTGTTTTGTATTTTTAATCATTACTTTAAGTCACTACTATAAAAATAGTCGCTGTTATTTAATAAATAGAAATAAAATAAGTAACAGTCCAGTAGGCAGGTAAGATAAGTTGAGTTTTATTCATAATATTATACTCACAGTTCGGTTACAAAACTGCATCTCATTGCTCGGTTTCAATATAAATATGGATAATGGTAACAGACTGTACATATCTTTTGGTATAACCTATTTCGGTTGAAATCGTAAATACATTCAGTCTTCAACTATTTCGAATCCATTAAGCTTACGGCGGAATATAAAAGTTGAAAGAGTAAAAATACCGGAGGATAACCCAGTTCACTACAAAGTGCATCAGCAACACAATGAGTGATTTATCACACGGGAGCATAGGTTGCAATATTCTGGAAAATGAACAAAGATTTACGACGAAGGAATTTCGCGATATTGTATTTCAAAATGTATAATTGATTGGTGGTTGAGCGCTTTCAGGAGCCGATTTGATCGAATATGTCATTGTGAGTTCAAATTAACATCGGGGATTGCATCTCTGTCTTACGTATTGGTACGAGCAAAATATGTAGTGGGGCGAATATTCTGCGTTTTTGTTTTGTCATTGTAGTCTGTAAGTATTGTTACAACAGATGACTCTAAGATTATTATTTTAATGTAAACGTAATTCAGTACCAATAGGTACCTATAGTTTAGCGTACCTAGTTAATCAATGTTGTTGCTACTCGTCCTTCCGTTTTGGTAATAATCATGGGACGACAACGATAAATTAAAACGCTTCACGGAGAATCAACCAGTGTCAATTATTATATGAATGACGACACTATCATTTACGTACATACCTATACAATTAACTCTCAAAACATGTTTGAACTTTGACGACATCCGCACTGTACAAAGAATACACAGCTTAGCCATCTAACAGTGTGTTAACCTCTAACAATGGGTGTAGAACTTCGGGCACTCGGGGTAAACTTTGTACTTGCTGTTTGTTGCTGGCTTCACAAGTCATTCATATTGAGTATTCGAGCACCGGCTCTGGCAACCAGCGTCTTTGAATATTTTTTTTTCAAACAACCTTTGGTTTGACAACATGCTTTATGCAGTAAATAATAATTTGGTTCAACTAGGATCTGGGAAGATCTTGTGGTCTTAAGTCGGCAGGTAGCTTCCACTTGACCCCATTGAAATAAATACCATGATTAGAATTTTAATCGGATAATAATTAAATAATAAATCCTTATCGGGCTTTTGTATTAAGACGAAAAATGTTATTATGTTTTATAGGAAAATATCACTCCAAACCTTGTATCTGTACCGATAATACTTTTTGACGAATTGTACCTAACTGTTTGAGGAATCAATACGAGAATATCATACAATGCTAATTTCTGCTCCACAAACTCAGGCACCAGAATACTTTCTCCTTTTACATTCGAATAATCTAATTTAACCGAAATTAGTACTTCAGGTATCGACATGGCATGTTATTCAAATGCATCCTTAAAATACAGAACCGGTACAGAACTTTTTAGTGTAAATGAGATATAAATAAACCTTTTGTACTTATTTAAATATCACAATGAAAGAGATGAAGATGAGCGACATGAACGTGTTAAAAAAATACTGGAACATGTACATTTCAATTACAACGTGTTTAACCATTCACTGAAAACCACAGACACCCCAACAGAATTTTATTTTAGTCTAGATAATTTGTTCTCACATCAGTGTATTTTATGAAATAAATTGTTTGCTCTCGAATATATGTGTACATTTCAATTCAAGCATATTTTTAGAATCCTAGGCTCAAACTGCCCGAAGCCTATTAAAAGCCTTTTGCGATTCAATGGAATGTATTCAATTTTAAAATGAAACTAAAGTGAGTATGTTTTGTTTACACCTATTTTGAATTCTGATTTATATTTTATAAAACAGTTGATTCAAATTCCATTGCTTTGCTTTACTTATCAAATCCTATCACCATAATATTTATCTCGTTACTGCGAAAGTGCAAGACGTCGTAGAAATTATTACCAAACTGAAGTGGAGTGGACAGGACATATTGCCAGCATGATGGCAGGTGGACCAAAATGTTACCGGATTGGTGGCCGCTTTCACGCGGGAGAAGCGCAGCAATGTCCGTCCGCTCGATCGGTGGACGATATTCGAAAGAGTGCGTGACTTTTGAATTAGGTTACCCCAGTAGCGTACAGGAAGAAAGACTTATTGCTCAGCAGTGGGCGATAAACAGCTGAAAGCAGTCAGCCATCTTGGCCACGCACTCAGCCATCGTGGCTACGTATTCAGCCATCTTGGCTACATACTCAGCCATATTTTTCTTCACCCTTTCTCGGCAAGCGATGAGAGCCCCGGAAAGAGTCCCGCAACTTCCACATTACGCAAGCAAGCCGTGGACTGCATCTCGATTATTAAATGGGACCAAGTTTATGAGTTGAAACAAGGCACGTCTTGTTTAATTTATTGAATTAAGGGACACATTGCGCGCCTGTACCGCTGTGACCTTTTCTTTTGTGCTCGGCCTGCGGTAAGATGGTTACATTTTGTATTCATTAGAAGATGCTCGAGTCTTGATGCCACAAAGTCTGCAAAGTATAAGTTTTTTCCTTTTCAATACAGTCTTTCTTACTGAAGCTATAATAAGGTTTCTTATTGCTACTATGTGGGGTTAGCTAACAAGGTTCTTTATGGCTACACTACTTTGGTATAGAATTTCGTGCAGAATATTGTACATATCGCAATCTGTAAACGACTTATTTTTGTCACTTCTTATATTTGTAGTAATTGTCGAAAAACTATATCTCGCTAACCTTTTGAATAAATTGAATAATAATAGGAATTTCAAAGATGATATATTATTACCTTATTAAATTTATTGTTTATGCTATAGGTATTTAAATGAATAATGCTTTGGTAATATGCCATATAGGCTTACAGGTACGGTGAAAGTATTGTATACCTAGTCAATCCGTGTTCGGTATGTTTGTTGTTTGGTTTGGGTGTTTAGTTTACTTTTAATTTACGACTTAATTTAAATTGGTTGTTTATTTTAATTAAATCAACTTTATTAAATGGTACAAAGTATGCAAAGTAAAAAGGCTATACCTAACATGATCGTTTAGATAGAATTAAAACTAAGGTACGGTGTTGTTATTTCGCTGTATCGCGATACGAATGCGTTGAGCAAGGTAGCTGCCAGCACGGCGGTCACCAGTTGCGTCGACAATCCGCTTAGATAAATCTTTAAAAAACATATGCGCTACGACCCCACGGGCCAAGGGTCTCAACCCTGAACGGCATGAATATATTGCCGTAGCCGGAATCTTTTATTGTAATGTAGATATTATAAAATATATGAAAAATTAAGTACTAAATATACGCCATTTCAAATACCATGGCCCGATGCCACTTAAAAGTTTGAAGTGGTATCGGGCCATGGTATTTGAAATGGAATATATCATTCATAGGTCATTGTTATGTAGTAATACACCACGTTTTTTAATAATTTAAAACAATATTTTGTTTCTAACTTTCTCTTGCATGAATAAAGAACAATTCAACTTGGTGAAACAATCGCCACATGGCAGCTGTCATGTGACTCACGCCCTAGTTTCATAGCACAGACGCAGAGTCCCAGTATGTGTTCACATTTCACATACAACATATTGTCGCAGTAAGGTCGGGTTCCCGAGAACGAGAACTGAAATACATTTGTATACAAGTATGAAAATATAAATGTTCGAAACGAGTGGCGATAAATTAAAACACGGCCAAAGAAAGTGCTTTTCAATAGGTAGGTACTACATATGGCCCTCCGAAGTTTCAACCTGACAAAATGAACCACTTCTCCAACTAGTGCGTAAAAAGGCAGCATCTGTACTGAAAAAATCTCATTTAGTTACCTACCTACATAAAACCGATTATGAGTGTGAGTTTTGTTTCATTTTGTGACACATTTAAACAGACAAGCATTTTTGAAATTTTATTTATTTATTCAAACTTTATTGCACAAAAGTAAAACTTAACGTACAAAAGGCGAACTTAATGCCATGAGGCATTCTCTACCAGTCAACCTTAAGGCAAAGCAGAGAGATTGTGGGTTTAAATTTAACACTTAATTTAAAAAAATGCACGACGTAACCTGCTCTTTAGCAGGCATTTTGGTAAAATTAAATTAAGAGTATAAAATAAAATGCACGCTGATTGTGACACTGATACGTTGTGAGTAGCAATGTACAAATCGTAGAGCATTCTTTAAATTGCAGGAACATACTCGAAAGTTTACGAGAAATTTCATGAGAATTTAATAGTAAGTTCCCATTCAGAATGTTACCATGAAAACTTATAAAAATGTGTTATAAAAATTTATTTTACGTCACTAAAGTAAGGCACTAAATATAAATCATAAGGCTGTACGATGTATCTAGTAATGTTTTGGCTTGATTAGATTATTTGGTAAACTTAGATTCCCGAGAACATTCTCTATGGAAGTTTCGCAACTTTGAAACTTCTCCTCGGTACAACGCTAGTTGTGAGAAATAGTTACCGGCTTTTGGGTATGTAGTGGCGTCACTTATTTTTTTTTATTTCCATACTGAACACTAAATTTCATCATAAGTTTTATCAGTCTCTAACATGCTTCATCTAGCTGGGGCTACGTCATTACTTTTTTTTTACTCGCAAAAATCAAAGCGTGTCATTACGCAAACGTTTGGGTCATTATTCAATGTGTACATTATGTAATTATATTAGCTATCAAACAATGATATTTTGTAATAATTACGAATGTGTAGCGTTGCTCTATTTTATTACATAATTATAATTATTCAATGATAATCGAACAGTCATTTTAATCTTAACCAGCTAATTTTACATAACTCATTTATATTATAATTACCTCGAACTCTATTAAAAGACAATGCTTTCTATAATACTTAATTATATCTGCTTAACTTCCTAAGCAGTTTAGGGGAAGCTTATTATACAGACGCGTTTGACAATTAGATTTTGTTGCTCTCGACAAGTTGGTAACTTAGTTAGTCCCAGAGATGGGATATAGCTACCTTGCAGGCGAATCTTCAAGGATAAAAAAAAAACAATATAATAAGTCCCCTCCTACCTCGATATCACCTCATTGACAATGATATTATGTAACTAAAGATACGTTATACTCAAACAAAGTGATCGAAATAAATACTTCACAGCATACACCTACAATTTACTGACATTTGACATACACCTATCTGCATACTTCAAAATGCGTAAAAGATATGGCGAAATACTTATACTCGTATTTAATAAACAATAAAGAGACAACTAGCATTTGACAATCGCGCGTGCATTCTTTAGTTTATTATTGATAAACATTGTTTGATCTTTGTTACTCTCGACCTTAAACAGCATAATCTTGTCTCTTTCTCTAAGTCAGTCAAAAACGTCAAAATGGCGTCCTATTTATTTTCGATAAATAGTAAAATTGAAAAAGCGGTTTTCGAAGTAAGTAGGACAACGATATTTCTTTATCCATTTGTTGATTGTTTTTCATTTTGGATTAACCATTTATTTCAAACGTGAATTAGTTGTTAAATGACTAGTTTCAGAAATGACAATTAAATGACATACAATTTATTTTTAATCTAATCAAAGAGGTCAAAATCAAATTGTAGGTCGAATAGCTAATCAAAGAGGTTAATGTTAAAGACAGAAATGTAAACGGTAACCGAATTATTGATAGCTGGAAATGTCGATATTATTATACGTTCCAACTCTATTGACATTTGATTTTTGCCATGAACAATTCCGCCTTCTGGTAAGAAGTATTACGATATCTTATGAAGGTCATGATTAAAGTTATAAAAAACACGACTTCAGCGATTTTATATTCGTATTATTGTCAGTCTAACAATCTGAAAAGAAGTACATAGATAACATAATATATTTATGATGATATTCTATCCATTTTGTTCAAGAATAGCAGCCATTTGAATCAGGCCAAGTTAAATCCGCGAGCTTCATAGCTCGTCCTTTGCTTAAATCCGCGGTTCCGTGCCAAGGTTTGTGCCAAGACGTATTTGTAGCTAAACGGGGAGATTAGTGACGGGAATAGACGCGAACTCCCGGATCAAGATTCAATTATTGAGTTCGCCGTCCCGACTGCAGCTTACCCAAACTTTGAAAACAAATGAATGCTTCACGTTGCTAAATAAACTCTCAGTAATTTTCCATTAATAGTTCATGTTACTGTAAAATTATACATGCAAAATTTCAAGTGTTCGAATTAAACGGAATGGTTAAAAGTAGCCCGAAATGTTTCGTGCAATATTATTCCAGCGAATGTGTCGCCTTTTTGCTTTGTGAAGTTGGCAGACGCACTGTGTGCACACCAGTGCATTAACTGGATTTGCTTATCGCTGCTAACTGTAGCACCACAGTGTTTCGTATCTTACTAACTTTTCCCAAATGTTGCATTAGCCCAAAGCTGGTGAAAATGTTACTGCAAATACCTGGATGTTAAAAATCGCTTTGCATTTCACGAGTCAGCTCATGCTATTTTATTTCCACGAGTTCGTAGCTACACCTGCCTTCCTGCATGAGGCCTTGTGCCAAATCGCCTGGATTACTGTTCAATGCCAGCTATGAAACTAGCGCATAGGATCTAAACAATCATTATTATTAACGACCATGTTTGCCCCGGGGACAGGCGTCAAAAATGCAAATCATTTAATACACGCGCCCATTCTGTGGTAGGAATACTAGTAATTAATTACTGTGGTATTATGGGCATTCACTAAACCGTAAACACTGTGAAATTAATGTAAGCATTCGGTGAAATAGAGTGTTATCTGAGCAGGAATGGAAGGCTCTTATTACGTTGTTCCAGCCCAGCAAGTGTTGCGGAATTATTGTCTAGTGCAGAACAGCATTGTGCATAGGTTGGCTTGTTCTGGCCCATTCAGATGCAGTTAAAGCGGGCTTGATTGCATATCCTGCGTATCCGATTTCGCGAACTGTAGCATTGAGCAAGTACGTATACACAAATCAGGAACGTTTACTGGGTGACTAATAAAAATGCCTGTAGGGTTCACTTGAATACACCGTGATTATCATTAGGCCGACATACTTTTTATTTATTTTTTTTTTTTTTATTCGGAAAACCAACAGCTTCAATTACTAAGACTAGGTTTTACAAATTAATTCTCTAACAAGCCAATTAAAGGTTTCCACAGATATGGTACATAGATAAACACAGCAGACAAAGCATAAAAGCATATAACCACACAAACTTAACATGCAGCGGCCAAACATATTACAGTGAGAAAAGAAAAGTAACTTATTGAAAATATCCATAATATCTATAAGAGACTATAAGTACATATTTGAGTATATAATGGTATGCTAGTTGCACATACGGTCACCTGCAGCAGGCTGGGGAGCAAAGAAACTCGATGACATAAGTTTTTTGACTATCGCGGGTTTTAATAAATGTAGATCCAGATTGTAATTTTGGCACAGTTCATTCATTGACCTCGCAGCTCGGACAAAATAAGAATTTTGACGATAATTAGTTTTAGTCGACGGAAGTGACAAAGGCCGGTACTGTCTCGATGAAGCTCTAGGAATATGAAAATTTATATTCTCTATTAGTTCAGGGCTATCAACAGATCCAGTTAAGATTTTATTGAAATAGACCAAGTCAATGACTTTTCTTCTCAAATCTAAGGGAAGAAAATGGTGTCTTAGGCACCTGTCATAATAACACGAATCTGTAGTTTTAGTTTTGTATTGAATTTTTTAGGAATTTTCTTTGGATAGACTCAATGCGTTTAATATAGATATCGTAGCAAGGATTCCACACAACTGAAACATACTCGAGGATCGAACGCACGAACGCACAGTATAAAACCTTTATAGGCTTAACTTTTTTAAATTTTGAGGTTGATCTCATGATAAAACCTAGAGATCTGGAAGCTTTCTTAACTATTTTGTCAATATGATTATCAAACAGAAGCTTTGGGTCTTGATAGAGGCCCAGGTCTCGCGTTGAGAGAGAATTATTTATATTAATTGAATTAAGTGAATAGATGAACGAGATTGGATTAGGTTTGCGAGTAAACGACATGGAAATACACTTAGCAACATTAAGGTCTAGTCGGTTTTCGTTACAATATTTAATAAAATAGTTTAGATCATCCTGTAGTAACAAACAATCATTAATATTCCTAACAAATCTATAGATTTTGGTATCATCAGCATAAAGTAGAAATTTAGAGTGTTTAAAAATACTGTCTATGTCGTTGATGAATATTACAAAAAGCAAAGGACCTAAAAGTGATCCTTGGGGCACGCCAGAAGGAATGCCAACCCAGTAAGAAACAAAACCATTAACAGTTACCGCCTGAGATCTATTTTCCACATAAGATGTAAACCATCTAAAGAGATTGCCATGGATACCACACTTTAAAAGCTTCTGCATAAGTATTTCATGGTCTATTCTGTCGAACGCTTTGCTAAAATCTGTATATATGGCGTCAACTTGTCCACCACCCTCCATATTACGAGAAACATAGTCAGAGAATAACAATAAATTCGAATCTGTAGACTTCCTTTTTACAAATCCATGTTGCTCAGCGATAAGGGATATTTTAAGTGATGAATAAACTTGACTATGGACAATTTTTTCAAAAATTTTTGAAAAAATACATAACTTAGATATTGGTCTATAATTTTTTATGTTTGAACGATCACCAGTTTTGTGGACTGGGGTAACAAAAGCCGATTTCCAGATCTTGGGAACAACGCCTTCAATTTTCAGATTATATCCCTGGCCATGTTTCAACACTAAAATATCGTACGAAGTATTCTGTGTTTGTCCTAGTTTTAAGGTAATTACTTTTTATGTATCCAAAGAACCTTAATAACAGCAACTAACAGAAATTAAATTTTGGCGAACAATCGTAAAATGTTTCATTCGTCAATAAAAAAAATAACTTTTATGTTTTGAAAGTTTATAGAAATAAAATAAAATAAAAATGATTTAGGAATAAATCATTTATTAAAGCGCAAAAAACCTCTTTTTTTATTTGACCGACTGATAAAACATTATTTGTTCCTTATAATCTTAAGAATGTGTGGCTAAAGTTCGTCGGGATATTCGTTCCTACACTTCCTACCTTGTGGAGGCTGAGTTGATTCAATCCACAATCATTCCAGAGCAATTCTAGAACGTCGGCTGGCTTTTGACGCTCTAATCTAGTCAAACGATTTCACAGTACTCTCCTCGAAGTTTGGCTTCGCGATAACTTGGATACTTGAGCAAACACTCCATCTGACGACGAGTTAGGTCAAGGACTCTTCAACTTCAGGCAAGTGTAGAAACAATGTTAGCTCTCAATACTCTAATCTGGTAATATGGTATGTTATTCTTTCAAAAAAGGCGAACCTAATCAAATACATGGTGTAAAACGAGAAAATCAAAGCACTTCATCAGTGAAGTAATACGGATTGTTCGGTATTCCTGAGAAAAAAAGCAACATTTTATTGAAAATGGACAAATACAAATACAATCCCTTAGTACGGTAATGGGATGGCTAAGGGCTAAAATAATAATATTGATAATTCGTGCCACAAGTATGTGCAACCGCGGCACACGGCATAAATTCAGATCTGTAAAACAACTATTTGGATTTCATGACGGAGCAGTTATCCCCACTGTTATGTTTGTAGGTCTTGTGGTCCAAATAAAACAGGCTAATCAACGCACTATACTTTTAATTATTCATACAACACTTTATACAGTACGATTTTAATGAATTAATAGAAAAGAAAATATATATTTAAAAATCAACGTCCGTACGGTAGGACTCGCAAACGGATCTCAGAGGTTGGTGGGGCGACCCCGGCCCCTGCGCCCTCACCCCGAGCGGCGCTCGACTCGCATCGGCAACATTCTCCACCCCAGTGCTGCTTAGCAGCACTCTCCATCTATTGGTATTCTAGCGATACGTGCCGCTGACCGGGTGAGAATACCACTCTTGGTTTTAATCTTAACGGCCCTTATTCGGCCGTCTTTACCCGGTAAAAGCTGTTCCACTAGGCCTTTAGGCCAGGCGCAGCGAGGTCCTTCTGGGTCTATGATTAGCACCAGATCTCCCACTTGTAGAGGTCTCACTTCTTGAGTCCATTTTTTCCTTGGTAGCAGGTCGGGAAGAATTTCTTTTACCCATCTTCTCCAGAATAAATCTGCTAGCCGTTGGGCAATTCTCCATTGTTTTCTTAGAAAATATTCAGAGTCGTTATAGGCACCGAGATGAGGTAACACTGAAGAAGATCCAAGAAGAAAGTGATTGGGTGTTAGGGTTTCTGTGCTTCCGGGTTCCACGGAGACGTGTGTTAGCGGCCGGCTGTTCACGATGCTCTCGACCTCTGCCAGTAGTGTACAAAGCGTCTCTTCTCGTGGTGCTCGCTCTTTTAACACGACCTTTAAGCATTCTTTTACTGTCCTGATCAGTCTCTCCCATGCTCCACCCCAATGTGGACTTCCGGGTGGGATAAATGTCCATTTAGTCCCATAATTTAGCGCCTCACGTTTGAGGTACTCCTGGTCCAGGTCCTGGATTGATTTCCGCAACTCGGTGTCAGTGCCTCGTAAATTAGTACCATTGTCTGAGTAAAGGTACTGTGGCCAGCCACGTCGGGCTCCCATTCGTCGAAGTGCCATTATAAATGAATCACAGGTAAGTGAATTAACAATTTCAATATGCACGGCCCTCACAGTTAAACATGTAAACAAGACTCCGTACCTTTTTTGTCTCCCTCTTCCCACAGTGACTTCTAACGGGCCAAATAAATCCACGCCGGTGTAGGTAAATGCGCGCTGATGGTGGGCAACGCGGGCTCCAGGTAAATCTCCCATTCGTGGCATTTCTTGTTTACATTTCCTTATTCTACATAGCATGCATTTTTTTGTGACATTTTTAACTGTAGGTCTTAATTTTAATATCCAATGTCTTTGTTTCAGGTTATTTACGACCGTTTCTTGGTTTCCGTGCGCTGCGAGAACATGATGATGTTTCACTAGGAGGCGTACCACGTAGTCGCGTCCATCCAGGATCGAAGGTCGTTTTGTTTCAGGTCCAATTCCAGCGGCAGCGTCGATGCGACCCCCGAGCCTTAATACACCGTGTTCATCGAGGTACGGCGATAAGGTAAGTAGTCTACTCGTTTTAGGTAAGTATATTCCATTTTTTAATTTATTAATTTCTTCAGAGAACGTCTGCGCTTGAGAATATTTTATAAGTAACCTTTCAGCTTTCTCCATCAAAATGCCATCATCTTCTTGACTACGTCTACATTTATTTATAAATTGTAGCATTGTAAAGGTAGCCCTTAGCAGTCGTAACCATGACGAGAATCTTCCAGGGTCGGGTATCGGCACGTTCTTCTCAATGCACGGCGCTAATGTCATCACGCATTCTAAAACCTCATTATTTATCCCTTTGCTCAAAATATTTTGAGGCCACTCGTTCTCACTTTTTGTTAGAAATGCAGGTCCCAGTATCCACTCTGTAGGTAACACAAGGCGTTCGTACGATTCTCGGGTAGGTATATCGGCTACGTTTAGGTGCGTAGGCACATATCTCCACTCATTAATGTTAGTTAATTCATCGATTTCGCCGAGCCTGCTTGCGATGTAAGGCTTGTATGTGCGAGCGTTGTTTCGTACCCAATACAACACTACGGTCGCGTCACTCCAAAATATACGACGTTCCGGTTTTATTCTGTGCTCTTTAATTATTGTTTCAGCTAATCGAGCTGCCATAACTGCAGAATTCAGTTCTAGACGGGGCACGGTCGTTGTTTTCAAGCTTGCGATGCGGCATTTGCTTGCTATAAACGCTGTACGAACTATGTTGTTGTCTATCCAACGCCAATATGCCACTGCGCACATAACTTTCGTCGATGCATCGCAAAATAAATGAAGTTGTAGATCTGTATAAGTATTCATAGTTATTAAAACTAGTTTCCTTGTAGATGAATCAACGGCCGCTTCATTGATAAGAGCGTCTTGTCGCGTCTCGCTCCCGCTCGCAATATCTATGGTAGTCTCACTCCCGCTTGTGTAGACTTTTTCTATCCTGCTCGCACTTGCACAATCTGCGTTTGTCTTGCTCGCACCCGTAGCAGGATTCTTATAATACCTAGGTAAGCGTATTTCGCGCATGGAGTTTAATTGATTTATCCATTTCAGCCATTTTTCGTAGATGACGTCAGGTACTTGCTGGTCCCAAGTCACTCCAAGATGCCAAGTTAGTTGTACGATTAATCGTCCATTTATTGTAAAAGGCGATAAAAATCCATACACGTCAAAAATTGACATAACGACGCGCAGAATGTCTCTTTTCGTGGGCCTTTCTATCCCTTTGATTATATTTTCAGATAACTTTTTCAGCGAGACATCGAACCCGAGAGTGTCTTCGTTAGGATTCCACAACAATCCAAGTGTTCGCTCGCCCTCGTACTGTTGTCCGACTTTGAATCTTACTGCACTGTTACCGAAAGTCTCTTTTGGAATGCTGTTGATGACAGTTTGGCTGTTGCTATTCCAATTGCGTATATGGAAGTTCCCTTGTGCATGTATGTAGGTGACGTCACGAACCAGTTTCATTGCAGTTTCTTCGTCAGGTAAGCTGTCAATGTAGTCGTCTACGTAGTGTTGCATGTAGATAGCGTTAGCCGCCTCTGGGTAAGTAGGTTCAAAACGTCGAACATTTTTATTTTTGATAAATTGAGCGATGAACGGCGCGCAATTGGCTCCAAATATCAGTGACGTCATCAGATAAGTGTTTACAGGATCTTCAGGATTATCTCGGTACAGAAAACGCAGAGCGTGTTGATCTTCGGCCTTTATTTTCACTCTAAGGAACATATCTTTTATATCACCGGAGATCGCGATCTTATTTTCGCGGAATCGCCACATTATTCCTATTAGCGGCATTAATAAATCGGGCCCTTTGTACAGGTAACTATTTAAACTAAATCCATTTGATTTTGCAGATCCATCAAATACTAAACGAAGGCACTTTTTATTTGGATTATCGACGCCATGTGTAGGTAAGTACCAGGTTCTTGGTGACGATAAGGGATTCTTCAGCTTTTCGGCGTAGTTATTATCGAGTAAATGCTGTATGCGCTCCTTATACTTTCGTGCATACTCCTCACTCCTCTTCATTTTTGATTCGACTCCTTTTAGTCTCGATAACGCATTTGGGTACGAGTCTACAGTGGCGCAGCAAGGATCCTTCCATGGTAAGCCAACTTGCCATTGCCCATCGATCAGTTCAGAGGTTTGTTCCAGTTGCTTCTGGGCGAGTACGTCCTCCAAGTTCTGCCTAGGTTTGGCAGACACACCCATTGAATCGATGGAGAAAGATCGACGCATTTCTTCTTGTAACTCTCGTAGGATTTGATTATTTTCGGCAGCAATATCTTGTTCGTTACTGTGACTTATATGCAATGGTATGTGTCTTCTTTTGTGACATTACAGATGCAGCATTCGGCCCGTGGACTGCCCAGCCCAGCGGACAGCGAGTCGCGCAGGGTTCGAGCTCGCCGCCCAGCACGACTTCCAGAGGTACAAGTAAGTGGTAGTTATCTTGTCCGATGAGCATTTCAGGTTTAAGGTTTTCAGTACACACATATTTTTTTATAGGGTCCAGATATTTATATTTGCCACAATTAATTACTCCGAGGTTTTGCACAGGTAAGTTAAGCTTATCCGAACTACGCGCGGTAAAGTTAAACATTGTCCCGTTATTATTAGATATCGAGCATTCGATCAGCTGGGCTTCGCACATCAGTTCCGTATTGACCCACGGGCCGCAAACACGTAAACGTTCCCGCCGCCCGCGCAGCCCCGCGCGCTCCGCGAGGTCTGCACTTATGAGACTCACACTACTGCCATCGTCAAGGAGACATGTTGTTTTTATCACACCGTTAGGTCCGTGGATGTTTACAGCCACTACTTTTAACAACGCTACGCCCTGGGTAATGTTTATATGCGTTACACTTTCACTCATGTTTATATGCGATACAGTTTCTGTTTGAGCACTAGTGTCCGACACTTCTACCACGTCATAGGAAGTAGGTCGCGCGGTTGCATTTTGACCCGGCACGTAGTGTAGGAGGCGGTGGTGCGCCTGCCCGCACCCCTCCACGTCGCAGGCGGCTGCCGCGCACGATTGTCTATCATAATGCGATAGCAAACACTTATAACATAAGCCGAATCTTTTCACATGCTGCCAGCGATCCTTGCGTAGTGACTTTTTAAACTTTTTGCAATCTGGCAAATTATGTTTTCCCGTGCGACAATAGCGACATTTTTCGACGACATTTGTTTGATTAGTTTGTAACAAAACAGATTGTGGTTTATAGTCACTGTTTTCACTATAATTCTTTCGTTTATAGTCCGATCGAAGTTGGATAAGAGATGCACTGCACGTTGACACCTTTATGGCTTCCTCGTGGAGAAACTCAGAGAGGATGTCCAGTTTAGCTTTAGTTCCCTCTTTAATTAACGTATAACTATAGTCGTTCCACTTAGGTAGCAGCACCGTAGGTAACTTCGATAGGATAATGCCTACTATGTTCATTTCTTGTAGGTACTCTCCGCGGCCCAAGGCACGGACAGCTGTTACATAGTTTTTTATTTTCACGGAAAATGTAATTATTTCTTTATGATATTCGGGTGGAAGAGCGTGTAGTTTTTTAATTTCCGTTAGCATGCGTGATATGATTAACTCTGGATTTCCAAACTGTAGTTCTAGCGTGGACATGAGGGTATCAGGTGACGTGCCGCTCATAAGCAGCGCGCTGACGGCTTCTTTAGCGGGTCCACGAAGACACTTTCGTAATCTCCATATATTTTCAGTATCACTGAAGCTACACACCCTGGTTGACTCTTCGAAAGCTTGCTTGAATTGCAACCACTCCATTGGTTCGCCGTAAAACACGGGTAGTTCTTTCGGCGTGCTGATGCGGCTCAGCAACCTTGCGTTTTGGTTATTGTTAGATGCAGATACGGTGGCCAATGCCTTCAGTGCGCTAGCTAGCTCCTGGACTGGCACGTCAGTGCCGGCAACTGCTGCTGCCGACGTACACAACAGGCCCGATTTATTTCCAGTTTCGGGGGCTTGCTGTATTTCCATTTCCAGCTGGCTGCGCTCGACCCACTTGGCGACATCACTGTTAACCGATTGTTGTTCTTGTTCTGATGGTGGACTGTATTCTTCATCTTCCAGTTCGGCGAGATCCACTTGAAGTTTTTTGTCTATCAAGTCCATTTGTATGCGAGCCTTTGCTTTAGCGGCTTCCAGCTCCAGCTTCTTTCTTTGTGCTATTTTAGAAGACGAAGTCGACATTTTAGAGCCAGGATAACTAGTTTTGCGTGAACACTGACTTCGCGCTTTCACAATCTCCCTTTGTTCGGATTTTATCTGGCTACCCGTTTCTAAAATAATAGTCTTATCGACCTGGGTTTTATTTTCTTCGTCCTTTGCTGGCGTTTCTAGTTGCTGAATTGGAATCTGTTGTAATTCTTCTTCTTTCTTTTCCTTTTGTCGTCGTATAGTACTCCGTGTGTTAACCATCTTTGGTGTATGGTACATTCAGCATCCGGTTCGAAGACCACTTTGTTATGTTTGTAGGTCTTGTGGTCCAAATAAAACAGGCTAATCAACGCACTATACTTTTAATTATTCATACAACACTTTATACAGTACGATTTTAATGAATTAATAGAAAAGAAAATATATATTTAAAAATCAACGTCCGTACGGTAGGACTCGCAAACGGATCTCAGAGGTTGGTGGGGCGACCCCGGCCCCTGCGCCCTCACCCCGAGCGGCGCTCGACTCGCATCGGCAACACCCACCATAATTACCCAGAGCACCCAGCAACATCAAGATTAATAATATTTTTTTTATATGGTTTTTAGTTTTTGCTCTTGTTTATCCTGGCCCAACAAATACAATGATAGATTCCGTTGAGCACCAGGATACACTGTGCTGTCGCACAGTGTATCCTGTTTGATCATCAGGAAAATTTTATTAAACTTTGAAGGTTAAATAAGTTTTTAATTGAGACTGTATTTTCTTACTTTCATCTACTCGTAATGCTCATTAGGACGAGTCTAAAGAACCCAAACTTGATATGGCTACGTCGTTTCGTTCCCAAGTTCCCGAGGGCTTACCGCGAACTACGAAGTGTTGCCTCCTTGTCACACTTGCATGCGAATTTGGAAATCCGAGGTTCGCGTTTTGTTTGTGGTTTGCGGTAGGGTCTTGGCCACTTCCCAACTCCATCATGGCCAGCTCCACAATATAATAATATTTAATAATATTGTATTGCCTTCCCACTAAACTTACATCTACTAAATTGTAGCAATGGTAACTAGGAAGTGGGTCAAATTAAATTCGCAAGATTTGTTGAGCGACAAACACCAGGGACCACCATCCATTTTAGAACCTAATCATCCTGTCAGTTCCACAGAATAATTGTCAAAAAATGACAAGCCGAACCTAAACTGAATCGCATTTAAAAGATCATGGCAGCCCCTCGCCAGGTGAAACTGAAAACAATTTTTTATCTAATGGGTATTAGTCCAGTAGTTTATTAGTAATTAGCAGCCGTGTCGGAACTTGGTCCATCAAACATTTCGCCCAGTATATAAGTAATGGCCAGGAACCGTCTTCATAATTCATTAACAAACTGCCAAGTAATAATGTGAATATTATTAATGATGCTAACACTACAATGCCGCTGGAATTACAATACATACAATAAAGGGACAAACTGAAAAACGGTTCATACAACATAATAAATATCGTCTCCTTTTGGATGTTATAAGGGCGGCCACGGCCAATCGGCATAATTCGGCCGAAAAATTAACTTGTACTTCAGCATGCTTAGCCAAGTTGCCAAGCGCTAGCGCTTAGTAGCGTATCGTAGTTTTCCCTCTCTGTCACTCTTTCATATTAGTGCGGCAAAGACAGTTAGCTACGATTGACGGCTAAGCGCTAGCGATTGGCAACTTGGCTAAGCACCCAGGTTTGTAATAAAGTGTTTATGACGAAAAAATTAATCTACAAGGTGCCCGTGAGGAAAGGGAAACATTTTAACAGCATATTCCTGAGACTAAACGAAGCAAAAATTGTTGCAAAGCAAAAAGTGAGTTTTGGTCAAATCTGCAAAAAAAAAAATTAAATTTTTTTTTTGATGTTTTGAATGCCTCAATACACAACAATAGGATTTTATTAATGAAACTATCGCAAAAAAATGCACTTTAAACTTTTTTTTTTCATTTGCTAGGTTATTAAAGTTTTTTTTTGTTCATTTGATGTCTGTCAATTAAGTGTGACAAGACTAAGACAACATGGTAAGAAAAATTTTTCGTTTCCTAAAATGCGTTTATCATAGCGTAACGGGCTAAAACGATTTTAGGAAAAAATCAAATTTTCTCTTAAAATAGACGCAATCCAGAAAACTTCATATGACAAAAATGTCAGTTTAACTTCAAATTTGGTCAGAAATCCGCTGTTGTTTTTTTCCCCTTCCTCATGGGCACCGTGTATAATAGTACTTAAATGATCCAATCGAATCGATCAATACGATTTTTGCAATGGTGCAATCTTTAAATATTAAATTAAGTAGGTGCCCTGTTTTTAATTTGGTCGTAGATTCTGCAAATTGTTTTTAAAATTCTAAACCTTCTCCATGTAGGATGAGAGATAAGAACCAAACACAACAACACTTGTTTTTTTTAAGGTTTTTAAAATCGTATCTAGCCTATAACTTTGGTAATGTTATATCCAATGCAATGCAGCTTTCAGTAAAATATTACTGTCTTTATTGTAAAATTTTCGAAAGGGGTACACCAATTTGCAAAAACGGCCTAGTAGGCATTTAGTTACTTTTATTCTCTTTGCATTAATGGACAATGGACCACGCTACTGGTATTCAGAATAAAATGAACGAACGTTTTGCACTAATTGGTTTCAGACATGAATCAAACGTGGGTATCCATTTCACGTTGTCTCTTGCTAAGGAAAATTACAATATACTTAGACATTTATGTAAAGAATTTTGTGGAACGTATTAGATCAAATTAGTTTTTTATCTTCCAGCAGACTTGGTTTTCTCTTTATTACAAATATTTAAAGGTATAATCTGTGTTTGCAGAAAGAAAAGATTGGCAATTTATTTTGTACATATTATCAAACCGGAATCAGAAAGGGATTTGAAAGTACTGACGACACAACAAATGACACTACATCTACCAAAAAAGGAGTTGTTTATAGATGTAGGGAGTGATTATTGTCTGTAAGTCTCTGCACTTAAACTATGAATATTTGAATATCAATAAATAAATATCTTGGGACATCTTACACAAATCGACCTAAGTAGTCACACGGTAAGCTCAATTAAGGTCTGTGTTGTGGGTACCAGGCGACGATATATATAATAGATACTTAAATACATAGACAGCCTTGACCAAGGAACAAATATGTGTGATAAATAAATACATAAATAATTCCCTCGCCGGGATTCGAACCCGCAACCTCCAGCTTCGTAGGCAGGGTCATTACCAACTAACTAGGCTATGAATGCTGACAAAAATATGACTATGAATAGGTATATCTTTGATGGACATATACACTGTACATTGTGTCAACAGTATGTACGTTCGAATCCCATGACTCTCATCGCGGTTTGATAATACACGTAGTTGCTTGCAAAACAAAAGGTAGAGGTCTACATTTTTTTCTCCTTAAAATCTTCATATTCAAGGCCTCCCTTTTTCCAACTTCTATTATATAAAAGAAGTCTATATACCAAGTTGGAAGTAATTTGCTGATTATTTACTGGTCGCTCAAAACGGTTAAACTTTCACTGATTTCAAATGTACAGTCCGCTGAAAATCTATAGCTAAAGGCATGGAAACGCACTCCAATAAAAAAAATAGGGGAGATTTCCATTTTATACATTTATGTAGGTACTGCAGAATTGTAAAATATGGAGCGACCCATAGATAATGCTTGATTACTCTGAAAATTGGTATCCATTACGTTTAGAAGACATACATGTACAGTAATAAACCTGTGGAGTGAAAATATGCGATAAAACATTTTTTTGATCACCCTACGATATACGCTGATTTGGTAGGTAAGTGGTGAGGTTTTTAATACTGTATACGCGATGCTTTGAGAGATTCACTAAAAAGTATTATTTTTGTTAACTGTTATGGTTTTTTTATTACTTACATCAAGAAACCCTCTTATTCATTTACGTCTGATATTTTTCGTTGAAATGTCTTTCAGGAGAAAACTTTTATCCATCCGTAAACTCGGACTAAAGGCGACGAATAAAACCACGGAACAAAGCGCAATCCAAATGGCTACCTTCGTCACTTTAAAACGTAGGTACATCAATCTAACTGTCAAAACAGAAAAATATGTAAATCCTTAGGGCCTATAAATTGTAACAGTTGTGCTACAAATAAGATTTAAATACAACACCACCCTGAACTGAGGCTGAAGAATGAAGATTAATTGTGATCCCAGTTCTCTGGTGAGGGACTAAAACTTAATTTTGTTTCTTAAACTTGCTCCCAGTTAAGAGAAGGATTAAACCTTAAAACTCGGAGAGAGATTAAAATAATAAACGCTGAAGAATACTTAGCCGCGATATATTTATTGTGATCGGTACGGGCGTTTCCTTGTTCCGCCCGTGTACTCTTGGTAACTTGTACTTGCTTTAATTTGAAACATAAATAAACTAATTAGCTTCAACTTCTTTTCATGCTACGACCATGGGCGTAAAGTCATGCTCGAAATGCCAACCAACAGCAAACGTAAGTTAACGCGATTATGTTCTGGAGGGCTAAGTACCATGATAATAATGCGATTCAGTTTATGTTCGGCTTGTCAGTTTTATAGAGTTATTCTATGGAACTGACACATCGCGATTCAGAGTAGGTTCTAAACTGAATCGTATGATTAAATCCTGGTAGCACTCTTGTTTGTCGTTAAAATACGAGTGAAGATCGTAAAAGTTCGATCGTGAAAAATTCTAAACTTCTTTAAATTTCTTCCTAACAGCTTCATCAATAGTTGCGATACTGCGTACTGGTTTCGAATACTCTAATCCTTTTATATTTCGGCTTTGTTTAATAGCTAAGGACATCTTGTCAAAACCTATGCAAAATTCTAAACATTATTTGTGTAAGAAAATGCTACACATATTATAACACAGCATGTTATTTTCTTGTATGAGTGCGTTTTGTTGTTAGTATTTCCATAGGTTTTAATCATTTCAATAGAATTACCTAAATTATCGGCACAAAACTAATGTACCGCTTATGTTACCAGAGCTCTGAACACTGATATCATAACAATGAAAACTCGAGGTTTAGTATTCACGCATATTTAGCTATTATTATTGGCAGTGCATTAAATAATGTTAATTCTAACTTTGGTTAACTAAAAACAATTTTATTGTTTGCATTTTTACTTACCTATATATTTACATTTTTTATGCTATATTTGAGGTTACAAGTACTCGTACTTGTATGAATAAAAATATTAAGTGCATAGACAGTTAGAGAACCTATGATGTCAATAACAGGGTAGTCGTACTTGGCAATAAATATTACACAGAGTAACCATTTGGTCCTTTGTGAATTTTGAAAGAACCTTAAGTTTTAGAAAAAAAAATTGCCTACTAAATTGCCTTATAATCATCGAGATTGGATAAAGAGATGTCTTTAATGGATATACAGTTAAAGCTATCGTGGGTGGCGGTAGTAAGAATGGGAAGGATCACAATATACAGAATAATTATGTATATAAGACCCGCTACTCGTTTCACAGGCTGCTATAAAAATCGACACATTTCATGTCAACATAGTTATAAGAAAGGAATTTTACATATTTACGTAGAAACGGGGTCCGCTCATCAATTACGTTACATAATAAAACATACGTGTAGGTATATTGCTTTGGGAAGGGAAATTTTACATGTTGATGGATTGTACGAGCAAAAAACTCGTATCGCGAAAATTCACATGCTAAAAGCAAAGTAGATCTATAACGCTCGAACGTCAAATAGACTTTGATAAAGTATTTTTGAGCCTATATCCTGCTTCTAAAATTATCGATGTGAAACTCTTCCTTGATAATGCAGTTATGTAAGTAATAATATAAAAGTGCGTATACGTACATGATGTAGCCAATAAATAATAAAGCCAACCGAGGGTTATGCAACTGTGGAATAGTTGCAAGGTTGCAAGTATTACGGCTACTTGAGTAATTTTATGAATTATTATGGAGGGTGGCACATCATAGCGCAGTCTGTATAATAAGCAGCCTAGTTGGGAACACTGACTGCAGAGCTTGGTAACTAACAATTCGTGTCACAACTTAAAATGTCTGGGTGTTCCTGTTCGTTCCTAGGTTATGACTTTTCCTTATTTGTAGCTAAATGTGTTCTTATAAGTACCTATTTGTACAAGTCGCAGCGTATCATGTTTCGCTTAGCTTAGTAAATCACCACACGGCCAATATACTATTTTATTACATGAACTTAACGGAAAATACTGATATAAATAAAATCAATCCCGGAGCATTGGCTTATTACACCAACAGGTTAAAGTTTATTTTTATGTACATTATTTCTGATGTAGATTACTCAAATTGAAACAATAATGTCAGTTACATTTACCTCGGCTGACCTTAGCTTATACAAGATGAATTGCAGTTTCTTCAAAAGTAAAACAAAGAAAGTCAAATATACCCACTACCCAGTTGCAATGTCTGAAGGAAAAAATAAAGTGGATCCAAATAAAAGAGTGTCTCAGCCTATTTCAAATGTAAATCTCTGTCGTTGTAACGGGTCGGCTCCTGAAAAATAAGACGTAGGTCGAGATTGCCGCTTCTTGCTTTCGGTGACTCGGAAAATTCCGACGACGCGCCCTCTGCCGGATTTGCGAGTTTATGTCGTTTGGGGAAAAACTTAAACAACGTACTTCTCATGCGAGTGCTACTTGTGTGAGTCGATTGCAAACATGTACATAGGTAATTAAAGATCTGTCATGAAAACAAAATTTAATGTCATGATTTTTGTGTTACAAAGATAGATTATGTGTAACAACTTTTGGCACTGAAAAAGGACGACATTATTCAAATATTCTATGAGCGATCAACAATACTAACCTATATCTTTTGTATGTGCCCCCTTTTACTACCGCCGAAGGTTGTTAGACAGAGTTTGTATGATTATCTTTAGTAACACAATTGACGCGATCGTGATTTTTGTTTTGATTAAGGCCAAACAAACGAGTATTTACAATTTATTTTGCAATCGACTCTGGCAATAACACCATAAAAATTAAGACATATTTTTTATAATCTTATGCTAGTACCTCTCTTTGGTACATACCTCTACATACTTTCTATTAATTCGCAGCCCAAAATTAGGACCTTGCAATACCTACTTAATATATTTAGTTTAGTCATAGTATTAATTTACTCACTTGCTCAATCACACCAAAAAGCTTGTTGAAGATAAGCTCGTATCGCTAAGAAACTTTTTCCCGAATGATGTCAATGCTCTGCCGATCTGGTTCTTTGTCGTTAGACAACGTAGATGTTGTTGTCGAGCCGAGGTAGCATTTTTTATAATTTTATGCTGGTACTAGCATAAAATTGTAAAAATATCTCTCTCTATCTCTTTGGTATATATCGTACATAAAATTAGAACCTTGCGATACCTACAAAATACAGTGTGTAAATCTAATACGGGCGATCAATGAAACCAGGCATGGGATTCATTAGTGTAATCATGGATTACAAGGTTTTTTTAAATTTACTCTTAAATTATGATCACACAGATTTCTTTAAAGATTATCGTAGCAGCAATGTAGGTACGAACATTTGTTATTGTTGATATGTTTTGAAATTAGCTGTCAACGAGTGCTTAACTCGCGTATGTTGCTCTACATTGCGCACCGAATTATTTTGTATGGAAAATATTGTTGCTCTAATTTTAAGTAAAAGTTATCTGAATGTAGGTACTTATTATGTCGTAAACTAACAGCCGTTAACAGCTTCGCCCGTATTAGACTGACACCCTCTATATTTGGTTTAGTCATAGTATTAATTTACTCACTTACTTAATCACATTAAAAAGCTTGCCGAAGATAAGCTCTTAACGCTAAGAAAGTTTCAGCGTTTCCTAAACCGATATCCGCCTGTGATCCACAAAATGATATAAACCGCATCAACACATTACCTACGGAGCTTGGTGTACAGGTAAGTAAGATTTTTTCTTAGTGATTCGGTAATACGATTTACGTTTAATTTATCACGTTCGAATACTCTAGAGATAAAATAAATTAATTTCCTCCCCACAATTTCCGCGGCGCATTGACTACACGGAGCTTTTCAAAACATTTATTTTCCCATTTGAAAGGAAATGACAGACTCCACTTCTTGTATTTGCTTTTTTTAACTTTTCGCTTATTTATGTCTTTGGCGATAAAATAATAATTGAATTGGCCGGTAAATTTGGTATTGTGTATTTTTACTGCATGTTTTTTTAGAATCATCAATAAAGGTAGTTACCTAATTTCTGACATCGTGTGATATCATTTCACAAAATGCCTTTTTCACACCCCTATTCGAAAACTGGTAGACTTTTTATGCCTTGCTTGGAGAGAATTTATGTTCTAGGACTTTCTATAGCCAGCCTAAAAAATAACAACGAAAAAATAAAATAGTACGTTCATAATGGATTACGATTTCTTTAGAATCGATTATGCGCATATATTTTTTTCTCATGATGATGGAAAAAGTACTTTAACTTTTTCTTTCTGCAACTTTATCTTTCCGTTTGTCCCAATAGTTGACTGGTAGAGAGTTATGGCATTAAGTCCGCCTTTTGTACTCCTGTGCAATAAAGTTTAAATAAATAAATAAAAGCAGTATGTGGTGACGTCAAACTTATTTTCGTTTTGGGCGTTTACGCTTAAATCTCTTACACTTATATTCGGACGTCAATGAACCACCTCGCCAGAAATATGACATTTTGATCCCTTGTGACAAAATCTACTATTTGTCTTTCCTTTTTACCACTTTACCAAATCTTCTGGTGACGCGCGAGACATCATGATTAGTGTTAAGTACAATCTATACAAGGGCCGGTATGTAAAATTTACAAAGATCCTTAAAAGCAAATCGAATAAAAATCAATCTATACAGCTTTCTGAGGACTAATCAAATTGTACAATATCAAAATTGTAACTGACTGTATTATAACCAAACATTCATTTTCCATTTCAGTCTACCCCATGACAATAGCGTGAGCGTTAGTCGGATCCGAGCAATAAAAGCCGGTTAGTGCACTGTTTACCACGATACCCCGATAGATAACTCCGCGAGTAGTTATCGGACCACAGGCAGTAAGGCTAATTGGCGGGGCGGTAGTTACGGCGTTAGCCGGCGTTCAGGTTCCCACTGCGTGCGTGGATACAGCCTACAGAAACCAGTGTCAAGTGACCTCGCAATATAAACCGGCACACTGTTTACCACGATACCCTGAAACATAACTACGCGAGTAGTGGAACTAATGTCACTTGACTTTGAAATCTAACCTGTTTGCTTTTTTATACGCAAACAAGCCAAAAATATATATTAATATCCACCGATTACCACCAAAATCAGAAAAAAAACACAATTGCGTTCTTGAGTTTTCATATTTTTCACTATTTGGTCCCATAGTAAAATATTATTCAAAATCTAACACTAACACACACACACTCACACAAACACACGCACCCATCCATCCATACAAGTCCAAACATTCATCTATTTTCACTATGTAAATCTTATTTACTTAGTATTAGTAAGCAATGTAAGCATGCATCGTTTCTTATATAACTATCTTCATAATTATTACTTACTAAATATGAAGCCGCACTGACTTTGTAATCTGTTACGGTTTTGATCCCCACGATACAGGCAATGGATATTATATTATTTTTATATTGTGGGGTTCCCTGAAATGTTATTTTTGTGTTCTTGTTTTTTCGGTAAACAAATATATCAAATTTTAGTTTTTAAATAATCATTAATAGATTCATGTTTTATTATCTTGTATCACCATTTTTGTAACATTCTTTATTATAGTTCTGAGTGACTACAATGATTATCTTAAATGTAATTCAGTTTAGATTCGGGTTGTCAGTTTTTGACAGTTATTCCATGGAACTGACACATCGCGATTCAGATTAGGTCTTAAACTGAGTCGCTTTAGTAGATCGTGGTAGCCTCCTGCTTTCGACAGGCCGGAGGTATTCCTGCGATCGGAATCACGCTCAGATTGGGAAAATTAACCTCTTCCGAGCGACCCAATTGGTGGCCTATGATTAGTTTGTAATTTGTGACGGCCCTTTGTGAATTGCGGCGATACCACAGTTAAGAGTTTCTGGTCAATCAACCGTGGCTACGGTAATGTGTATTGAATTCGGGCACAATCGTTCAATGTTTGGTGGTTTTGATCGGTGAGTTGTAGGTACATACAGTTTGCTTGTTAGATCTTGTCCAGGCACCTAAAGTACGTGGGCAAAGAAATTATACTGATCATTATGTTAAGGTTCATGGTCTTAAGACCATAACTTTACGATTGCATATAATTATGGCCATCCAAATCATTTTTAATAGTTCATTACAGTATTATGGTATTTTGGTTTCGGCAACCCACCGGACTATTATTTAACACATCAATTGATACATGGCTGAGTCTACTTTACAACCAAAGTTTCGTGGCAACGCTCACACCAGAGTTTCATGTTTTTTTCTTTTTTCTAACCGGAAATCATTACCAGTATAACTAATAATTCACTCTGGGCCGTAAATACATTTGACAAAATCTCATTAAATCTGTTAAAAGTTAGCATGTACCGCAGCACGTTGAATACGGCCCAAATCTAATTAGCGATTCCTTTCCCAAGTGCAGCCTTTGTTCGTGTCGGGTGACGACTCTGTCCAAAACAATTAACGCATTCGTTCTCCAAATTAAATTATACGGCAGTGTTTCCCACGAGGATCTTTTAATGTCCCACTCGTAAGATCGGAAGGCATAAATTAACTGAGCTATTTGTTATGCTGGGCCACGCGCGTTTAATAATTAAGGCGTCACTCTCACACCAAGCGTTATAGGGACGTTTCTATTTACGGTTGTACCTAACTTGAATTTTTAATTTTGTTTTTTTTTTTACTTCCACCCTCATGTGTTTTTTTTTTATCCCAACCCACGAAATAAGTGTAGGCACCAATTTTAATACAAAATATCAGGAGCAACCGTCAGTTTCCCATTCACTGATGCCAGCAAAGCTTAAAAAGTGTATATTACCTTAAAACAAAAAATAAGTACCTACCTACCTACTCATGAGTTGCTTGGATTGATTTACGTGGTCACTGGTCATCGAAATGCTTTACCTTACGCAAGTTATTTGTAACACACAATTTATTTAAATGATTCCTTTTTTTCTTTTACACGCTGGTTGGCCACCCTATATCGAGGGTTGCCTGCTGAAACCCGTCGACATAAGTATTTATTGAAATGACAACCTCAGGTAAATGTCGTATAGTTCGTATTTCAAAAATCGGTGTGCTCGGGTTCGAACAGGCAACCCTCGATACGTTCTAAAAGTAAACTGTCGGTCATATGCTACCTTACATCCTTTTAGGGCGGATTTTTATATTTTTGTAGTTTTTTTTTTTAATTTTCCAAATTTGAATTATATTATACTTTTTCTACTCAGAATCGCGAGCTCTTTCGATCCTCATTAGCAGAAAAGTGTCCCGAAAATTACATACATTTTTTTGTCTTCCACTGAGTTACGGTTGAAGAAAGTGTATGAAAAATGGTAACCCAATGGAATTTTTTTGGGACACTTTTTTATTTCTATCAGGATCGAAAAAGCTCGTGATTCTGAGTAGAAAAAATGTAAAAAAGTCCAAATTTGGAAAATTAAAAAAATAAAAATAAATCTGTCCTTTAATGCGGATTTGATAAGTACTAAAACTTACTTTTATGGCCATGAAAACTAAAAATCAATTTTGACATCAGCAACATGGGACGGCAAAACTTTCAACAAGTAACAATAAAAAACTTTTTAAACTCTCTGACGGTTATACAGAGTTAGAGGGTAATACCTATACCTTTTCCCAAAAAAAATGCGGCTTTGTAACTCCACATACAGGGTGTAAGTTGGGTACGGGAGACTCTTAACGGGAGTTCACGTAGGCAACTAATAAGTAAAACTTTACTTGCCTTGAATACCTAACAAAAAAACGTTCTTCAAATAAATTGATTCAGCCCTTAATGTAATGCAACACATTCGAAATAAACACTCGTTGACAGGTAGTTTCAAAAGTGGACATCGGGTTGTGTCATCCTGTCAAACTGTCATAATGACGATGTTTACAGCCACATTAGCTCAGCAATCATTTGAAAATTAATTATGGGGCTATGATTAAGTGTCACCTTTTTGTAATTAATTATTTCACAAATTAATAATTGTATGCTTGGCTCGATTAATCGCCCGTATATATAGATACGCTGTAGGTAGATTATAATGTATGTTATATTTTACGCACTGTTTTCTTAGGGAAACACATTATTTGTACGGTTGACGTCAAATATACATAAAGTTCTTCACATCTTCATCATATATCTTTGCAATTCAACTCAAAGTTTTAATTGATTCTGGGTACTTTCTTTTAAATCCACTCGTAATTAATTTTCACAGACGTCTGGAAGTTTCATGTCTTCTGAAATTAGTTTTATAATCACTCAGTTATGGACCACAGATTATATATAGATAGACATATACGTATCCCTAGTACTCAGCCAAACGACTCTTTATTCAAGTACTATGTATAGCAACAAGCACCTTCAGATCGTCGTACTACTGTCTTCGCCACGTATTTTTGATGGCCTGAAACTGGCCTACCGGGTGTTACATTAGTCGTGATACAAACTGTGAAAAACCTGTTAAGATGGTCTTTCTGAACAAGGTTTCCTTCGGGACCCATATGAAAATCTTATTTTTTTTTTAAGACTAGTACAGTTCGAGTTCATTAATATGTATACATTTTTTCAGACTGATCTCTTACAAATGTGTTTACATAATAATGAAACGAGACTGAAAATCATGAACACTTCTGTACCGATCTGTATGAAAACCGTAATTTTTTTTCGCGACTTTCATAATTATAGGTCCCATAGGAAGCCTTGTTCAGAAAGACCATCTTAACAGGTTTTTCATTAGTTATATCACGACTAATGTAACACCGAGTATTATATCTCATTTTGTACAATTACGTTAAGTGGTATATCTATTAAAATACACGTCTATGACGCAGACGCCAGGAGTGTGACGCGAGTGACGCCACAACACGTCACTTAATTACTCTCGTAGTCGAGCAAATATTACTGACGTTCCCCGTGTAGTTAATGTAACTACGCGTCGCTAGTGATGTCTCTGCTGGCAGTATTTACTGCCTAGAAATATTGCCTTTGGTAAGTTTTTAGTTGCTGAAATGAAAATACTCCTTCCGATTCTTAGTATACATACAAATGTAATTTTCGGAAGTAATCAGGTTACTTTCTGTCCGATTCTGCTTACATCATTGTGATTGATATTTCAATGCTTCAGCGTCAGCAGCTTCAGACGGTTTTTTATTTATTTATTGACACAACAAAGTGGCCCCACTCCACCTGATCATAAGTGAAAAGTAGAGCCCAAATCGCAGCGGCAACGAACCGGAGACCAGCAGTTTACCTGTCAGAACGGTGTTTTGTTTTAAAGTGTGTAGAATTTTTTACCATTTTGTTTTACTAAGACGTGTCCGGATAACCATGATGGGTAGTTTTAAATGATGTTTTCTCGTGAGATGCTCTTAAAATGATTCTCTTATAAAACGACTTTAATTTATGAGAACTAATAATTGAAGATATATATTATTATAGAAATACGTTACGCAACGTGTATTACGTTAATTTTTTACGATTATAACGGTATAAGATCGAAGGTGCCTTGTAATGATAAACAATCATACGTTTACCTAAATTAAGTCTTAAGCAAAACTGATTCTACGATAACAGAATGTCAAAATTACAAGCATTTGTTAAGCTTTATATACATATTCACGGGAATGACATCACTATTATGAGTCTGCATTCGTCTGGTTCATATTTGGTTACGATAGAACAGTTTATTTCCTTAATCGAATACATTATCCTGTCGAAGTTCAAGAAATAAAGCAAATGTGTGGTATACAATGAGTACTCAGCAGAGATACATTATTTACTAATAATCTGAGAAAATAAAGCCAAATATGAATAGTCAGCGTAAAAAGATCCAATAGTTATTAAATTTTGTACGCTTGTACCTTTAGTTGTCCATATTAATATAATATATTAAAAGTCCTTGAGGGTCGGGTGCAAAAGGGGTGTATGTATGCTATTGCCCCTCGTCCCTATTTACATCATGGCGTTTTTGTTTTGAATCGACAATTAATGGATAGAGTTTCTATGTTGGGTTGGCAGATGAATTAGCTCGTGAATTGTAAACTCACATCATAATTACTGGATAACCACAACTAACAATAACAATTTGATGTCTATCATGAACTATGCCGTTTCCTTATAATAGTGATGTTCCATCTCTCTGTTAACTTGAGCACACTGTAGCATTGTAAGAATTAATCGTAGCTTAAACCAAATACGGTTTTTGTAGGATTTTTTATAAGGAAAGTTATCTCAGAAGTAATCATAATGCTATTATTACACCTATTCCAGATTTAAGCAAAACATGAACAAAGGGCCCTTAAGATAAGTAGAAAACATATTCGAGAATGCATGTATCTTTAATGAAAGAAACTAATACTATGTAGATTTACCGTGGTCGAGTAAGCTTCGCTAGTTTACTGAAACCGGATCCGGTGTTTAAATTGTAATTTCGTTCACGTGAATGTCTTTTAAAAAAAACTATAGAAAAAAAATTAAGCAAGTGTTGCTTTTTACAATATTGCATCACAGTTTCCATTAGTGTGTCGCTTATTATCGTATCGCATTATTATATGTCTGTACGTACGGTCAAATGCAAAAAAATGTATCGAAAGAATCCTCTTATAAATATGTTACGACGTTAGTAAAATTACACAGAATTAAAGTGCAGCGCGACATATTTTTGAGCCTTTTTATATACACCTTATTTTGACTTACTGTTATTTTGCAAGAGCTAGGATGATAGAAAGTTGTGAAAAAAGTAGGTAACAACAAAATTGATCAATAAAGTAAAGTAATAACTCAAAAGCAACGTCCCAAACTTCGTGATTCTAAAACAGCAAAAAGAGCAACGAGGAATCCGAAACAAAAACAGAAGAATGATGTATTAGCATTATCGTTAGTTCCCGTAAAGTTTAAGAAAGTAACACAATGGAACTGGGAGGATAAATGAAACTGCCTTGGGCGCTGCAGCACGGAATTAAGTAACAACCGACATGATTAATTGCATACTATGCAAAGTGGAAGTTATAACAGGATCCGTGACAGTGCCCAAGATATATTGTTTTATAAAACATTTCTACTTACAAACAGGTGCGGAGAGAAACACTTTCGGGCTTAGGAAACGAAAAGCAACCTTATGAAACGATGTCCACGTTTGTGAGATTTCCTCTTGATATTGCATCTTTAATATAGAAATCTTTCCATGTCAAGCGCATGCCACATTTCTATGAAATAAGCTTATAAAATACCTTATAAACTTATTTCATTCAAAGTAATATATGTAGCATGCACATAAGTATGCCGCATGTATTATAGGACATTATATATAAGAAATGTGGAAGTATTTCACGGTCGATAATGAAAATGTATCTTTTTATATTTTGAGCACAAGGTACACGTATTTTAGGTACGAATACATGTTCTTTACCCATTCAAAAACGCCTGCTCCCAACTTGCCAGTATACCAATTGGCACAGATCAAGATCATACAATACAAGAAACATGATGTAGAAGACACGCTGTAGAATACTCTCCCACAGTAAAATTAATGAAGATTTAAATGCAAGTACAGTTGTCGGTATATAAAAGGCACTACATGATTAAATTCTGAAATGTGGTTAGAATAAATTCATACCGCATGTTTCATGTTTAAATTATATTAAGCGAGTAACTGAATCTCCGAGCTAAGTTGGCAGCAAGTTGCAAGTGCGAGTTGAAGCCTAATTTGCATGCAGCGATAGCAAAATTCAATGAACGCGTGCAAAGTTGGATGCGACGCGTCGCGTAAACAAGGAAACTTGGAGTTCTTCAGTTTTTAACGCACATCTTTTAATCTAAGGGTCTACAGACAAGTTGGATTCGAAATTTTTGAGATTTGTCTCTGTCACTCCAACGAAGGCATCAATAGAGTGACAGAAAAAAATTCCCGAAATTTACGATGAACTTCTGCGTTTGCGGGGCCGCAGAAGCACTGTTTTCTTGCTTTTTTTAGTTTATTCACATTCCATTTTTATAAATACAGGAAGTAACAAATCTAGTAGTGATGGTGATTATTTTTCTAATCACAATATAATACACTGATAAGGCCCTGAAACGGAAATATACGCAAGCTGACCCACAAAATTCCTAAGATAAGCATTTAAGGGACCCGTTACTAAAAAAACTATACGAACATAAGTACTCGCCCCAGAAGGAAGGACGCTTGGGGACTCAGTCGAAGGCTATGTCTCAATTGTGTAAGAGGAAGTTACAACGAGGGTCTGCGGGTTTTTACGAGCTTTATTATTGAGCTATAAACCATAAAAGCGGGCCGCTTTATAAACTCTAAAACAAAACACGAGCGACCGCATATTTCTCCTTTATACACTCCAAGTTATATAACGCTGCACAATCAGAATTATTTACGGTTGTAAGTCTTGTGAGTAACACTGATTTTGCGACACCATACGACACCATGGCTATAAACGGGGGATTCTGAAGTTTATTTTGCAGTGATTTCAATTTCATACTGAGTGATTTCGGGGTGAAGATTACAAATGACAAAAAGGTAATTAACCTTTTTGATTCCGCTAAAAAATTTAAACGTATTTCATAAATGTTCCCTCGTCACAAACGTAAATTGATTATAGTTTTTGTAGATAGCACAAACACAGCTAAGAGTACAAAAAGGGCCTGTTTTAACATCACCGAATAAAATATATCAGTCTGTCAAATTAAATATTGCTGTCCTTTTAAACAGGCCGTAAAAGAAATATAACGCTGCACAATAGTACATTACTACCGAGGCCGGGAAGTGACTGGTTGCCGGCCGAATATATGTATAATTTCTTAGAAAGAAGATACATTTTTTTGTTTCATTTCATTGCATGTTTGAGAAAAGCATTATACATACCTCGGCCAAGAAGTGACGGGTTGCCGTCCGAATACTATCCGTACTACCGTCTACATATATTCGGCCGGCAACCAGTCACTTCCCGGCCTCGGTAGTAATGTACTATTGTACAACAGGTATATAATAAGGGTTCTTATAAATTTACAAAACGAGTCATAGTTTTGTAATAACAAACTCGAGAATTTTAAGACCTGTTATGTACCGTTGCAGACAATAGTTTTTCTACGTCAGCACAGCAGTGACGCCTCCTAGCTGTGACACAATGCACATACGAGTATAGACTAGTAGACTTTGGCACCACAACTAAGGTGTTTTAGATACCCCTGTCAGTCACGCAATTGACAAATTAGATAGCTTGAGTAGAAAAACAGAATTTTTTATGGTATTAAATCTTGTAACACTAATTTTGCGTTTCCTGATATCGATCACCTTCCGATAACGATCCGGCATGACAAGTGATGAAAATTCGTCTCGCTTGTCGATTCCATGGAAAATTTTAGTATGTATGACCATGTCTTCCTTTTTTTTTTAATCACGATTGCCGGTGAAATTAGTTGTTATAAGTAAGTACCTACTCTTTAGTCTTATTTACTTTTGCGATTTGTACAGATAATAATGCAAAATCTTATTCCTTCGTATTTTCACGGAAAAATCCGTATTGGGATTTCATTGTGACAGCAATATAAATTCGAAAACACAAGCATTTTGTACTAACATCTGTATAAGTTGTACAACTGTTTGGTCCTAAAAGTCATTTGCTTTTAACATCACTATCCCTTTTACATTATTCAAGCACTGGAGGCAATCAAATGACCGTCTTCTGTTTAGTTTCGCGTTTAATTTGAACGTGCGACGTGAATGGTTAACATTAACTAGCTTTTATCGCACAGTTTACGGTTCCGCTTGTACTAGAGGAAAAAAGAAGTCAGTTACCCGTACTGCCTTTTTTTTCATTTATAGATCTTTTTGATACGGGTACAAAATTGCCAAGTACCTACTTATTGTGTCTTCATACTATGTGCTCATATTGAAAATTTAATTTTGAATTGTCATACTTATCTTATATATCGTGACGACGGCAAACAAGCTCACGGCCCATCTAATGGTGAGCAGCTACCATAGTCTGTGGACGCTAATTACCAAGGTGTGTCAAATGAATAGTCAGTGTGGGGTATCGTTGAATAGGTATTTGAAAAAAATAAGGATCCTAGAAGAAGCTTTTATTCTAAAGTCAATATTTTCGGAGATATCCGCTCCAGAAGAAAAAAAGATGTGCTCCCCTGTAACTTTTGATCCGGAGGTCCGAAAAATGATGAATAGGGGGCTTGTACAATACTTTACAGTAAATTTATTTAAAACATAATCGGTCCAGCCATAACCACGGAATTTACACTAAGCCTGTCCCGACATGCTCTTGGCCGATTTTTTGTTTAAAGATTCATCGTCACAGCCAGCCACAATAATCAATGACTACTTATATTTTTCACCCTGATTGTGCATTACAGATTACGAGCAATTATACGTAAACGAAATTACTTTACATTTATGTTTGCCGTGCAATCAGTGAGGTGGTATCGGGGCCCAATTCGCATTCGAAGCCTTTTACGTAATTGGAAACTACATGGTTACAATATACTTGTAAATAATTTGGGCATGGCCAATATTAAATGTATTAAAATTAATACACGGCGATATTTAATATACATTTGCGAAAAACTTATTCGAAATGGAAAATAATACATTACATTCAGATTTTTGTTTGATGCTGACAACAGAGCAGAGAAATACTATCTACTCGTATTATATATTTAGTCTCTAGGTAGGACTATTAGTAATACTTTTTGTGGTTAGTTTGTAGGATAGATATTTAAATAAAGGACTTCTATGCGTGGTTAGGTACACATGCTTATTATAAATAATTATTATATTTCAAAATCTCTTGAATATTTAAAGGCTGTTTTTCTATTATTTTCACATGTTATATTTTAAGAAAGAAGTCATATTATTACAATTTGTGTGAAAACGTAGTTTTCGAGGTAATAATGGTGATACCTCACATAAATTAAAAAATAAATTTATCTGTATCTACACACAATTTGCTCAATTTTCATTAAAATTATTAGTAAAAACTTAGCTACAGAATTAGTGTGTCCATCGTGTCTAGAATTTAGCTTAAATAATATGTACAAAAATCTCACTACTTAATATCTAAGTAATAAGCCTTCTTGAAAAAGTATAGGCGACTTAATAAAAGTTAATGGATAACTTTACTATAAAAGTTTCTATAAAATGTTGTCTCTTTCTCACAAAGACAAGTGATAATATTTGTGACCAAGGTACCTAAATACTTTTATTTGCATACATTAAAAAGAAAGTTTTGAGCATTTCCTTCCAAAAACCATATTTATATATCAATTAAAATTGTTCAACTGTCCCTTTCAGGTTACCTACGGCCATTTTCTATGTGGTTTGATATACATAGTCTTCATTACTTCTCTGTATAGCCCACCTAACGAAAACCAAAAGTTGCCTATCGGGGGAAATAATTCGTGTATAAGCGAATTTTGGTATAGTTGTAGGGAATGGTGTTTTAAACCACGTACTAAAAGTACTGGTGGTTAGGGGTGGAGCTAACGGGGGGAGGGGGGTGTAAAGGTCCTTATTTTTAATTTTTCGTAAATAACTCGTAAACCGTGGCTTGTAGCAAAAAACGTTCTAGTACATAAGTAATCTACATAAAATTCTCTACAAAAAAGACATATGCATGTTTCCTCTGGGATCAATGTGTCATGAGATAAGAAAGCAAGAAGATGGACACTATAGAAATAAACACATTTGTTTAAGTAGGTATGGCACATACAGAATGCTCGCGGGCATTCCAAAAGATTTAAATGCTCAATTCCTGACCATATTTAGGATCTTTAATGTTAATAAAATTTCCGGGATTCGGCTTGGTTTCAGAGATAATCAACCTTTTTTTCGAAATAAGTTTTTCGACGTAACTCATCATAAAACTTCTTTTTGATTACAATGCTACCACAATGTGTTTTAATATTACCACACCTTTTGCCTGGCAATCGAAAAATGGGAATAAACTTGACGATATAACCTGTCCCTAAAAAAAAATACTAAAATAAATCATTTTAACAAATTGTTGTTATGATAAAAAGTACTGGAAATGTTAAAAAGTATGCAAAAAGTCTAAAAAAAAAAGAAAAAAAATTTTTTTTTGTGGTATTTGACATTAGGTCTCATAATAATTTTTGTTTGTTTTGATGTCTAGAATGCATAGTTAAAATATTTTGACGATGATTATGAGAATATTTTAGGTTTAGAAGATAATTAGGATTTCATTTTTACAAAATAAGCATACAGAGCGCGCCCGGGAGCGAGCATTCCAAAATATTTTAAGTATGCATTCTACATATCAAAATAAACAAAAATTATTATGAGACCTAATGTCAAATGCCACCAAAAAAAATTTTTTTTTTCTCTTTTAATTTAGACTTTTTGAGTATTTTTTGACATTTCCAGTACTTTTTATCATAACAACAACTTGTAAAAAATATTTATTTTAATAATTTTTTTAGAGACTGGTTATTTCGTCAAGTTTATTCCCATTTATTGATTGCCAGGCAAAAGGTGTGGTAATATTAAAACATATTGTGGTAGCACTGTAATCAAAAAGAAGTTTTATGACGAGTTACGTCGAAAAACTTATTTCGAAAGAAAGGTTGATTATCTCTGAAACCAAACCGAATCCAGGAAATTTTATATAACATTAAAGACTCTAAATATGGTCAGGAATTGAGCATTAAAATCTTTTGGAATGCTAGCGAGCATTCTGTATGTGCCATACCTACTTAAACAAATGTGTTTATTTCTTTAGTGTCCATCTTCGTGCTTTCTTATCTCATGACATATTGATCTCAGAGGAAACATGCACATGTCTTTTTTGTAGAGAATTTTATGTAGTTTACTTATGTACTAGAACGTTTTTTGCTACAAGCCACGGTTTACGAGTTATTTACGAAAAATTAAAAATAAGGACCTTTACACCCCCCTCCCCCCGTTAGCTCCACCCCTAACCACCAGTACTTTTAGTATGTGGTTCAAAACGCCATTCCCTACAACTATGCCAAAATTCGCTTATACACGAGTTTTTTCCTCTGAGTTTCCTTCGTTTGGTGTACTATGTAGTGCTATGAAAAACAAGTAACAAGTAGGTATTTGCAAGACTTATCAAATTAGCTACAAATAAAAATTCAAACACGATAGTGATATATGCTGGTATATATATGTCCCGATGCCATCAATGCAGTAAACACTGTCGATGTAAAACCAATCATAGAAATATCTCTTTACCACAAAACAACCAGATTAAAAAATATTGGTCTCATAACAGCATCCATTTTCCTTCTATCCTTATCTATGATTTACAATCTCAGTCCCGACCACAGGAAATGGTCCGATAGAGTGGCTGCACCGCTTTAACTTTACCAACTTCGCTCGAATTTTAGACTGTCAACAAACTAACACAACTAAAGTGGCACTTTAAACTAGCTTTATTTGCATTATTATATGGCTGGGTTGCTGGTGGAGAACTTCTTTTAATTAAAATGCGCAATGATTGGTCGGAACTGGGTAAAGTGGGTCTAGGATAAAATTGTTTTTAGAGTTGCAGTGGATTGGAACGGTAAAACGATTTAAAGAAGGCTAGTAATAAATGTAATGGTGGAACATTATTGGGCCTTAAAAGTTCCTATAATTCATTAAAAATATAAAAATCATGTCGGGCTATGCTCAGTGTAGGATTCCGTAATTGTTCATAAACAGCTGGGCCAATTATGTAGTAGTAGTAGTAGTAAAACACTTTATTGTACAGAAAAACAAAACATAACATGACAAATAACTGTTAAAATGAGTACAAAGGCGAACTTATGTTATTACCTACTTATTGTGTTCGTCCATTCATATTTTTTTCATATTTTTTTACCCATAGATCAAAAATTAGAGTTTTATTCTGGAGCGGTTAATCAAAATAAGAAAACATCCCCACTTCACGAGTAGGGGAGGTACTTACTCGAAAAAAAATTTTTTTTGTTTTATTCTACCACCTTTTCGGCGTGATTGATATAAGTAATATACCGTACCAAATTACAGATTTCTAGTACCTACTAACGGCCACTGAGCTATGCTGCGAACAGACAGACGGACATGGCGAAACTATAATGGTTTCTTATTTACTACAAAACCCTAAAAATACCTATATAGTCTTTTAGATTTAGTCTACAAAAAGGCCGGTAAAAGACATTATCATTTTGCTATATTGTGTCTAGTAATATTGTATTATATCTCTTGCGCTGTAGATCATTTTGCTATATTGTGTCTAGTAATATTGTATTATATCTCTTGCGCTGTAGAGGAACGTATACCTATTTAAAACTAGTCACGTTTAAAAGACGTCTCACTCCACGCTGCGCCGAGCTTTACGAGTTTTCCGTAATAAACATACATATGAGTTAACTGAATAAAGTGACTCCAGCAAGTTATTATCTAGCATATAGCAATTGAAGCACCAAGTATTTTAAATATTATATTACAGCACACCGCCAACAAGACTGATTTAATTAATTATCATTATAATTTTCCGTTGGTTTTCTCGCCATTTACTAATATAAAAGTCTCATTTTGTTTAAATAGTATTTATACGAAAGTTCATGTCACTCGCGGGTGGAATCTTGGATAGGTTGCAATTGCAACCCACTTTTATTTTATGTTTTAGATAATACGATAGAAACAATTGTAAGAAGCTATTGTTTATTTTATAAAACATTTAATAATTTGGTTTGTTAGTTAAATTAGATAATTTTGTAACTTAAGGGTCGGATAGATGTGGGAAATTTTTCAGATTCTGTCAAATTTCCCCATTTCGCACACACATTCACTTCACGCACACTACCTCATTTTACCGAGTGGGGTCATTGAACCTTGGTGATTTTTTTTAATGAAAGCGGCCGAGTTTGTAATTTATCACTACCTCTTTTGAAAAATTACACTTGTCAAAGTACTAGATGGTAAAAAAGATAGAGAGGGATAGATTTTATAAGACTATCCTTGTCTTTTCGAGTCGATAGTCATCTCAATGCAATGCAAAAGACAGATTTAATAGGAAGAAGATAAAATGAGTGTTTTAAATCGACACGAGCTAGGAATTTCCTTTTCGCACGTGTATCATACGACGTTTTTCAGTACAGATGGCCCTCTGAAGTTTCGACCTGACAAGAAATGAGCCATTTCTCGCACTAGTGCGGCAAAAATCTGTACTAAAAATGGATTTTCAGTACAGATCAATCAATTTGTTAGTCATCATCAGATATATCTGAACGACCACGGCACTCAAAAATATGTGAGCATGCACACGAACGCTATGATAATAGCGGCCTGCTCAGACATTTATGAGCACCCTGGCCGCTCCGCTATATCAGATGGTGACTGTACAGCATCGTATTCTGATTAGGAAATAGTAAGAGAAAAAAAATCTGTGTTAGAACAAAATGGCTTGGTTCGATAGTATGCCTGTTTGACCAACTGGTTGTAAGGCAAGCCATTAGTCCACTATAATAAAAAAAAAACTATTTTTCTGATCAGAACACGATACTGTTGAATATAGGCCCTAAGTATTCACTATCACCAGCTTTTCGTAGACATTCAACTTTCCCACTGCTGTGTGCGCCAAACGCACAAGAGTCCACCAACTATTGCAGTGCCAACGACGCACATTTGCGAGTCCATACCTACTAATTTGACATTTACAGAGGTAAATATTCTAAATTTATTTATTTTTTCTTTTTGGAGATTATTGAGAAGTTAAATATACCTGAAAAATTGTTTAATGAGATTAATAAGTGTATAGATGTAATGCACAATCTCTTATTTTCGTATATTGAAGAAAAAACCCGATTCTATCTTCTCCACAATTCGCTTCAGTGCAATGGTCAAGTAGTTTCCGTGAAAAGCCAAATGAATGGAATTATGCATTACATTTGTATAATTATTAATGTGACTTACCAGCAGCTATCAGGTTTAAGGGAGCTTATTTTACTAAATTAAATTGCATTCATTATAAAAATAAAAATGCACATAAGTAAAACATTAAGGCATTTATTATATTATCTTAAACGGTAATCAGTACTTTATTTCAAGAATTACAATTACAACTGTAAATTGAAGAATTACAATTACAAGAAAATAGTAGATCTTAAAAAAAATATTACATTTACTAATTTAAATATTAGATGACATATAGGTACTAAATAAATAAACAATATCGAAGTTTACCAACGGTGGAATTTGGAGAGTTGTCCTCAGTTTTGCGGCTGTTGCCTAAACCACTCGGCCACTCCAGTGGTCTATCCTCCTAAGTCCCAAGTGCCTTCTAAAAGAACAAAATGGCGTTCATCATTAAGTCACCCAGGACTAATTTAATCACCCAGGACTATAACATTTTAAAGGTCGTTCAATCACAATGTAAACATTAATTCCATGACGTCAGGGGCCTATTTCTCGTAACTATTAGTTTACGAGTATATTAGTTATTAGTTACTAGTGAAAATTTTACAAGTCCTAATATTTTCTGTTTCTCGAAAATAATTATTAGACTGGTAACTAATATTGGTACACTAATAAAAAATATTAGTCCAGCTTGGCTGATTGGGGTATTACCCATGCTTTATTACATATTAAAAAAAATTAAACATTAGCGGTAAAAAACAAATTGTTTGTTTAGTTAAAATAAAATATTTAAATTTATTAAAAATGGAAATTAGCGCGGAAATGCCGCTAGTTTGTTAGGCACCTTTGCACCGGGAATGTTACGGGGTGGGTTATTTGATTGATTGGTGCTTATTCGTTTAGCTTTAAGGTTCTTTAGTTAAGTTTAGATTAGTATTATAGTATTTTGTCATGTTGTTTATTATAATTGAATGAATTAAATTATTGAATACAATGGAAAAAAAATGAAAATGGATATATTATGAAGTTGATGGTTTTGAGGAATATATTGGAAGCCAGAGATATTTTATTTGGACGGTTTTCGGACACGTTAACCTAAATAGATAAACGTAAAAAGGGGGGGGGGGGAATTAACAATTTTAATTATTTCTCATCCGAATCTACCCAAATTTTATAATTTTCTTTAGTTAACTGCGATAAGTAACACGCTAATAGCTTAGACTAATATTTTTTACCAAGCTTCGGCGACTAATAGCTTTATGAGTGTATTTTACTAGTGTAGTTATTTTTCTTTGTATTCGAGAATCCAAAACCAAAGTAGGTCTAATAATATTAGCTAATATTTATTACTTGGTAACTAATAACTACTATTTTATTAGAGTGGCTTCGAGAAACGTAAACTTGTAAAAAATATTAGCCCATGGACTAATATTACTAGTCTAATAAGGTACGAGAAATAGGCCCCAGGACTTAACAATGGTCGCCATTTTTTGTTCTTTAAAACGCCACCTCGGTCTTTCTGACTAAAAATATTTAAAAGGCCCGGGCCTTAGGAGGTTAAGCATCAGCCACTAAAGCTGAGGACGTCGGGTTCAAATTCCACCTATGGCTTTGGTAAGCTTAGGTATTTTTTCTGTGGTATATGGCATCAAATATTTAACTTTATATAGGTACATCGTAGTGTTACTACCTACTTAAAAAAAATAACTTAAAAAAATATTTTATAAAATAATTTGAGTTGTTCCACAAAAATTGTAACCGTTATAATGGCGGGACCAGATCCTGAATTCGATCGATTCATATTGCATTATTTATTAGTACTGAATTAGTACTATTTGGTACCTGTTGTAAAAAAAATTGTACCTCTTCAATTTCAAAGTTATATTCAATCCGTCTGGTCCCGCCATTATAACGTTATAATGGTGGGACCAGGTCCTGAATTCTGTCGATTCATATTGCATTATTTAATACTGAATTGATACTATTTGGTACCTTTTGTAAAAAAAATAGTACCTCTTCCATTTCAAAGTTATATTTGAAATAGTCTGGTCCCGCCATTATAACGTTATAATGGCGGACCCAGGTCCTGAATTTTGTCGGTTTATATTGTATTGTTTAGTACTGAATTGGTACTATTTGGTACCTGCTGTAAAAAAAATTAGTACCATTTCAAAATTATATATCGAATAGTCTGGTCCCGACATTATAACGTTATAATGGCGGGAAATAGTCTGGTTCAAATGGTCTGGCGGAACCACACTATTTCAAATATAATTTTGAAATGGGAGAGGTACTCATTTTTTTACAAGAGGTACCAAATAGTACTAATTTAGTACTAAATAATGCAATATGAATCGATAGAATGTGGACAGAATTCAGGACCTGGTTCCACCATTATAACGTTATAATGGCGGGTCCAAATTATTCGAAATATAATTTTTGAAATTGAAGAGGTACTCATTTTTTTACAACAGGTACCAAATAGTACCAATTCAGTACTAAATAATGCAATATGAATCGACAGAATTCAGGACCTGGTTCCGCCATTATAACGTTATAATAGCGGGATCAGACTGATTGAATATAACTTTGAAATTGAAGAGGTACAAATTATTTTACAACGGATCTGGTCCCGCCATTATAATGGTTACCAAAAATTACATTTAGTTTCACACGAGGTATCATTGTTATTAATGTTATTATTAATTACACACGGTACATTTATAAATATTACATTATGTTGTGGAAATAAAGTAATTTTCCATAACTAGCTACGGCGGCTTCGCATGGGCGGAATACTGCTACTAAATATACTATTGTTCATTAATTAGGCAGCCCCCTATTGAATAATTATCTAATCTATCTGATTTTGATAAAAACGTCGAGAGGGTTTCGCAGTAACCATAATAATAGCGGGATCAAATCCTGAATTCGATCAATTCATATTGCATTGTTTTACCTTTTGTGAAAAATAGTACCTCTTCTATTTCTAAGTTATATTCAAAATTATCTGCCATTTTGAAAAGAGAGCACCTATCTTTGAAGTTTCTATTACCTACCTGTCTTTGAAGTATACATAATATATATGGACTCATTGCTGTTTTAGCTCTGCAAAGCAAATTAAGATTTGTTCTAAATTTTTTGAAGTCATGCTGCGTCTCCTATTTGAAAAGATCCATTTTAAAAATAAATTTCAAGTGCAATTGGTGGCAACCGTACTTGTGAATAAAAAGATAAAAAATGTAATATAAATACAGTGTGTTAACATGACACAGGCTTTTATTTGAACCGAGGTTTGAGATGCAGATTCTTAGCCAAACCATGTGCATTATTTGTTTAAAAATCCTAATTTTAAAAGTAATTAACTTTCTAAGAAAAGTTAATTGAGAAGCAATGTACTTCAAAATAAATCGTTAATTGGCACTTGACAATGACAGATCGCAGCCACTCGCAACATTTGACAACTAAGCAGTACACGCGTTGCATTGATCGTTCGAACGAAATAAAAATAATTGTACAGTTAATTTAAATGTTTGTCAACTCCTAATACTTGAAAACGATTGCCAGTAATGCGTATTATTACCCATTTTCGTAAAAGCCTGGGTCATGGTAACACACTGTATACACAGTTTTTATAGACAAACTTCATTACCATTGACAATGATAAAATTATCACGTAGACATTTTATCTACGACGACACTGCCACCAAGTGGATGCTGCAAACTAGGCGGGGACGAGGCAGGCCCAGGCGGAGATGGCAGGACGACCTGGACGCCTTGGCCAACAATTGGCCAGACTTGGCACCGAACCGGGAGCTGTGGAGATCTGAGGGAGAGACATTTGCCCAGCATTGGGACACGTCTACAGACTAGGAAAAAAAATCGATCCTGTTTTTGCTCAGGATCAAAAGCTTGTATAGACCCAAAAAAAAGGTTTCGTCTAGAAAAGCCGCAAATCGAGATTTAAAATCCCCATACAATTTGTATGAATGATAAAATAGTACATTTCGACATAAGTGCGAAAAACATGAAATTCGAAACGAGTGGCGATGTTTTGAAACACGACCGATCGATATGGGAGTGTTTTAAATCGACACGAGTTACGAATTTCGTTTTGCACGTGTCTCCTACGACGTTTTTTTAGTACAGATGGCCCTCCGAAGTTTTGGACCTGACGTAAAATGACCCACTAAAATACACCATACACCAAAAAATACACCATCGGTACTAATAAATATTTTTTCACGCTTAATTTTTTTATGTTAATCGATTCCATTCGTATCCAGTACCAATAGTTTCTTAGGGGTCAACTTATAGCAATGTATAAAAAAGCCAAAATTTCAAGAAAACTGTTTTAATAGTTAAATTTACTATGGAAAGAGTGAAAGTTTAATTACATCATAATCATCATATGTCACGATAATTATACCTCCTATGCTAAATGACAATAATACTGTGTGGAAACATTAGCTACATTCATTATCTCGATTTGCGGCTTTTCTAGCCGAAAAATTTTTTTTGGTGTTATACAAGCTTTTGATCCTGAACAGAAACAGGATCGATTGGCATCAAAAAAAGGTTGTTAAAAAGGACAATTTTCTCGGAACCCGTATGATTTTCCCAAAATCAGTAAACGCCAATTTTCACTAATTTAAAATCGAGGAAGGGCGTCTAAGACCATTTTCGCATAGCTACTCTGGATCTGGTAGCTGCCCTCACTGACCCAAAAATAATTTTTACCCTGTCTATATATTACCTATATATAAAAAAAGAATACTTATACTTGCAAATGAAAATATTAGGGGTTTATATACCTACCATTTGCGGGTTGTAACTCACATACCTTATTTTCTATCTTGGTATAAACGACGTCAGTGTTCGTTTATTTCTTTTGTTCTCCACTTGAACAAAGCTGAAAACTTAGGAAAAAAAGTGTTAAAAAAACATAAGAAATTAGATTTCACTCAAGAAAGACCAACCGACCTAACGAAATAATGGTAAAGGGTCATTCCAGGTGAAATCAACAAATCGAGTGTGCTGCATGGTTTCTGATTTGAATGAAAAAAATTGAGGATATATTTCATGGTGGCAGAAGTGTTGAACCACCACCAGTTTTCTTTTTAAACGGTTTTTATTAACTTCACCGCGTATCAACTGTCGTCGATGCTTCAAATCTTGTGATCGATTTTTCGACCACTTCTACTGCACCAAAATTAATGAAATTTGGAACTCGTGTCAAGTCCCCATGACAATACAATATTATAATATTTGTATCCTTGTACCCTCAAAGCCTGAAGCTGCAGACGTACTGCTTACCTTAACCGAGAGTGTTAGACACGTGAAAATGAAAGTATAGCATGTTTGGCATAATCAAATACTAACAGCTTGATCTTGACTTCCAACTCCTCATTCCTGATGCTGCAGTACTGCCCACAATAACCGCAAGGTTTATCTTTTATCGATTTCTTGATTTTAAAGAAGTTCTTTAGATATTAAGTAGAAACATGCGAATTTAATACTAACGTCCAACTCCTCGGATCTGATACTCCAGTGTTACTGCCTGCCACAACCGCTAGGTTTAGCGATCTGTAGATTTTGAAGTACTGCTTTAGACATTTGGTAGAAACATACGGATTTCAATATCATCATCATCATCATATCAACCGAAAGACGTTCACGGGTGAATATAGGCCTCCCCCAAAGATTGCCACAAGGACCGGCCCTGTGCCACCCGCATCCAGCGACCTTCACCAGGTCATGAGTCCACCTTGTGGGGGGCCTACCCACGCTGCGCCTTCCGGTACGTGACCACCACTCGAAAAACTTACCGTCCCAACGGCCATCGGTTCCACGCGCGACGAGCCCCTCCTACTGCCACTTCAGCTTAGCGATTCGAAGAGCTATATCGGTTATTTTGGTTCTGCTGCGGATGGTCTCATTTCTAATCCGATATCGCAGAGAGACTCCTAGCATAGCCCTCTCCATTGCCCTTTGGGTGACATTGAGCATTCTTATGAGGCACATTGTAAGCGAGCACGGTTTAGTACCGTATGTCATCACTGGCAACATACACTGATCAAAGACTTTCATCTTCAAACCCTGCGGAATATTGGACGAAAAGATACAGACGGACTTAATACTGACTTCCGACTCCTCAAACCTGATGCTGCTGAGACACGTGCCACTGCCAGCCATGTCGGGCCTGCAGCCCTCCGGCTGATAGACCGACAGCGTGAGTGGATCGCGTAGCGTAGGGCGACCCGTCGGGCCTGCGGCCCTCCAGCTAATAGAGTGACAGCTTGAGTAGATCGCGTAGCGCAGGGCGACCCGTCGGGCCTGCGGCCCTCCAGCTGATAGAGTGACAGCGTGAGTGGAGCGCGTAGGGCTAACCGTCGGGCCTGCGGCCCTCCAGCTGATAGAGTGACAGCGTGAGTGGATCGCGTAGGGTGAGCTGTAGGGCCTGCGGCCCCCCAGCTGACAGAGTGACAGCGTGAGTGGACCGCGGAGGGCGAGCCGTCGGGCCTGCGGCCCTCCAGCTGATAGTGTGATAGCGTGAGTGAATCGCGTAGCGTAGGGCGACCCGTCGGATCTTCGGCCCTCCAGCTGATAGAGTGACAGCGTGAGTGGATCGCGTAGGGCGAGCCGTCGGGCCTGCGGCCCTCTGGTCGATAAACTGACAGCGTGAGTGGATCGCGTAGCGTAGGGCGACCCGTCGGACCTGTGGCCCTCCAGCTGATAGAGTGACAGCGAGGGTGGATCACGTAGGGCGAGCCGTCGGGCCTTCGGCCCTCCAGCTGATAGAGTGACATCAGCGTGAGTGGATCGCGTAGGGCGAGCCGTTGAGCCTGCGGCCCTCTGGCCGATAAAATGACAGCGCGAGTGGATCGCGTATCAGCTTGACAGCTCTATCGAGTGACAGCGTGATTGGACCGCGTAGGGTGAGCCGTCGGGCCTGCGGCCCTCCAGCTGATAGAGTGACAGCGTGAGTGGATCGCGTAGCGTAGGGCGAGCCGTCGGACCTTCGGCCCTCCAGCTGATAGGGTGACAGCGTGAGTGGATCGCGTAGCGTAGGGCGAGCCGTCGGGCCTTCGGCCCTCCAGCTGATAGAGTGACAGCGTGATTGGATCGCGTAAGGCGAGCCGTCGGGCCTGCGGCCCTCCAGCTGATAGAGTGATAGCGTGAGTTGATCGCGTATGGCGAGCCGTCGGGCCTCGCTTTAAACTTGATTTTCTTAATAAACCAAATTGATTGATATATTCCTTATTGTCAGATCTCTGTTATCTAAGGTATTGTATGAATAACACGTCCATTTGAGACACTTCGGACATTCAAGCTGACATTTTTTTAGTGTCGGATTTCAAAAAATATCTATTCAGCAGCGATTCCCCTCTCGACACACAAAATATTGTCCATTACGTTTACACATTCTTGTGTCGTGGTTAAAGCGCGAGAGTTAAACGCTAGCATCCCTAATTGTATTGCATATTACAAACAACATCCTTTGATCTAGAATAAGTTGCACTAAAAACTTGAAAATAAAATAAGTAAAAAAAGTTTTAAGTTAAACGGTTTTTATTGCACCAAAAACTAGAAAATAAAATTTAGTTGTAACTAACCGTAGATGCTACTTTTTGTAGATTAGTCACATGAAACTATTATCACTGTAGTCTTCCCCAGTCGGATGCTGAAAGCCACGTTTAGCCTCTATGTCAGTGGATTAAGTGTATCCTAATCGGAAACTTTTACCAAACTAAAATAAAAACGTGGGGCGTTATTATGAAGAAACATACAAGTTCAAAATATGTAATTGTAACTTTAATTTTGCAATGAATCATTCATCTGTTCCAACACTTCTTCAGAGGTAAATAACTTTTATCAAGGCCAAAACAAAACTTATTACTCTATTGCTGTCTTGATTTCTATGTGTGTTCTTAAATAACTATAGTGACTTAATCACAATTGCGTACGCCCCACGTTTTTATTTCAGTTTGGTAAAAGTTTGTGATTAGGATACGCTTAATCCACTGACATAGAGGCTAAACGTGGCTTTCAGCATCCGACTGGGGAAGACTACAGTGATAATAGTTTCATGTGACTAATCTACAAAAAGTAGCATCTACGGTTAGTTACAACTAAATTTTATTTTCTAGTTTTTGGTGCAATAAAAACCGTTTAACTTAAAACTTTTTTTACTTATTTTATTTATCTTTTAGTTTCCAAGTTTTGCCCGTGCAAAATTCAGAGTCGGGTCAAATTTCTAATTGTGGAAAAACAGACATAACTTTTTTTCTATAAAAGGTAACGAAATAATTATTACTTTGTCATTATATTTTCAATTGGTTCTTGAGCCAACCCTGGTGCATATCAAATATAATTTTATTCTAAAAATAAAGTACTTGCCGTGTTCATTTTGTAAAATAAATATAAATGTGTTAGAGCAACTACTTGTAATAGAAAAATATAAATGAAAATTGAGACTTTCGAAAATGCTAATGTTTGACTCTAAAAAAATCAATGTGGAAGATAAAATATTTTCTTTATTTTAATCATCAATTATAGATGACATCTTCTTTAATTAAATTTCGAAAAAATATATATATATTTTGCCTATTTTCCGAAATACGAATTTTTAAAATGCTCATCTAGTGCATTTTTTCTCATGTTATATTTATGCAGATTAAAATATAACTATGACCTTAGTCTTTTAAATGCCTATGAATTCAATCAGAAAATATTGAATTAAATCCAGGCGATTGCAATTGACTGTATACACCGTGCCCGTTAATGAACCCAAAAAAAATAACCACGTATTTCTAACTGCATTTAGAAAATATAATGACAAAGTAATAATTATTTCGTTACCTCGTATAGAAAAAAGTTAGATCTGATTTTGTACAAGCAGGAATTTGACCCCACTCTTAACTTTGAATGGGCAAAACTTGGAAATTAAAAGATTAAAAAGAAAACTGGTGGTGGTTCAGCACTTCTGCTACTATGAAGTATATCCTCAATTTTAATCATTCATATCAGAAACCTCCTCCTGTTCCTCGCTATAGTGAGGGGAAAAGTTTTGTGTTACACACGAGTGCAAATGTATTTTACTTCTCGTAAGTTAAAACACTTGCTACGCTCAAGTTTCTGTTTTAAAACCACTCGCTTCGCTCGTGATTCAACTATGGAATCCTTTCGCTTGCTCGTGTTTCAATTTCATGCTCGCGGGTAAAATACAACTTTGCACCCTTGTACAACAAATAACTATTTCTTTATAGAAGATTGATGATGAGCAGCAGCAGCACAGCATCGTCACAGTGGACAAATTACTGCGATCGCCAACCCTTTTGCCCAGCGTGGCTATTATGGGCATTTACCTCCTAATGTCCAATACGCATAGTTAATAGGATCACCTTGTATATTATTCTATCAATTTATCGGCCTGATTAATATGTACACTATACCAAGTTGCAAATTTCTAATTCTAACGGTCACTCAGTTATGCTGCGGACAGACAGACAGATAGACAGACAGACAGACAGACAGACAGACGGACGTAGCGAAACTATACTTTACTACGGAACCCTAAAATCTCGTGTCGATTTAAAACACTCCTTTCAGTCGTGTTTTATTTTATCGCCAACCTTTACTTTTTTCACACTTGTATCGTAATGTCATCATCATCATCCATCATCATCATCATATCAGCCAAAAGACGTCCACTGCTGAACATAGGCCTCTCCCAAAGATTGCCACAATGACCGATCCTGCGTCACCCGCATCCAGCGGACCCTGGGGCAAGAAAACCTAGCGGTTAATTCCGAAAACGTTAACTTACAAAAAAACTCTATTTTTTTACCCGATTTTTTTTATAGACCTATTCAACAATACCCCATACTATAAGATTACAGTAAAATAAAAAAACATCCCGACTTTACTTATAGGGGAGGTGCTCGAATATTTTTTAATATATTTTATTCTACCTCTTTTTCGGTGTGACTGATATGGAGGTATACGTGTACCAAATTGCAAATTTCTTATACTAACGGCCTATGAGCTATGCTGCGGACAGACAGACGGAGAGACGGACAGACGGACATGGCGAAACTATAAGGGTTCCTCGTTTACCACGTAACCCTAAAAAGATTGGAATTAATTTTAGGTCTATATCGGGTGGCATAATTTTTTTATGTCGAAAAATTTGTCGCATACCAACTTTACGCCGAAAAATGAATGGCCTAAATTGAATGGCTATTTAATGTACTAAAACTAACTACTTTTAACAAACGACCTTTAAAAAAATATTTTCCTTAAACTTAACCCTCCCTTAAACCACCCAACCCTGTTGTCCAAAGATTTTTAGTCATTATACCTAGGAACCGGTCGACGAAGCCCCGCGGCGCGGGACTTCTATTTCTGATCTAAGGGATAAAAGGTACCTAACGAACCTATCCAGGTTAGAGTAGGGGAGGTACAGATTCATTATTTTCTAATACAGGGGGGCTTCACCCCCGAGCCCCTCTTGTGGGGCGCTTCGCTCCCCTATCGCCCCTTTTTCGGGTTTCCAAATAATTCGGGTTTGTAAATAATTGATTAAAAATACTTAAGTATTTTATAGACTACGCCTTTCTCTCCGCCTTTCCTAGAAACCTAACCATTCCAAGTCGGTTTTACCCTGCCTTATTGAACTTGAACATTATTTTAAACCATTCACCATATTGTTAATATACTTTTTTCAATGAAATTTCGGACATAACAATTGTAGGTGCAAAGAAAATTTACAGTTTGAGCAGTAGGAAACAATGAACATTATGATTATTAAGCTTTAGGTAATTCGACGATCGAGTAATCAATATTAGGATAAATATAGTGTAGGTGTTTTAAATGTGTATGCGCAAAATAAAGTAGGCTAAACGAGTAGTATGCCATTTAACACTATGCTAAACATTCTCAGCCAAAAAAATTTAGGACAATCGACGTTATGCGACACATCAGGCACCCCTTAATCTTATCTTAAAAATATACTCTTCAGACAAAGTTTCGGTTTAAAGACATTTTTTTTGTACACTTGTTTGACGGTGAGCACTGTCACCGGCGTCAAAAGTGTTAAGGAATAAATATTTAAAAAAAACGCTGAAATCGATTTGTCTTATTTTTTTATCAGCAGTTGGAATACGACGTATCAAGTCGCTATCTTTCAAATCACACTATTTGCATACAAACTTTCAACTACCTTTTAACCACTTTAGGGTTTAAATTTTATAAAATGGTTTCTCATTTTGTATACAAATAATTATACAGGGTGGAAAGGGACGACGTTCCTTCCCGCTACCGACCGAGTCTTTCAACCATTACGATGAACTTTCAGTATAGTACCAAACTAGAAATATCTTTAAAAAGTCAATTTTCCATGTACGTTTTCGATGTTGGTCCCATACAGAAATTTCATCGTAATGGTTGGTAGACTCGGTCGGTAGCGGGAAAGAACGTCGTCCCTTTCCACCCTGTATAAGTAACCTTCTGTAAAGATGCCATCTTTCTAGCCCTAGTAATTTACACTAAATTTATTGTCTACCTTAGTCTCCTTAAACAAAATCTACACCCCTACTTAACCCTCTCAATCATTAAATTTCCCTGCACTCTGATATATTATCGCTTTTTTCGTATTTTACTTAGTAAATCTCTTTCAATGTTTTAGGTCTCCAATCGTAACTTTGCATCCCCTTGTTATAAAAATACTTTTATAGGAATTATCATAGCTTTAAGTTAAACTTCAACCCAATAAAAATTGTAATCCACTTTTAACCTTTAAGAAATGATTAAATTAAATTTCTTGTACTCTTGTAAAATACCTTATTAATACTAAAGTTTCAAGTTCCTACAAAATAAATTTGGATCCCACCTTTGCACTCTTATCTTACCAGAAAAAACAGCTCATACATGAAGTTTGACATTGTCATTCAAATGAACAATAAATTGAGTCTCTAATTGTTTACATTTATTTTTACCTATGTATAAAATACGCAATGGAATGTCGAATTTACAAGAATATGTTTGTAATTTACCATTTTTGGAGGTTACTTACGTCACATAAACGTGTACGAGTATTTGCTCGTGCTATAATCAAAACATAGTACCTACCGAAAAAAAGCAACATTATTATTAGGTACTTTGTTTGTGCAATATGCAATGCAACACGGAAGTTACCTCTTACCTACATGTATCCTAGGTACCTAATGTAGGCACGAGGTTAACTAAAAACATTAAAATGTATGCAAGGTACCTACGTTATTTTTGCGTTACTATTAAGAACAGGAATTTCCTCGGTTCACCAAGGAACAGTTCATGACAGCCTTCGTTACTCTTGTGCCACTGACGACGACGACTGCGACTCGTCTGGTGACGTGATATGATTAAATCTAGTTAGCCACATTGTAATCCACACTCCTTTTTTTTACTTTAGAACAACCTGTATAATATTAGCAGCTCCTGAGGTAATAAAACACCGGCCAAGAGCATGTCGGCTTATGCTAGGGTTCCGTAGTTTTCGGATATCTCTGAAAATATTGACTTTAGAATAAAACTTTGTTTGAAAATCTCTTATTTTTTTCAAAGACCTCTTCAACGATATTGCACACTATAGGATTACAGCAAATAAAAAAATCATTCACACTTCACCAGGTTAGGCACCCGAAAATTTTTTTTTTCTATTTTGTTATTTTACCACTTTGTCGGCATAATTAATATTAATGTATATCTGTACCAAATTGCAGATATCTAGTACTAACGGCCACTGTGCTATGCTGCGGACAGACAGACGGACAGAGCAAAACTATAAGGGTTCCTAGTGTACTACGGAACCCTAAAAAGGTACATTAGTAAGAAACCTCTTTTAAAGAGTAGCTTACATAAATACTCTACATTTATCAGTTCCCTTAATTCCTTAAGGGTTAAGGAACCTACCATCTAAACTGTTCTTTGTCCAGAACTTGCTCCATAACATACACAATCAATCAGAAATATCTGCCAAAAGTGAAACACGTGTCGTTAAGGAGTTCCGTTCTGGTCTTTATCAGCAGTTCCACCTACTTACATTAAAACGCATAAATGAAAATGCTTGATGTTTAAATGATAATACAGAATCCTAAGGTTCCTAAGGAAACACCCCATCAGAACTGGTAATTGACAATAACTTACACGACCATCTTCATTGCTTAAAATGCATAACCAGTTACATACATACAAAACACCAAAGTGTTCCGAAGTTCCGTTCTAGCCTTCATCGGCAGTTCCACTTCCCTAAGTAAGGAAGTATCACTTTTTGAAGAAAAATGGATGATTGGTTGATAAATCTCAAAACGGTTTTATGTGTGTTATAATATGAGAAATTCCATGGATTACATCATCACCACAGACAGACGACACCACAGACACATCATGACAGACAGACGAACAAGAAAGTAATCCTGTAAGAGTTTCCGTTTTTTCATTGTGGTACGGAACCATAAAAATGAATTGAAACTAGACAAAGGCCACTCCTATTACTTATGCGTGTGAATGCATTAGGAGGTAAATGTAAATCGCCACTTCAATCCCTTTTTCGACTCTTGTGACACCCGCGGGAAGAATTGGGGTGGTGACAAATGTATTCTTACTGCCGTCACCACACGATATTTGTGTACACAAACTATATATCAGTAAATACTTCTTACTTATACTATAAAAAATGTAAAGATTACTTACTCACTCTTTGCGTCCTGCTTATAGACTCTGAAACAACCAGTAATATGTCAAACGTTTATCTACCAAAAGAAACATCTCAGAAGATGAGAGAAATTGTCTCAGTTCAGTGGATAAAAATCTAAATGGAACATACTCGTACACTATACTATAAACGACTGTATTATTAAAACTCTAAATGTCATACGAATAAATCGGTGTATGGCGTGAAGAACTTGATAAATCGATATTTTGGTAAACAAAAATAAATTTAATTTATGAAAGATAGAAGTCCAAATTCCTTCTACTTTTCATCTCGAGTTATCAAGTTCTTCACGCCATGCACCGAAATTTAACTGAGGGATCGGAACCGGTGTTTACACTCACCACATTATTGTTAGATTTATTTTATTATATTTCAAGTATAATCAACAAGAAGAAAAAATATAGTAATACGTAATAGTTTCTTTGAAACCGTAATGACATCCGTTGTTTTTTTTCGTTGCTTAGCAACCACGGTCGTAATTGTGCCTATAGGGCGGGCGGCTGGATTTAAAAAATCGCAAATAGGTGAATAGTGGTACTCGCTTTATATATCGTATATAAATAAAGCGTTTTTACTAAACTTCTCAAAAATAATATAAACACTACAACTTACTCCATTCCACGGATACATATTAATACCATAGGTACAAATAATTCTCCAGTTGACAAACAAAACTAACTAAAATAACAAATACGTCATCGAAATAAAGCTCGTATCTCAGTTCTGATTCATACGAGGTTGCTAAGAGTAGTGACAGTTTTGGCTAGCAGATATATATACAAAAGTGAAAAATTTATATCCAGCTGTGGCCATAAATTCATGCATATTATTGATATTATCTAATATTCAAATCGTATAATAACAAGAATAAAGAAAATACGAATAAATAACTAGGAATTAGGAATGTATTGAAATTTACGAATTGAAACTAGTAGGTAGGTTCCTTACCTTCCGTACCTTTTGTGTCCGTATTGATAGAGTCCTGTGCCACTCAGCGAATCCTTCAGTATTTAAGTATTTATCAGTAAAGCGTACGTGCCATTTCTGGAAAGAGAATATAACTATAATATATAAATAAATCATTGTAGTTTCAAACCAAAAACCAATAAGTTACGTTTCCGAACTTATTTATGTGCAGTTCAGCTTATTTTGTGTGCCGTAGCCGCAGTTTCCATGATACGACTGCCGGTCAGACATCACAATCTAAAGCTGAGCTTAAAGTTTATGTACTTTGTAGTTCGCGAGGATATGGTTTTTACTGTTATACTATAACTTATTTGAATAAATAAAATATAAGACGCATAATATTTTCTTCGGTTACCGCGAGGATTACACATGAAATAAAACTATGAAAACAGTCATCCGCAGACCACGAACCCTGTAAAGTGTTCGAAATGTCGGAAAGATAATAAAATTAGTTAATAGACGCGAGTTTATCAGTTTTCATATTTTTATTTCAAAAATAATTTACTTTCCATATTGAATGTACTGAGAAGATGCGGTATATACTTTCTTACCAAGAAATCGCGGCCGCAGAAATTGCGGTGGCGATGAGCACAGATTTTATTCCACTAATCAACCATTAATTAAAGACTCGTATCACTTTGAATATGTATACCTACTAATATAATTATATAACAAACATATTCTATCTTTCTTATTATTATTATAACTAAATTGACATCCTATCGTTTTGACTTCTAGCCGTCACATGTGTTTTCAAATGACGTATTTTGTTGCCAGAGTATAGAAAATAAACTCCATTACAGCAAATCGTATCCGTAAACTTTTTTCATTTTTAATCGTTTTTGCGAATGTAACTTATACGTGTTCAGTAGTATTGAGTTTTATTTAGAATCAGTTGTTATAGTTTTCTTGTGTTCCGTCATAAAAATAACAAGAAACCTAAATAAATGATGGGGTTCGAAAGAATTTCTTCGTTCTGATTTTCCCTACTTATTTAAAGATACTTTGAGTACTGGCATCCCTTGACGTATATGTATATGATTTTATGTCATTTTGAATGTCAAAAAGAGCTGTCAACGGGAGCGATTTGGCGTGCGTCCGACCTCGAGGAGGCGCTCGCGCCATCTGAGTCAAAGGAGAATTTTGACTCGTGTCGCCATTTGTATGGAGAATATACGCAATTTTAAATTAAGGATTAAATTTCTTCGTTGTCTTTATGAGGAAAAATATGAATATGCCTTGATGCACTAATTCAGTTATCTGGCTTTTAAATTAACATGAATATTTTATGCCTGTTAAAGAAAAATATGCATTGCTTCGTGTTCGAAAAATATGCAATTTTTTGATTTTTCGGTACATTTAGGGCCGATTTCTAGGAAATCCATGTAAATATAAAATATAATATCAATTGGAGCCTCTGCATGGGTTCTTTCTGAATAAGTTCATGTAAGAAATATGTTTGTAGAGTAATATTTACTTAACAAATTCTTTGTTCGAAAATAGGTCTAAAACGACAAAATCGGGAATTTGCTTGATTTCATGTTTAGTGACGGCCAGCGCCACTGGTGGCGGTTTTTAAAAGTTTAGAGATGCAATCACGTGAGAGAGAAATGTAAACAAATAATAACTTTTACGATGAACAGAAAATATTGTAAAAATAAATAAAAACAAATTAGAAGACTGAAAATGTGTTTCTCTGGAATTTCCGTAGTGGGGGGCCTAAGCCTCCGTCACAATTATATTATGTCATTATACAGTTTACTAACGCCGGAAGTGGGATTTGAACCCACGTCCCCAGCTTTCGCGGCTGATGCCATAACTACTCAGCCACCCCGATTGGCTGGCAGCTGGTGGGCTTCGGTATTTTATTTTTGGTATATGAAATCTAATATATTATTTAAATTTATGAACCTCAAAAGTACAACACATAAAATATTTATACCACAATTTGAATTGTTCCACAAAAATTCACCTAAAAAATCCAAAAAAAATATAATCTGGAATATTGTTTATCACTGCCAAGGTGTCAAGCAAGTCGTATGAATGTAACTAATTCTCCTCCGGCGGAGTTAAAGTTATGCAGTTTATTAAATAAGTCTTCGTGCATAAGATGTGCAGTACGTTTCGGGATAATACTGAAGTTCGGTCTTGCGTTCTGCGCAATTTAATAGCAATAAGTTATTGTGATGTCTTACCCCCATCGTAAACGTGTCTTAACTTAGAAAGCCGCTAAGAAATGTTTGTCCCTTTCGGTCTTATAGACATATTGATAAGAACGAAAGGGACAATCAATACTAAGCGGCTAAGTAAGCAGACATAAAAAAGCGGTTCGATCCCCGGCTCGTACGAATGAGTTTTTCAAAAACTTATGTACGAAATATCATTTGATATTCACAAGTGCTTTGCGGTGAAGGAAAACATCGTCAGGAAGCCTGCGAAGAAATTCAAGGGTGTATGTGAAGTCCCTAACAAGTACTGGGCCAGCGTTGGGACCACGCAAAATAGGCACGTTTGATGTCGAGTCGCTGAAAAAATGGCCAGAATACAACAATAACAACAAAAAGCAGACGTTAATGAATAAGGGGGTTAGTGTATGGCCTGAATGATGAGCGTCGAGCGGAGAGTGCGGCGGGGCGTACAGCGACGCGTCAAACGTGCAAGGGATTTGGACGTTGCCCGCGTGCGCTCAGGGGGTTTACCATGACATACTAATGCGGTATCGTTTAGGTCGAGAGAAAGGGACAAGGCTATACGTATACACCGTGTTTTTGTTGATTTCCGTTAAATTAAAGGGAAGCTTATTTAGGTCAAAAATAATCAATTTGTCTAAGAAACTAGTATCTTAACTCTTACTGTTATTGAGTTATTAAAAAATAAGTTTAATACAAAATACAAGGTGTATTGCAACCTTTATTACATCCTAATGAAACTTATTTTGACATGTGCCGTCAATCACCTGAGATCTTATTCTTAAGGTTATCTCACACTGGCTATTTCAATTATCATGTATGAAAACGAAAGATTTTTTTTTACGAATTAAACAAATGCCGATATACTAGGCAACTTCTATTAATGTCCTATTTAACGGAAATCAATAAAAACACCGTGTATAAAGAAAGAAAGAAAGAAAAAACATTTATTCGTGACACAACATACCTAGACATTAAAACGTAAAAAAAAAACATAGATGTAAGTAAACAAAGTGCCACAAAATACTTTCAAGGTTTATTTTCCAGTAGTATTTATTTGACAGACCACATACTTGCTAAGCATGGACAACACGCACTATTGGCTGGGTTGCGACCGTTTTTTAACTATTTTGTAAATGACATTGTTTTGAATTATTTTCCTTTTTGACACGTTTACATTCCTAGATCAGTTCGCCTTTGATTCTTGCTGTGATATCATATTGTTTAATGTGCTATAAATATAGTTTAATTTCCTTAGGTATCATTTCTTTTCATATTTTAAAGACAAACGGACCCGTTAAGACCCGTTTGTCTTTAAAATATGAGTGATAATCGTGAAAGTTTAAATGAATATATTTCTTTTCATTATTTTTATACAGTCCACATCTGTAGCTACAGCATGTTTGCATAATTTAGGTTACCATGGCAATAACAGACAAAAAGTTGGTTCACCCAACCACCATTGGTTCACCATTTACAATACTTTATTTCATTAGTAAGTATAAAATAAGAACTTTGAAGATGCTGAACTATTCCTAAAGATTTATGGGCTATTTAACATTCGCACCTGTGCTCCGCTGCAGCCACTATAAAAATAAAAGCTGCTCATTACATTCCGTATCTACTCGTGAAAATATGTTACGATGTTATGCTTCTTTAATATATCTCCTGTTCGTGGTGTTATTTTACAGTATTCACTGTGCCCATAACGAAAGGGAAATATTTGAACAACAGATTTTTTACCAAAATCAAATTTTAAGAGCCAATATATTTTTTGTTTAAATCCATTTTTCAGATGACGCTTTTTTATGCGCTAGTACGAGAAATGGTTCATTTTACGTCAGGTCGAAATCTTCGGAGGGCCATGTACTGAAAAACGTCATACGGTACACGTGCGAAAACGAAATTCGTAACTCGGATGTTAACGCAATGATAAACGCATTTTAGAAAACTCTTTCTGTTACTTCATGTGTTATCTTAGTCTTTACACAGTTAATTGACAGACATTAAATGGACAAAAAAAATCTTTATTAAAAAAGTTAAGGTGATTTTTTTGCGATGGTTTTATTAAATAAAATACTCTTTTTTATGCAGTGAGGCATTCGAAATACCAAATAAACCATTTTTTTTTATTGCAGTTGACCAATACTCATATAACATTTCTTGTTTTTTAAAGCCTCAGGAATATGCTGTTAATTTTTCTCTTTCCTCATGGGCACCTTGGGCAACCGCGAACGTTGACAATTTTCATTTTCGAGTATATGTCTAATGGCGGTGTAATCGAAGTGACAGATTTCTCTATTTCGAAATTTCGTTTTCGAAATTGTCGGTAGGCCTACAGGGTGCTTAGCCAAGTTGCCAATCACTGGCGCTTAGTAGCGTATCCCTCTCTGTCACTCTTTCATATTAGTGCGACAAAGACAGTTAGCTGCCTTACGTTTACGATTCACGATGAAGCGTTAGCGATTGGTAACTTGTCTAAGCACCCAGGTATCTAGACATTGGAAAAATAATTATTATTCTTCTACTTTTCACGGATACGTCTAAATTTATCTGTCTGTCTCAATTACCGAGTAGGGTAACATGGTTAACCCTGGATCACTTCATTTTACAAGGCATATATCTCGAAAAATATTCGTGCTATACGTAGGATACCCTGAAAATTTCGGGAATTTAATACTTAGGAACGTATATTTGACATGTGTTATACCTCTTTCTTACAAGCATAGTCTCATTATTCGAAAACACTGGCCACTTAGAAAAAAAAAACAATGTCCGATTTTCAATTGTTTTTTAAAGTCGTTGAGTCGCTGGTGAAAATGGAGCTGTCCCACGAAAGTTTTAGAGCAATGATTTATTATATTACGTGGCCGTGTGTCTCTTGCGGATGACGTACGTGAGGGTCGACCGAAAACGGCCGTTACCGATCAAAACATCGATGTTGTTCGCCAACTGATAAAGGAAGATAGGCATGTTACATATCGGGAGATTCAGGAGACTTTAGGCATTGGAATGAGTCAGGTACAAGTTATTTTCAACAAGAGTTGGGCGTGCGGAAGTTATTTTCCCGGTGGATTCCTCACTTGTTATCTGACGACCAGAAAACGGTACGTGTCAATGGAGGAAGCTCAAATGCCGTTTTTAGTATTGTGTCAGGTGACGAATCATGGATTTACGCATATGAGCCTGAATCGAAAAACCAATCTCGAGTTTGGGTTTACGAAGACGAACCGAAGCCGACAAAAGTTGTTCGCAGCACTATCAAAAAAATGGTAGCCACGTTTGTCTCCAAATCGGGTCACGTGGCGACTATCGCTCTTGAAGATCGAAGAACTGTCAATGCCGATTGGTATATAGGCGTTTGTTTACCGATTGTTTTTGCTGAACTGCGAAAAACTAACCCTAACCGCCGTATTATACTACACCATGATAATGCCAGCCCTCACACCGCTCAGAAAACAGACGACTATCTGAAGGGCGAAAACGTCGAATTACTGGACCATCCTCCGTACAGCCCCGACCTAAGTTCCAACGATTTTTTTACTTTCCCGAAAATAAAGAATCGGTTGCGTGGTCAGCGTTTTCAGACCGCGGAAGAAGCAGTCGACGCTTATAAAATGGCCATTTTGTCAACCCCCACTTCAGACTTCAATAACTGTTTTAAAAACTGGTTTCAGAGAATGAAAAAGTGTATTAAACACAAAGGAGAATACTTTGAAAAACAATAAAAGTACTTTTATTTCATTAAAATGCGTATTTTTTCCGATTCCCGAAACTTTCAGGGCAACCTACGTATACATAATTTTTGAACTATTGTATACTTCATTTATTTGAAATTAATCAGATTATGGTCTGGAATGTGTATTAGAAGCTATTTAGAAATAGTAGAACTTTAAAAAAAAAAGTGGAAATTGATCCACTGTGCAACAGGGGGGGGTGAACAATGAATATATCAGTTGTTCACAGTGGGCCAAGGAGAATTACGTGGGCAAGATATGGAAAAAAATCAATGAAACAACAACGTTTATTCATTTTTTCATTGCAATAACCAGTCACTCTTAATTATTAACTGCCACAACCTACTTGGTAAGTTTATTAATCTTATTTGAGATCAAATTCCGGACATTTCCGGTTCAGGACATAATCGACTAGTAACAGCGACTGCATAAGTGAACCTGAACCCCCTTATTACCTCTTTAGTCTTATCACTCTCTGCATAACATAATACTTTCATCAGATCAAATTTTCTAAAAGCTGAATGATGCTGGTTGACATTTTCAAGACTTTCAAAAAAAGCCCTTACAGTTTCTTTGTAAAATGCAGTAGCTCGCGCCAGACTACATGCCTCTGGTTTCCGTAAAGATAGCTGTGGGTGCTGGGTGTCTTTCGCGAAAGCCTCTTAGCCAATCAATGCCGGCCATTTAATTTTGTTCCCAGGAAGGTGGCATATTAATATTATTGTGTACTGCCATTTGGTATGCCATATGTCAGCAGTCTTTGGCGGATAGACCGTAAAACAATACTGCACATTTCTTATAGTGGTCTTCCATTTTTAATGGTTTCCATTGTTGATTTGGGCAGTAATGCCGCCTACTTTTCGACATATCACCCTTTTCCTCGACATTCTGTAATATAAAATTATTGTTATAATTTGACGAAACATACATAATTATATACTGGGTCACTGACTCATTGTGTACTTGACCCACTTGACCCAGTGTCTACCCTTACGTCAAAATAATAAAAAAAAAATTAATATAACAGACACCTTCGCTGCGGCAATTAAGTTAAATTGTAATTAACCATACTTGTACAGGTCACATATGACCTGTTCCGCAGTGAGCGTGTTAAATATTCACATCGAAAAAAAAACGAATCTACGCAATAGCTAATTGATCAAGTTAATAATGAAAAAATAACAGGGCTTATACTGGCAAGTGTTTGGAAAATATAGTTTAAATTCCGACTTACGTAAATGTTTCCATCATGTGGCACTGACACTTAGACACCTGCAGTCGACATTGTGCTGGCGCGGCTCCATGGGGACTGAGCTAGGAAGGACGTGTCGGTCGAAGGTATCTAGGGTGCGTAGAAAAGTAATAATAACGCTGTGCGTTTTGTAGTTGTGTGCGTTACCTACTGCGTACCAGCAACCCAGTGTCAACCATGTTACCCTACATTACGAATATTACGATAGAAGTGGTTAAACACAAAAAAGGTATTCGAAATAAGCGGCGATAAACTAAAACACTACCATAGGGAGTGGATTAAATCGACACGAGTTACAAATTTCCTTTTCGGATGTGTATCGTGTCGATATAATAATTATAGGTAATTAATAATCTTTTGCTTCATATAGACGACTCCTTTGCTCAAAGGTTAACTGGAAGAGATCCCTTACAGGGATAAGTTCGCCTTTGTACCTGTCAAATTCTTTGTAAAAATTTGTATTTTTGCCTGTATTTTGTGTACAATAAAGAATTTACATACATACATACATACATATTAATAATATAGTTTTAGCTATACCCGGTCTTTACTATACCTAAATTCTAAATAAAAATGTATTATACCAAAAATTCATTAAGCTCGAATGAAGCAGATGCAACTATGCGATAATGTAAATAAAAAAATATCTTATAGTGGGTATGATCCAACACTGTAGTGACAATACTCTTCGCCAATTCACAAAGAACCTGAAAACTTGCATTATTTCTTAATCACGCACTTTTAGAACACAATCTTGGTTTTATCACCAACTTAAAACCTTAAACCTAAAGTCCATATACACTTATAGTTAAAAATATTAATATGAATTTATCTGCAAACGTGTTTCACAATATTATGTGCCAAAGACGTCAAATGTTATTGAAAATCCACCATACTTGTTTACATTCTCTTTTATTTTCTACTGGAGAACGGTATACCAGGGAACGGATAAATAGCAATATTTTCTCCATATTATTATAAATGCCAATCAACTTTTACATCGACATATATTATTTTCTGTCTCCTTCGTTACGATTAATGAACTTACAAATGTACGCCAATTGATACTATACACATTATTTACATTAAAAAACCGTTGGAACCTAAATATATCGATATATATATGTGAACTTATGTGAGGCATAACGCATGTACAATTTACAAGCATTTTTCTAGTAAACTTGATGAAATTGTCACTTGCGTTACGGAACAAAATAGTGTCGATCGAAAAAGTTGATTGGCCCTAAAACGAACGATTCTTTTTTCGTTATTTTTCGTTTTTCGTTGTATTTATTATTAGTCACATTTAAAACTTTCAATTTATTATAAACGCATATTATTTGAACAGTTTATGTCCTACGAGTAGGCCGTGGGCCGTGTGGTGACGGCGGTAAGAATACATTTGTCACCACCCCAACTCCTGCGGGTATCGTAAGAGTCAACTAAATCATTGAAGTGTCACTGACCATTATTTGATAAAAGATTGATGATGGGCCAATCCGCTAGCCCAGCGTGGCGATTATGGGCATTTACCTCCTAATGCGTCTATACGCATAGTTAATAGTAGAGGCCTACGTCCAGCAGTGGAATATCATAGGCTGATGATGATGTCCTACGAGTATTTAACATTCGCACCTGCGCTTCCGGCACTATCGGGGCTAATTACACCGCGTTTATCTCTCGAACTTTACGGCAAAACGACTCGGCAACTGTAGTTTCCGCAGTTAAAACGTTAAAAGTGAAGGGTAATTGCCTGGAAACGGGATGGACGTGCGTTGTTTAGTAATTAGTGATTTCGAAATCATTTTGATTTTTCTAGGAAGACATCATCTCTTCTCTTCTTCGGTCTCACCTCGAGCTATGAACTATGGGCTATAAACACGAACAAAAGATACGCACTCCCGTGAAAAATATAAGAGACACGGCGATACTCGCCCGGCGGTGATAGCTGATAGCTGGGCAAGTATCGCCGTGTTTCTTTTATTTACACGGGAGTGCATAATATATCTTTTGTTCGTGTTTATTATAGCCGATGTTCATAGCTTAATAGCTCGCGGTGAGACCAGTGCCTTAAGCATTTTATTCTAAAGTGGGGTAAATCCACAAGTCTTTAAGAACAGTTACCAATCATTTTGTATATTTTTACATTAATTTACTAAAGTTAATCTCCGTATATCTGGCATGGCCCTATAGGTAGGTACATGTGGACACGTAAATTTACGTAATTAATATAAGAACACCAAATACTTAGAATTGGTTAGGAACTGTTGTTAAAACACTTGTTGGGTGAATCAACTTTTTCTGTCTGTTATTGCCATGGCATTACGCATGCCATTTACGGTCGCCTGAGTCACGCTGGTTTTATGCAAAATTATGCAACTTAAATTAGGCAATATTACTAATGTTAAACAACTATATTCGATTTTTAGTTTCCATAATCTCTCTACCATATTCTTTTTTACTAAGTCGGTAGCAAACAATAATACGGCCCGCCTGATGGAAAGCGGTCACCGTAACCTAATGACGCCTGCAACTCCAGGATGCTTAGCCAAGTTGCCAAGCGCTAACGCTTAGGAACGTGTCGTAGTCTTCCCTCTCTGTCACGCTTTCCCATTAGTGCGACAAAGACAGCTAGCTGCCTTTCGTTTACGATTGACGATTAAGCGTTAGCGATTGGCAACTTGTCTAAGCACGCAGGGGTGTGTGACATGCGCGTTACCGATCCATCAAGAACTTGAGCACTCCTTTTTTGAAAAACCCGATACTGCAGTCCTTCGGAAAAACTTCGGCAGAGAGCTCATTCCACAGACTAACAATAATTTATGTGAAGGTAAGATTTATGGGCATAACTATACAATGTATCGTAATTTGACCCCGAATATCAATGCAGTGGTGTCAGTACCACAATACATTCAATCCGTTGTTTGTATCAATAGAATAGTATTACCAACCCACACTATTGTGCTTAGATTCAGCACTAGTGATCACGTTTCACCTCTGCGATGTTATTAATATGCATAGCAAATGCATGCAGATTCAACTACTCTAAGGAGACATGTTATTCATTTTATAACTTAGTTTTTGAGGCAAAATACAGGGTGAAATCTTTTACATGATACAAATTCCTATTTTCTGGATCTACTCATGATTACGATCAACTTTTACTATGGGACTAAAATAATTACTTCAGTCGAGTGCATTAATATATACACATTTGAAAGAGATCAGTATGGATAATTGTATGAATATTAATGACAACCCGACAGCTGGTTTCACAATTTGTGTGTTGATGTAGATTTTGTGGTAAATAAGATGGTCCCATAATAAAAGTTTGCTGTAAAACTGTAATCATGAATCCAGAAAATATGATTTTGTATCATGTAGGTAAAAGATGTCACCCAGTATATTTTAAAAGTTATACATATCGCGTAATTACCTGTTTCAAAACAGGAATGTAACATTAGTGAGCCTAACTGTGACATCACATGAACATTGACCATTCATTTTCAGAAGAGAGATGATGTGTAGCAGTGCAGTGTCATCATAGTAGACACAATATTGCAATCGCTAAGCGACTTGCCCAGCGTGGCGATTATGGGCATCTACCTCCGATGCGACCATATGCATAGTTAATATAGGAGAGGCAGTACAGCAGTGGACAGAGATAGCTGATGATGAGATGTGCATGTTCATGAACCTTACTGATACTTAATGATACACATTTTCTAAAGTGGGTAACAATGTTAGTTTTCTCTACGAGTAGCACTAGCTATGAAATTATAGGTATGAATGGTACAGTCAAAGACAAAACAAGGTGTACACAAAAAATGTTCAAAAAGATGTCCCAGTGCACTCTTATTCTGTTTAATAAAAACGTCGTATCATATTTATGAGCGGATTTTTTCGATACTTATAGCACTTGACTGTACGTGGTACCAAACAAAACACAAAATTTTAATACAAGTTACATTTGTTTAGGTTGTTTGTCTTAAACGAGACAAATATATAGTTTTCCGCGTTAATTGAATTTATCGTGGAAGTAAGTCGATTGTTTTCTATTTATTATTAGTTTGCTGACCCAACAACTTAAATAATACAGCACCATAATAAGATACTATCAACAAAACAAATCCTTCCAATCTAATATCAAGCCAAAGAAAGCAAACCTTTTGTTTTGACGTATTAGTAGCCCTTATCGATACACTGGTCTATCCTATACCCACATTTATTACGTGAATGGCACCAATTTATTTATCCTTTGTGACCCAATGAATAGTTTCATCTTTGGGAACCATTTAGCGGACTTTTGGAATAAATGATTCCAATTAAGGAAACTTTGGGAAGCTTGTTTCTCCAAATCCGTTTCAATTTATTTACGCCGCTTGATAGGGAAAAGTCTTGACATCCCTAATTGTTAAGTTTCTTTTTCAATTTGTACACGGAACATTTCTGACGGTTTTCAATTAATGGCGCGTATTGTAGGCACCTAAAATAAATAAAACGATTACCACCTTTGACGCTGTTTTCTAATAATTTTGTTTTTTTTTCTTTGAAATTATTGATGGAAATTAAAATACAATCTGACTTTGGTCGAACAAATCAAATTATATAGTTGAATATATATATCGACGCTGGAAAGGAGAAATTGGATAAGCGACACAGTGCGTACTTTAAAGGAGAGGCAAAAAACCGCCGAGGTTTTCGAAAAAAATTCATTAAAATTAATTAGCAAGCCAAATCAAATAATTGAAGCATTATTTATGGACATAAATATGTTTTCTATGTGATGTTTTAATTATTTAACGTATTCAAGTGTTATTTAAGGATTTACTGTCGCTTAAGCAAAATGGTCGGAAATATTGATTCAGGTAAAATTATCTAACCAACACGTTGTAAAAGAAATAAGGAAGGTAAAAAAGTCCACCCGAGACTTACATAACAAATTCATCATGTTAAAATTATCTAACTGCCGATGTGGCTTATTTTATATTCGGGTAAAAATATATAAATTGAAAAAATAGCATAAATATATCAGTAAGAAATATCCACATACTTAAAATGAGAAACTATTTTAGACTTCATAGTCAGTCATTTCAATTACAAGAGTAACAAACCGTGACTAGTAAACGAAATTACTTACACGTGAAAAAAGAAAGACACTGTTTTAGGTATTTTTATAACTTTATTCCAAAAAGTGTGTAAGTAAGTAATAGATATTGTTAAGTATTAAAAACAAATACGTTTTGTTTTTCTATTTGAGATCATTTCTCTTTATTTTAAAACATGCAAAATCAACAAGGATCTCTCGTTATTGAGCCGACAATAGTTAGTACCTACCTACAAACGAGGCACTTGAAAACTATCTACTTTTAACAACCGTACCCTGTTGATATGTTTATCCACCGTATTACGTTATGATAACACTTAAAAAATAGTTTTAGTTAGTACCTATTTCTTTTTTCTTTTTTTTTTTATTAAAGTTCCAAAAACATTTTATTTCACGCAGAGTAGCAATTGACAGGACCCCTCTGCCAAATGTTTGTAGGTACATTACGTGACAAAGAATAAAATAGCAGACATTTATATATGCAAATTGTTGCTAACTATTTGACTGACATTTCATTCATGCAAGTTAGGATAAGTGACAGTAGTATTCTAATGTAAATTCAGGTAAAAGGGATACCTAAGCGACAAATGGTTCATAAATAAATGTAGGGGTAAAAATGGATAAACGCCAATAGTTCAGATATCATAGTCAAGTAATATTGTCTAACCGTCTTAATTTTTAAATTAAGATAAAGGTAAAATTGTCCAAACGACATAAGAACATAATTTATAATACAGTCAGGTAGAAATAGCTAACCCACAAGTGATGATTAGTTGTTACACAGCAAAAATATCCAAGTAAAATTTAACCTGTCATGACAAATAGGTAAAATAATCCAACATTAATCATGTTGAATTTTATTTTATCTAATCTACATTTTCTTAAAAGTTTCAAAAACCAAGTCGTTTAGTAATAAAAAATGATCGAAAGTTCTCTAAATCACCGATGGTATAAGCGACACAAAAGTTGTCAGATGAATACGAAACCTAGCTCATTCGACGCAGAAAAAATTGCTGATTCTAACCGTGTATATAACTCAATATCTTCAAAAGTGTCGCTTATCCAATTTCTCCTTTCCAGCGTCGATATATATATTTGCGTTATTAAGGTAATAATTTTTCGTCATGTAAAAATAAACTTTCGAGAATCGAACCCGTACCCTCTTCTCTAGCTGTCGCTATCATTAATGCATTCTGGCGGATTGGATAGATAGCTTTTTCATTAGCAGTATGACATCTAATCTAGTTTAGAAATTAAATTATTATTATCGTACGTACCCACCTTATCAGCCGGCAATCACGGGATTTCATATATTCAAATCCCGTGATTGTATACAAATTTATCCCGGGGTCGCATATCCTAGTCACTACCAACTAGTCTACAGATGCTGCTAAAATCGTTTCAAACAACGCATCACTATAAACTATTTCAAGCTTATACAATTAACACTTACATTGCCAACGAATGCTACGCGCTACGCTCGTAACCGAATCCGTGGTTTTTCCGCTTTGTAGCGAAAATGGATCTATCACAGGAAACTCCCCTCGGGAGTTCCCGGCGCTCAGTTGTTGAAAAGTGACCTATATTTTCCCATCACTCGGAAACCACGGGTACACAACCTCAACCATTTTCGTGGCGAGATGACTGTGTGGGACGCCTCACGCTGGTGACTGAACTATCCAGAGTCAATAAAAAATCCAGTAAAATTTTCAATGGAAAGCAATTCTATACTTTGAATTGAAGGTCTGAGGAAAATTTACATTTAATTAAACACTGTATCAGGTAATTATTTTCTAGTTAAATATAGTAAATGAGAGTGATAAGCTCTGATTGGTAAATGGATTAAACAATTATGAAATGGATTTATTAAAATCTGCTTATTTGTTGGTAAGCCTTTAAATTCGTAACATAAGTACCTATAGCCAATAACACACTTAAATAATATATTTGCGATTATATTAATTTAAACGTGCTACTTTACAATAGCCAAGTAAAATAATATTTAAACTATAATTTATAGTAAAAAGACATAAGTACATAATCCTGAACTACTATGGGCTATGTATCAACTGAAATTGGCTCAATATTAAAATTCAAACAAATCGACAGATGTAGATTTAACCATTTTCATCCCCAAACTGCCAAAATAAAACTGACGCGAGAGTCAAGGCGAGGCATACATAAGTAAAGGTTTGTCCTTACGCTCCTTACATTTCTTATTTACTTGGTATTGGCATGGCAATGTCATGTTTCGATCCCCCTAGAAGGCGCCTAGCCAAGATGTCATTCTGCAATCGTATACGATAAGCGATAACTAATAAGTGTACGAGAATGATAGTTTCGTACGAAAAGTCACGTGACGATTTAAATAGGTACCTACATAACTATTGTAACGGGCGCCTCCTGATTTTATTACTGTTAATAAAGGTATAAAACCTCTGTGCGCTGGCCGCCACATTCTAGTAGGCCGTGCCTGAAAAAACAAAAGACGCTCAGTTCGCTATGAGACGTCAAGTGAAAAAAGTTAGTTTTTGTGCTTCTGCATTTTAATTTACCTAAATTGTTTTATTATTGTTGTGTACTATAGTTTTGTGATTTACACGCTGTTTTACTACAAATGGACTCCTATCGTGTACAACTATGGTTACGTGTCTTATAAAAAATTTAATTTATTTTTAGTGCTTATATGTAGCTTAAAGCTCTGCTAAGTGGGTATATTGCTAGTAACTGGCCACTCTTCAGTAACTGGACACCATATTAAAAGTAGACTATGTGCTTATGCTTAGAATTCATTTAAAAACGATGTATCATGTCAATGTCAATAACTTTCCCTCTTCCAAAATGAATTCTAATTATAAGTACACAGAGTTCATTTTTATAATATAAGGTGGCCAGTTACTGGAGGGTGACCAGTTACTGGCAATTTACCCTATAGTTCCAACAGGAATTATGAGAGGGTAAAGCAACATAAAATACTTATCGCTCATCGTATACCATTGCAGATTGGCGTTTTGACTAAGCCTGCTGTAGTACCGGGCAAATGCCCGACGCGTAGGTACAGTAATTAAATAAATAATAAATATGTCGGAGTCGCGCTTCAGTTAGCGCAGACCTGTACGACACGTCGAGTCATCGGACGCCAGAATTGTGTTATTTACGATGAGAACAGTTTTGTTTGCAATGTTTACAATTAATTTGTTAAGAGTTACTAAATCTAGGAAACGATGAGCAATGTATTGCTTCGAGTGGTCTTTGCTTTGATCCATGCAGGTAGATAATAAAACCCGGTTGAGATCTACCCGCCTGTGAAGCAGGTAGTTTATGACCTGACAGTATAAAAGGTCACTAGCGCTGTTTTCATGATGCATTGGCATTCGCGCGTTAGACTTAGAAAGAAGTCATTCTTGCTTTAGACATTGGAAAGTCAATTAATTCTGATTCCCGCGTTAGACTTCGAAAGATTGATTCTTGCATTAGACTTGGAATAGATTCAGATAATGATCATTCCTTCCCTTAAGTCAGTCTATCTTGAGACCGCGAATAGATTTGATTAAGTGCACTCCAGAGTAAAAGGAGTTTGACTAGATTCAATAGTTCGTCAGATTCAGATTTAGATCGATATTTCCGGGTGCGTGAAGTTAGCATATCAAGTATGAGCAGATCACGTTTTTATTGGAGTTCCTATAGCATGCACAATAGTTCTAGAGTTCCTGATACTTTTTAACAATAGTTCTATCATTTTTTGGAAAAAAAAATGATGTCACTGTTTTCTTCAAAATGATATGCTAACTTCACGCGTTAGCATATCAAATCGATCCGATTACAATGAAACTCATAGGATAGATTCATTATGTAGAAATAGAGAGTTCCTGACACAAGCAATACGTATTAAATCAGTTTATCGACACACAAAACAAAATGAATCGGTGTCAGAAACGGCATTTACGCAAAGTTCAGGTATGCTATGCTGGGGCATTTTCGGCAGTTCCAGGAGAGTTTTTGGCCTTAAACGATAGCTACGGCTCCAGTATTATCAAAACCAAAGAGTTCTCTGCTCTGGTAAAATTATTAAAATAACAAAAAAAAATATTTTGAAATTTCAATATTCTCAAAGTTCAGGTGTGCTATGCTGGGACATTTTCGGCAGTTCCAGGATAGTTTTTGGTCTTAAACGATAGCAACGGCTGAGATATTGTCAAAACCAAAGAGTTCTCTGCTCTGGTAAAATTATTAAAATAACAAAAAAAAATTTTTTGAAATTTCAATTTTCTCAAAGTTCAGGTGTGCTATGCTGGGGCATTTTCGGCAGTTCCAGGATAGTTTTTGGTCTTAAGCGATAGCAACGGCTAAGATATTGTCAAAACCAAAGAGTTCTCTGCTCTGGTAAAATTATTAAAGTGACAAAAAAATATTCTGAATTTTAAATTTTCTCAAAGTTCAGGTATGCTATGCTGGGGCATTTTCGGTAGTTCCAGGATGGTTTTTGGTCTTAAAGGATAGCTACGGCTGAGATATTGTCAAAACCAAAGAGTTCTCTGCTCTGGTAAAAATACAAAAATGAGAAGAAAAAATATTCTGAAATTTCAATTTTCTCAAAGTTCAGGTATGCCATGCTGGGGCATTTTCGGCAGTTCCAGGATTGTTTTTGGTCTCAAACGATAGCTATGGCTCTGATATTATCAAAACCAAAGAGTTCTCTGCTCTGGTGAAAATATAAAAATGACAAGAAATAATATTCTGAAATTTCAATTTTCTCAAAGTTCAGGTGTGCTATGCTGGGGCATTTTCGGCAGTTCCAGGATAGTTTATGGTCTTAAACGATAGCTGCAACTCCAATGTTGTCAAAACCAAAGAGTTCTCTGCTCTGGTAAAATTACTAAAGTGACAAAAAAATATTATGAATTTTAAATTTTCTCAAAGTTCAGGTATACCTGAACTTTGAGAAAATTTACATATGCTATGCTGGGGCATTTTCGGCAGGTCCAGGATAGCTTTTGATCTTAAACGATAGCTACGGCTGAGATTTTGTCAAAACCAAGGAGTTCTCTGCTCTGGTAAAAATACAAAAAATTACAAGAAAAAATATTCTGAAATTTCAATTTTCTCAAAGTTCAGGTATGCTATGCTGGGACATTTTCGGCAGATCCAGGATGGTTTTTGGTCTTAAACGATAGCTACAGCTAAGATATTGTCAAAATCAAAGAGTTCTCTGCTCTGGTAAAATTATTAAAAAAACAAAAAAAAGTTTTTGAAATTTCAATTTTCTCAAAGTTCAGGTGTGCTATGCTGGGGCATTTTCGGCAGTTCTAGGACAGTTTTTGATCTTAAACGATAGCTACGGCTGAGATATTGTCAAAACCAAAGAGTTCTCTGCTCTGGTAAAAATACAAAAAATTACAAGAAAAAATATTCCGAAATTTCAATTTTCTCAAAGTTCAGGTGTGCTATGCTGGGGTATTTTCGGCAGTTCCAGGATAGTTTTTGATCTTAAACGATAGCTACGGCTGAGATATTGTCAAAACCAAAGAGTTCTCTGCTCTGATGAAAACATAAAAATGACAAGAAAAAATATTCTGAAATTTAAATTTTCTCAAAGTTCAGGTGTGCTATGCTGGGGTATTTTCGGCAGTTCCAGGATAGTTTTTTATCTTAAACGATAGCTACGGCTAAGATATTGTCAAAACCAAAGAGTTCTCTGCTCTGATGAAAACATAAAAATGACAAGAAAAAATATTCTGAAATTTCAATTTTCTCAAAGTTCAGGTATGCTATGCTGGGGCATTTTCGGCAGTTCCAGGATAGTTTTTGATCTTAAACGATAGCTACGGCTTAGATATTGTCAAAACCAAAGAGTTCTCTGAAAATGTCCCAGCATAGCACACCTGAACTTTGAGAATATTGAAATTTCAAAATATTTTTTTTTGTTATTTTAATAATTTTACCAGAGCAGAGAACTCTTTGGTTTTGATAATACTGGAGCCGTAGCTATCGTTTAAGGCCAAAAACTCTCCTGGAACTGCCGAAAATGCCCCAGCATAGCATACCTGAACTTTGCGTAAATGCCGTTTCTGACACCGATTCATTTTGTTTTGTGTGTCGATAAACTGATTAAATACGTATTGCTTGTGTCAGGAACTCTCTATTTCTACATAATGAATCTATCCTATGAGTTTCATTGTAATCGGATCGATTTGATATGCTAACGTGTGAAGTTAGCATATCATTTTGAAGAAAACAGTGACATCATTTTTTTTCCAAAAAATGATAGAACTTTTGTTAAAAAGTATCAGGAACTCTAGAACTATTGTGCATGCTATAGGAACTCCAATAAAAACGTGATCTGCTCATACTTGATATGCTAACTTCACGCACCCGATATTTCCTAGCATCCTGACGAAAGACGTTATTTCTTGTGTTTTGAAATTGGTAAAGCATGGACTCAAACTTAGAACTCTCCAGTCGTTTTCCATTAGTTGTTGTTGCTGTTTAAAGTGTATGATTAATCGTGTTTTAAGTGTGTACCTATTGTAATGATCTAAAATTGTAATTACTAATGATTTGAAAAGATTAAAACATACAACCCGCTTGAGTTTCTTCCTGGTTCTTCTCATGTTGTGGCTTAACTCTTGCGAACCAGAGTAGTAATAAAAAAAGATCTTATTTCATCTTGTGTTTTTCATTATGAGTCCATGCCTACATGCATAAGTGCGTAGATAGCTAAACCATCTCCCTATAGCTCGGCCGGAACCTGATAAAAAGGGCCCTACGCCGTGAAATAAATAAATATCTTGAGACATCTTATACAAATCAACCTAGTCCCATGGTAAGCTCAATTAAGGCTTGTGATGTGGGTACTAGGCGACGATATATATAATAGATAGATACATATAGATACTTAAATAGATAGACAACCATGACCAAGGAACAAATATTTGTGATAAATAAATACGTACATAAATAATGCCCTCGCCGGGATTCGAACCCGGAACCTCCAGCTTCGTAGGCAGGGTCACTACCAACTAGGCTACGGAGGCTGACAATTTTCGACATAAAATCCATAGGTATGTTAATAACTTTGCATCTCACGCTGGCTACAATTCTCAAATAATTATTTTTGCTGGTGACTGTACCTGCCACAGGATGGTGTAGTGTAATGGTATCTGACGTGTATTTAATTCGGGCTCGACTTTATTTCTTAAGGGAATCAAATAGTTGTGAAAATAATTGCTTAGTAATAAGTAAGGTCTGAGGTAAGTAGGGGTATTGATTGATAAGTCACATGGCGATTTATAAAATTTGAATATATTATCGCAAATTAGTAAGGAAAGGTGTGTTCCTATTCGATCTATTAAGTTTTAAATACATAACAAAATCTTTAACCTTATTAAAGATTACTAGACTATTACGAAAATTAACAATTACTATCATACCAAATAAAACTACTTCTTTAAATTTACACAAAGTAAAAGTACCTAAACACCTTCCTTTTCTGGGAACATAATTCAATATATTTTGCTAAAACCAGGGAAACCCAGAAAAACCCGGCAAAAGCAAGTATTATTTATGCTAAGTAAATAATAATAATTATTACATTACACCGTAACATTAATTACAAATACAACCTCTTGAATGAACATTCCAAGACAATAATGTATAATATAACACTCAGAAAATTCAATTATATTTAAGGACTCCATACACACAGAAATAAGTCTGTTATATATTAAATTGACATCAACATTAAGTGTCCACAATATGTTAGCCTGTTCTCAGAAATATCAGTAAATAGGGATTCGAACCCCCTGTTTGTAAAACAATCCAATATAAGGTTCTTTGGCTAATATCAATTGAACGAGGATCGAACTCGTTTAAATATTATCATGATTAAGATCAGTCATAATCTGATAATTACAATGTTAAATTATACACAGTGGTTATAGAACAACACATAAATGGATCAGTAAGACATTACTGATCTACACTGTGACGTACAATCTTCGATCATGACTTAAAAGTACAACAATGTCATAATCACTTACTCAAGTCTTAGGTATTTAAATACATATCGGGAATCGAACCCAACACAATATTATAATTCTATACACAAATATCACACAAGGACAATCAAAAACAATCATAAAAGGTATGTCGTGTGTACTCAGTTATTATCATAAAAGTGGTCAATATTAATGTAACCAATTATTTACAAAGTACCTTATAGTACCTATATTATTTAAACCAATTTAATTAATGAAATATGATTTACATATATTATTTAGAATTCACACGACACAATTGGTAATAAAACACTTAGCTGTGAATACTGGATCGGCAACCACTGATTCTAATGTACGATTTAGATAATTAATCTAATAATATTCCAAAAATATCGAAACTGTTACAGAACTGTGCGACCCGCATTCTTCCCGGCTGTAATCGAAGTGTCCTCCATACACTACATATTTCCCTAAGGAAAACCTTTACAATATTATCTTATCGCTACTTATATCTATTTCCGACTTTATAAACATTGATATAAGGATTTGACTTTCGAAAACTGCGCAAACGCATCGTAGATCATTTGGTTGCAAATGGCGGGGCGGCAAGCGTCACGTAGATAGGTATCCGTGGTTGATTTAGCCTCTCTGTCACACCTCTGGCAGCATGTGGCGCTTTCCTTGTCTGACGTTACGATGTTGTTATTGTGCCTTGTAGTCAAGCGTCTTTGGTTGTAATCGTTTCCACATGTTTAAGTGGTCCTGGGCGATTCTGTGGAATTCAAAAACGCAAAAGTTTATTCCGTCTAAAAAAATAGACAGGGTCTTAATGGGTTTGTTCCTTAGAAATGCGCATTGTCTTTCATAAGATAAAGAAATGCAATGTTATTTTATTACGTTATGTTTTAGAAAGTGTGTCCATCATTTGGTGTGTTCCATTGTCATAAGTAAGAAGACATATCTCTAGAAATAACAATTAACCTATGGGATATGTTGCCATTACACCCCCCTCTCTGTAGACAGTTAAAATGTACATATTTTCACTTTCTACACCAACTAGGACTATAAAAAAAAATTAAGTGCTGCTCTTTGAACTAAACAACATAAACAAACAACCCCGTTTTTTTTTTCTTAAATAACGCTTATTCATTTTAAAATCAGACTTTATGGTCCTGCTCGAGTCTGCTTGAAGTGGGCAATAAACAAGTAACACTTAAGCATTTTGGGTCTTTCCTTCGTGAGAAATACTTCAACCTATCGAACATACGTGTTATCTTTAAAATACTTATTTCAATTAACAAGTTAAATTCTAAATATGAAATTCATTTATCTTGGATCGATAAACTGCATTATACTCGTATGTTTCTGTTACCACGCTAAATAAATCTTTACTGATTAATCTTAACATAATCATAGTAGTAAATATATTTATGAATAAACCCAATAACTATGATCGTCGTGTTCAATATCAATTGAAAACACGCTGTATTTGTAATGTAATAAAAAATATATAAAACCGTATAGACATTCACTTTGTAATCGTTACAAGTCTTTATGCAATATTAATCTCATACAATATTCTGTCAATTAATTGAATAATATGAAAACTAAACCTCGAGACACATTCATTCAAATAGATTTCAATAACAATATTGCAGCAGTCATCACTTTTGGTATATACACATTCATCTTCTTTTAAAATCACCTTTACTCTGGCCAGAGATTTTCACACATCATTTTTACATAATAGTAATTGTTAATTACATTGAAACGTATAATTGGTTTGTCTTTTATTTCACATCCATACTTAATTTTACATTTTACCAATAATGGTAAATATATACATTCACTATCGACTTTCATAACATAGTCAAGAGGTCTTGTTTTCTGTTGTATAAATCTTTAAATATATGCAATAATTGTGGCAGTTATAAAATTTTATTATTATTATTATTTTAATATTTCACGGCAGAAGTTGATACACATTCGCAACAGTACCGATATAATATATCAAGAACTCAAATCGCTAATTTTCTATGAAAACCCTGTTTATGGTCATTTACGTCATTTGTGTTGCGATTTATAAATAATAAAAGGTCCATTATTTTTATCATTTCTAAAATAAATAATACTCATGTAAAATATATAATTCATTGAATTCAAATCCAAAACATTAATGCTATAAAGCACATGTTACTGAACATTATTTTTGTATAAAATAAATATTATGCAGTCATGGCACTGTATTATTTAATTTTTGTTAATATTGTACAATGTAGGAAATTGCTGAAAACCTGTAGGTATTTTTATTTCTTCGTTTTTCTGATATGGTTATTTAATAATAATATCTGTTAAATCACGACAATTTGATTGTAGTCCAATGACCATCAATCTACATAAATTTGAACAAACAAAAACCTTGACCACACGTCGCAGAGTCATTTCCTCATGGAGTAGATATGTGCTGCTATAACCATCGTTCGTCTATTACGAGAGTAATTAATTCTCAAGCTTTACCGCGTCCGGCAAAGATGAGGCGCAAGAACATTCCATCCTAAGCGTAAATGACATTACACATTAGGTTGACTAGGCCGAGCCTGTGTCACAGCAACGCCAAAACTTCTAAAACTGACCACGTTTGCTACCCACGGAGAGTATGTGTCCACATAAGTTGGTATAAAAAGTAATGCATTGGTCAAATCCGCAAGGATCGACATGTTTCTTTTTTTTTGTAGGGTTGTTGAGTGCATTCAAGCACTAGCACAGGCGTATATTTTCTTTTTGTTTAAGTGATTGGTATACAGTTGGTGTTATAAGGTACCTTTGGTAATTAACGGTTTTGCAACCGTATGTCATTGAGTGGCCACTCATTTTAAACCCTCGGCATTATAAGTACGGCGGTCACAATGTTCCCTCCGCAAGTCGTATAACATCCGAAGTGTACTGGCAATTAATCAGGCCCTATTATGCGTATGTTGCAGTTTCTTCCCCTCTCTGTAATTACTAATTCGTGTGTAAATCACACTAAGGCAGGTCTTGTATAAAAATGCAAGTTGTGTTTGAGATGAAAGTAAAACCCCTGAAATTGCGTCCGTAGAAGCTTTCCCCGGACTGGTTAGATCGCCTCTACATCCGCGTCAAAACTACCAACACACTTTGGAGCTTTCCTGCCTGTGGTCAATTCTAGTTGTTTATCAAATGGTCAGGTACGCTGATCTTGTTAAGGTTTATTTTATTACCAATTACGATACATTATTGTAAGTTCAAATTTTCTAATTAACTCAATCATGTAATAAAATATTGTAGTATGTAGGTTATAGTAACGTAAATAATTTCAAATAAAAACCTCATTTTTTTAATATGTTGGTATTATGAGGTTTATTTTTTTTTTTTGTATGTATAGTAAATTAAAGTGTACAAACCAATTTATTATGTATGTATTTACGTATTAGGTTTACAACACCAAAAGCTTAAGACCTTTTATTATTCATTTATTGTAATTTTAATTTCAACAATACGATTTCCCTTTAATTTCCCATGCCAGAAAAGGTCACTGGGTCAATTAAATATGTATTCATTTATTATGATATTTATATGTCATAATCGCGATAGTATATGTCTCTCGTAATTAAATTTATATTTAGTCAAGATTAAATTGATCGTGTTTAATTATCGTCGAATAAATATTATGATATTTATTTTATTTATTATTTATGTCCACCTATAGCTGAATGATGATGATGATTATTTATGTGAGATTTAAATCAGCCGAAGCTGTAGTTAGCGGCAGATGTACAAAATGTGTTTTATTTAAATTATTAAGACGTAATTGTTCTGGATAACTGTTTTACTGCTTCTATCGCGGCTCGTAACGTTGTACTTACTGACTTGCATTTTAATCAGTTAAATCGACAATGGTTTACAACAAAATCAAAGGTAAAAGAAACATTTTTTTAAGCCTTAGGAGTTTCTTATCACAACAAGTCTTAACTTGGACTCTTAAGTCCAGAGAAGTTTTATTTTATTATGGATTTATTCATCTTCATGATACTATAGGTATTGGAGTGGCTAATGAGAATCCTTTTAACCTTTTTAGCGCATTTTGGAAGAATTGGAAGATAATCTCAATGCTAATGGAATAATTAGATTACTTTTCTGTTTTTTTTTTTCAATAATTTTGTGAACCTTGATCTAGGGTTTATATCGAGATTGTTTAGTATATATTAGCGCAAAGTTATGTGAGGTGAGAATTGTCTTTCATTTTCATAAATGATTTTCGTATAAATTAATGTTATATTAGGGTATTTTCAAGAAAACTTTTGCTAGATAAATTTAGTGTGCATTAAATATAAAATATGTATGCAAAAATAAAGTTAATTGTTTGCATAATTAATGCTTTTCATTAGCGACTTGTACTTGAATCGCAAACTATTGTCACATATTCAACAACGTGTTTTTTTTTTTTTTGATAACATGGTATATTTTAAAGTGTATAAATAATGAGTACGTGGGTACAAACATAGAAAAGTGAATATACAAGGACTTAGATAAGGTCACCGCTTGAACTCAATTTTATAATGGTCTAATTTTGCGCCATTGTTTACTGCTTGAATCCATTACTTTACGCATCGATGCCACTAAATATTCATATGAAATATCATTTGCGTCGGCATGCGGCATTTATATTTAAATAATTCAATTACGTAATTAATTTAGAAATACATAGATTGTTGTCTTCTTTTTCGCGAAAAGTAGACTATTAACGTACATACGACGTATTTTGCTTTGTATTTTTTTTTTTTAAGAATTTATTGAATCAATAAATGGCAGAATAATATATAATTTGATCCCGTTTTCAAATAAATTTAACGTTTCAATAATACGTCTACAGCGTTTACACCATTGTATTCGTTCCTCATATCAGACACTGATTAACTTAAAGACACTGATTAAAATTAAATAAACTAATTTAAGTTAAAGAAATATTCACAGTTACCTTAGGACGAATAATAAAAGTTAAGATAAACTAATAAGATATTAATTGAGCATTTGGCTGGTCAAGTGGTCACCTAGTACCTACTTACATGTATACAGATACACAATATAATACATAAATCACATAACAATTAAAACAATGTCTTGGAATCCTCATTCAGTAAGTTATAAAATTTTAAATATATGCAACCAACAATTAAAATTTAGTTAAAGTTCAATTATATATACCCCCTCTCAGACTTTAATAATAGACTTAGGTTTTTGTATAATATCTACCATATAAATAGATATACTTAAATCTTTCCTTTGTTTAAATATCAAAAGAAACTGTGGTCGAATACACACCCCTCTCAGACTTCCGGAATATGCATAAGTTTATAAAATTCACCCGCAAGAATAAGTCAGAATTTCCCTTCGTCATAATTCGAGTAGAATTAACAGTTGTGATCGTCATATTTCATTTTAGGTTTCCTACGTTGTGTTTTATTTTTAGTTTTAAAGTAATCACAGATTCTTTTCTAGTTGTGTTACATCACTCACATCAAAATATATTGGTAACACAAAGTCTAGATCCTTGGTCACGCGGCGCCACGTGTAATGGTATCTGACGTGTATTTAATTCGGGCTCGACTTTATTTCTTAAGGGAATCAAATAGTTGTGAAAATAATTGCTTAGTAATAAGTAAGGTCTGAGGTAAGTAGGGGTATTGATTGATAAGTCACATGGCGATTTATAAAATTTGAATATATTATCGCAAATTAGTAAGGAAAGGTGTGTTCCTATTCGATCTATTAAGTTTTAAATACATAACAAAATCTTTAACCTTATTAAAGATTACTAGACTATTACGAAAATTAACAATTACTATCATACCAAATAAAACTACTTCTTTAAATTTACACAAAGTAAAAGTACCTAAACACCTTCCTTTTCTGGGAACATAATTCAATATATTTTGCTAAAACCAGGGAAACCCAGAAAAACCCGGCAAAAGCAAGTATTATTTATGCTAAGTAAATAATAATAATTATTACATTACACCGTAACATTAATTACAAATACAACCTCTTGAATGAACATTCCAAGACAATAATGTATAATATAACACTCAGAAAATTCAATTATATTTAAGGACTCCATACACACAGAAATAAGTCTGTTATATATTAAATTGACATCAACATTAAGTGTCCACAATATGTTAGCCTGTTCTCAGAAATATCAGTAAATAGGGATTCGAACCCCCTGTTTGTAAAACAATCCAATATAAGGTTCTTTGGCTAATATCAATTGAACGAGGATCGAACTCGTTTAAATATTATCATGATTAAGATCAGTCATAATCTGATAATTACAATGTTAAATTATACACAGTGGTTATAGAACAACACATAAATGGATCAGTAAGACATTACTGATCTACACTGTGACGTACAATCTTCGATCATGACTTAAAAGTACAACAATGTCATAATCACTTACTCAAGTCTTAGGTATTTAAATACATATCGGGAATCGAACCCAACACAATATTATAATTCTATACACAAATATCACACAAGGACAATCAAAAACAATCATAAAAGGTATGTCGTGTGTACTCAGTTATTATCATAAAAGTGGTCAATATTAATGTAACCAATTATTTACAAAGTACCTTATAGTACCTATATTATTTAAACCAATTTAATTAATGAAATATGATTTACATATATTATTTAGAATTCACACGACACAATTGGTAATAAAACACTTAGCTGTGAATACTGGATCGGCAACCACTGATTCTAATGTACGATTTAGATAATTAATCTAATAATATTCCAAAAATATCGAAACTGTTACAGAACTGTGCGACCCGCATTCTTCCCGGCTGTAATCGAAGTGTCCTCCATACACTACATATTTCCCTAAGGAAAACCTTTACAATATTATCTTATCGCTACTTATATCTATTTCCGACTTTATAAACATTGATATAAGGATTTGACTTTCGAAAACTGCGCAAACGCATCGTAGATCATTTGGTTGCAAATGGCGGGGCGGCAAGCGTCACGTAGATAGGTATCCGTGGTTGATTTAGCCTCTCTGTCACACCTCTGGCAGCATGTGGCGCTTTCCTTGTCTGACGTTACGATGTTGTTATTGTGCCTTGTAGTCAAGCGTCTTTGGTTGTAATCGTTTCCACATGTTTAAGTGGTCCTGGGCGATTCTGTGGAATTCAAAAACGCAAAAGTTTATTCCGTCTAAAAAAATAGACAGGGTCTTAATGGGTTTGTTCCTTAGAAATGCGCATTGTCTTTCATAAGATAAAGAAATGCAATGTTATTTTATTACGTTATGTTTTAGAAAGTGTGTCCATCATTTGGTGTGTTCCATTGTCATAAGTAAGAAGACATATCTCTAGAAATAACAATTAACCTATGGGATATGTTGCCATTACAGTAGTGTGTATTGTTTGCAGGTTTCCCCATACGAAGCCTGGCCCTTATCAGGCGCGCGCACTTACCAAAGAAACACTACAAAGGTTATTGTTACCCTGCCCTGGTCTCTAGGATTTCCCTAATATTAAGAGACCAACGTAAATTAGCCCACTGACTATTTTCCTTGCTTCAAAATGCTTTTAGTGAAAAGTTACGTTTTTAGTAATTTTCCGACTTTAGTGACGCAAATTATATGATTTACCCGAAAGTTCATAATATATTAATATGTCTGCGTTTCACGTTACTTATAATTCGATAATAATTATTGCTACTGCTACTGACGATGTACTTAGCTTCTAAGATGGCGTATTGTGTATTGTTTGCAAGTTTCCCCATATGAAGCAGCCTACCCATTATCAGACGCGCACACTTACCAAAGAAACAATTGAAATTGTAATACTGGGTTGAGTTATTGTTACTCTGTCCTACTTAGTTTCTCTAAATATCCCAAATATTAAGGCGATACCTGGGTGCTTAGACTAGTTGCCAATCGCTAACGCTTAATCATCAATCGTAAACGAAAGGCAGCTCTGATATGAAAGTGTGACAGAGAGGGAAAACTACGATATGCTACTAAGCGCAAGCGATTGGCAACAACTTGGCTAAGCATTCAGCGCTCTAAAAAGTGACACCAATAGGTATGGCTCCCATACATGAAAGAGAGAGACGCACATTAGGATTAAGGGTTACATGACTTTAACCTATGGAACTTCAGAGGTTGACAGTGGTTGTTCAAACTCGCGTTTATTAAAAAAGTTCGATTATTTAAGAAAATACATTATCTTAAGTGTCAGACAGAATAAGAGACCCTAAAAAACAACATTAACACCTTTTTCATCATATGGCTTCTCACTTTAGTACCCAACTGCTCTCCCACGAATACAACCCGTTTTACAGCACTACTACGTACGTACAACGTACATAGAATAAAATAGTTTCCCTTCTTTCTGTCGAATGCATGGTCCCTTATTGTATATAATCCTGAGGTGCTAATAGGTCTCTTAAATGCGATTCAGTTTAGGTTCAGCTTCTCAGTTATTCTATAGAATTGACACATCCCGATTCAGATTTGGTCCTAAGCCGAATCGCATTAGTAGATTTCGGTATAGCCCCCCAGTCAAAGTTAAATTAAAATATATATAAAAGTGCTCAAAAATATGCCCCAGTGCGCTTGAGTTCTGTGTAATAAGAGCGTCGTTACACGTTTCTTTCAATTTTTGATTCTTTCGATACATAATATTGGTTTAAACTTTCACGATTATCACTAATATTTTAAAGAAAAACTTACGTTTAAAATATAACCTGACGTTACACCCGTGATCGCAGGCAGGCACGATACATATTTTAGCACTTGACTGTACAGACAAAATCTACCCAGTACAGACAAAATATAACCAAGTGCGTTCTCAGGAAGTCGCATACGCCAGTTAGCGCGTTATCCGCCGCACACACTTGCGGGTCTGAAAGGGCTTTCCCGGCACTCTTTGTGCACTGTCGGGGGCCTACACAATGAGCACTCACATCGGCTGCACTTTGTTTTGTGAGCTTAACTTAGAATATTCGCGAACGTCTACAAGTTTTTTTTTCATCAAGAGAGAACTCGCGTGGGGTCCTTTTTAAGCATTTTGTTTTGTTTTGACGATGTTTTGCGTGCTTGATACTAGCTTTTCTGAAATTACTGTTGGTTGTCATTTGCTTTTAAAGGTGTTCTAGTATTTTTTTAAATTACTGAATTTCGCAATAATTGTGTAATACCTATTATAAAATAACGAAACAGCAAGAAAATGTCATAAGCATTTTAGATCACCAGGGACTGTATTACTTGTATATTTAAGGTCTAAGTAGTCTTAATTTGAACATTAGGTACTTTACGTTCCACATCCATCGTTGTACTACCAACTTACTTAAATCTATGCGCAAGTCAATCCGTCCAATAGTTCCGGCTAAAAAATCGGCTGTAACAGAGGGACAGATAGACTTGGGATTTTCAAAGTAAAAATATGATAGCTTAACATCGATATGGCTACAGAGTACCAATTGCTGGCCTACAGAGTTTGGCAAATATCGCAAGATTTTCACAGTTTGCAACGGCATACAGTTGTAGTAAGTACAGTTAGCAGCGCGGTACAGCGATCAACAGCGATCGGGTTGAATGCACCGAGGTCCCGGAATTCCGGAGCGATCATACCGAAATTGGAATGTGATGGAACGTAGCCACGTTTCTTGCAGCGGTAAGGAAGTTTTCCACCTTAAAATGAAATGGAAATCGAAAATAATTGACACAGACAAAGAAAAAAATGACATAATTGGTATGACATACAAAAAAGATGCGACTAATAATGGTCTCATCTCAGTACGTTGCTGGCGTAAGCCAGCAGCACTGATCTTCCGATGAGACCATTAAGCGACGTTAATAGTGTTCCTTAGTCAATTACAAACCTATAAGTAATATATACCTAATTCCGCTGTCTGTTAGTAGAAAGCTGTATTTTCGTATAATTAAAATACGTGAATCTCGCAATAAAACCTAGAAATATAATAAATTATTTTAACTCACATAATACTCATTAAATAGGGATTTTTTCCGGCTGTACTGTAAAGAATCGGATATTGAAAAAATAATAGAGGGGCGTTTTCACAACCGTTGTTGAAATGACCTTGTTGAGAAAAAAAAGGTCCCAAAATGTTTTTTTCCATTACGATACCGTTTTTTCATAGATGCTCAAAGGCGGTAGCGTAATGGAAGGAATGAAATATGTACGAAAATCATGGGACATATTTTTTCTCCTAACTGAGTCAAATAAGCCTAAACTTGATCAAATTAAATAACAAGGTGATTTCAACTACGGTTTGTGAAAACGCCCCTCTATTATTTTTTCAATATCCGATTCTTTACAGTACAGCCGGAAAAAATCCCTATTTGATGAGTATTATGTGAGTTAATATAATTTATTGTATTTCTTGGTTTTATTGCGAGTACCAAAAACATTTCGAAAATAATCACTCCCGTCGTAGTAGGTATCGGGATAGCTTATTAGAGAATAACCCAAGCCAGGTGAAGCAATGAACATGTCTTCAAATATGGAAGTGTTAGTTCAGTTGGTTAAGGCCTTGATTGGAGCTAGAATGACATTGCAATCACTTAGCGAACTGTGGAAAGCTAAACTCAAACAGTAAGCGATGGAGCCTAGTTGCAAACCCAGCAATCTTCGACAATCCCACGATGTCTCAATTTCAAAATGAAACTCCTGGCCTTCCGTGGATATCTAACTATCCAAAGGACCATGCGTCAAAATGGACCCAGAATCAACAGACATGGGAGTTACGATATTGAATAGGTCTTTAAATCTACTTTTTTTAATTATATGGGCACAAAGTCGAATTCCATTGCAGAACTCAGATATTCCTATTTTCATTCAGAGTAAATACGAACTATGAAAAATCTGTGGCTAGGGTATTTAACATTTTGGAGGGTAGACAACATATTTTATATCTGGGATCTGCAATGATATCCAACTTGTTGCATATAAAACAAAATGAAGTACCTATATTTGTAGACCGTTTTAATGACCTAACTCTCAGCTGTGTTGGCTCTGGATCCAAGCTCCATACTAAGTTGCCCATGGTCCTTTGAATACTAGTTCACAAACCGGACGGAAAAAAGTCCCACGGACTGGAATTGCTAGTGGTAGTTGTGGCCAAAATTTACCTACGTGTTACTTGTAACAGTGTAGCCCAAATCATTTATTTTAGAGAATTTTGATCTCGTTTTCTTCTGAGCGGGAACTTTCGGGGTCTAGTGGTTGATATGGGTGCTACATTTTAGGCCTTTTAGGGTTTAATATTAGAAATTCAGTAATTCTGTTGTATACAAAGATTACAAAGTACGATTACTACTTATTAAATATAATAAAATATGCATGTAACTTGTTATTCAAACGCTTGAAGTCCCTCAAGGAGATAGCGACAACTAACTACTGATTGTTGCAAACATGGACCATATAAGACAATTTGCGGTCAGTAACTCAGCGCGTACACTAATTCAGCCTGTGAGCAAAACAACTCATTAAAAATGCGTCCACGTTTACATGGAGGCTGAAATGAATACTAAAAGGTAAGAGTTTGGTATTACATACTTCAGAGATTTCAGAGAATCAACTCTATTACGAATATTAGGCCACTGACATTGGGTAGCATGTTCAATGAATTTTATTAATTTACACTTTAAAGGTGTTATACAGTTTGTCGAAGAAATCCTTTATCATCGTTTTTTGGGGAAATATCAGAATTGATATTACAGTTACAGTGAATTTCAATATCCATTGCACTGAAGCTAATTAAGACAAAAAGATTAAATCGGATGTTTTCATGAAAATACGATAATGATTTTTCACTGTACCTGTGTTGTCTCACTTAATTGTATGTGACATAAAGTAGGCGGAATTATTTTATATTATGATCTAGTGTACTGGCAAATATTAGTGATTAGCTAACAACCACAGATTTTTTTAGTAAATCGCTAGAGCTTATATAAATCGAAGCCCTCGTCAATAAATTGCTGAAGAGCAAGTTTCATTCTGAAGAAAACAGATGTAACCCCACTCCGTGCTATCCTAGACTAGATACACACCAATCCATCATTGTCGCCGACAATAGACGTCACTTTAAACCGAAATGAAGCAGAAACCTAGAGTCGTTCCAAACCCAGTCAAACTCGGGTAATTCGAACCAGTATAAGTACACAGGATTGACAATATAATGCTAACTACGCCTACGTAGACCTCTATCGCTTATTGTTTGTCCTATATGTATATGTAGTAATAATAAGCTCATTTGCTTGAGAAATAAAATCAATGCATTAAATTAGATTATCAAAAAAAGTTGAAAATTTTATTCAATTATATAAAACGGAAATGTAAGATTTATAGAGCGTGATAATGACACATAAAGATAATAGTTATTAGCAATGTTTGGCGAAGGTGGTAAGCCTAACTACCAATTTAATATGACTTATGTCAAATTAGTATGAAAATGAATAGCTCAACATCACCGACCGCCCAAAAATCGTAGTAGCAGTCATTGCCATTTTCCAACATTTTTTTTTTTTTTTTTTTTTTTTCTCTTTAGTATAACTGCCATCAGTCGATAACGACTATAATCAATTTTGATGAAGTATAAGTATGAGTTTCGGATTTTGGAGGCCATTGCCTCTCTAACCCACTGTAAGCGACTAAGCACATTTTTTTATATGCTTCCTTTTAAGGCGTTGTACAGTCTGTGTTTTTTCCAGTAAGCTTTTGGCCAGGGGATTGGGGTGCCTGGCTAGCCGCTCAATATAATTCTGATTTGTGTGGTGTTTTATCTCTTCCTTAACGGTCGGCATATTGAGGTAATTATGAACTTCATCATTTCGAGTAAACCAAGGTGCTTTGGCAATCACTCGGAGGATGGCGTTTTGCGATCTTTGCAAGGACATTATGTTGCTGTCACTGGCTACTCCCCACAGTTGGATGCCGTAGGTCCAGATAGGTTTTATAATGGAGTTGTATAGCAGTAGTTTGTTGTCTACAGACAAGGTTGAATTTCGTCCCATAAGCCAATTAAGATTTTTATATTTTATGTTCATTTCATTTCGTTTGTTTTTTAAGTGAATTTTCCATGTAAGGCGCCGATCCAAGCAGAATCCTAGGTACTTGACATTCTCGCAGTGAGGCAGAGTATTATTGCCAAGTCTGACTGCGGGACAGTCTCCCCTTCTTAGGCTAAAGGTGATGTGGTTTGATTTTTGGGCACTAGCTTTAATCCGCCATTTTGCTAGCCATCTGTGGATATCATCTAGGACAAGCTGTAGCTGCTCGCTGGCTTTTTCAGGTGAAGTATGGCAGGAGAGGTATGCTACATCGTCTGCATAGGTAGCAGCAGTTACATGTTTTGAAGTAGGCAGGTCGTAAGTAAATAATAATAAATAAATAAATAAATAAATATCTTGGGGACATCTTACACAAATCAACCTAGTCCCACGGTAAGCTCAATTAAGGCTTGTGTTGTGGGTACCAGGCGACGATATATATAATAGATAGATACGTATAGATACTTAGATACATACACAGCCATGACCAAGGAACAAACATTTGTGATAAATAAATACACAAAGAATGCCCTCGCCGGGATTCGAACCCGGAACCTCCAGCTTCGTAGGCAGGGTCACTACCAACTAGGCTACAGAGGCTGACAATATGTTGTAGAGCGTAGGACCTAGCACAGAACCCTGGGGTACACCCGCTTCTATGTTGTGAAAGCTAGATCGCGCATCTCCAAGTTTCACTTGAAACATTCTGTCGGATAGGTACGAAGCTACGATGTGAAAGAGCGAGTGGGGTAGTTTTTCTTTTATCTTGCATAGCAAGCCCTTATGCCAGACACGATCAAATGCCTGCTGGATGTCCAAAAATGCTGCAGAACAATATTGCTTGCGTTCAAAGCACTGGCGTATTGCGTCGTGTACCCGGTGTACTTGCTCTATTGTGGAATGTGATTGTCTAAATCCGAATTGGTGCGTGGGTATGACTTCACATTCATCAATGTACTGCTTCAAACGGGTCAGGAATATTCTTTCCCATAGTTTTGATAGCACGGGAGTGAGGCTGATGGGACGGTAGGACCCGGCTTCATGAGCTGGTTTACCTGGTTTATGAATCATTATAATCTGAGCAACTTTCCATGCTCCAGGGAAGTGTCCGGATCTAAGTATGGCATTGAATAAGCAAGCGAGAAAGGTAATCGTTTTCTTGGGTAATTCTCTAAGCACCTTTGGTGTGATTAGATCATAGCCAGGAGCCTTTTTAGGATCCATAGTACGAACCATCCTAGAGATCTCCCTCGGTGACGTTGGCCGTATGGGTAGACATAATTGCAGATCTTGGTTTAAAATGCTATCTTGTTCACTGTCTTCATGACCACTATCGCTTTGGTTAGGCTGGAATACCTCTGACAGATGTAATGCAAAGGCTTCGGCTTTTTCTATCTCTGTTCTTGCCCAGGATCCGCTGGTTTTTATTGGAGGGCAATATTTTTGTGATTTGTCAACCCCTCTAGTGGCCTTCCAACATTTACGAATTTTATATTCTGGCCAACCTGTCAATAGAAAAGGCGAAAAATTAAAAAAATGTAGACGCGTAGACTTGGCTGCCCACATACAAATTAAATTTATCGTCTTTTTCTACTGACAAGCGAGTTTGTCAGAATATATCTCCATATTTTTTTGTTTGGTTGCCATAAGATACGGTTTGATTGACTTCATCATCAGCCTATGATAGTCCACTGCTGGACGTAGGTCTCTCCTATTAACTATGCGTATAGACGCATTAGGAGGTGATTGACTTATTACAATAATATTATTGTATTCATACATTTTCAAGAACCAAGTAATTCCCATACATTGAGAGTATCGTTTATCATAATACAATTGCAGAATGGCATCTTGGTTAGGCCTGCAGTTGTGACGGTGGTGAGCCAAACTTGACCAAATTAACACGATTCGATTTTGCAAGTTTAGATAGTTTTAGAGCTAAATAAGAGCTGCCAAAGTGCCTGTATGACGACAGCGAATGATCTTGACTGTGATAGTACGGGTAGTTTCGTTCAGTATTATTCAAGTAATTTACATTTTTCCAAAACTTATACTGTATTCCCTCTCAAAATTATGAGAGAGCAGAAATGCTCTGGCTACTTCTAGAAGTCTAGCCTAGAAGTTCTAGTAGTAGTAGAAGTTGGTAGAAGACTAGAAGTATAAGTTCGTTGGAGCTCGCGGCAGCAACGACAACACCCGACCTAGACAGAGCAGCAATGTGAGTGCGCCCGTCTAGTTATTTGGCCGACTGTGGCTCGTTTAACAAAATGACGGGCCCTTTTTATCTTAGTCGGGCTGCAATTTGTTGCTCGCTCTATTTTCCTGAACCGCAGACGGACGCTATTTTGAATATCCCTTGCTTTCTGTAAATTAACTGGTGGGTTAGTTCCGGGACGATTTGGGTTTTTATTGCGATTGCCTGAAATTGATTCTATAATGTGACGGCGAGGTCGGATTAAATAAAATGGATGGGTTTTATGTGATACGTGACGAAAATAAGTAAAAAATATACTTTTATGCCACTCGTTTAGTACCGCATTCGTGATATCTCTTCAGCATTACTTAGATTTTTTTTATAATCTGCTTTATGTAATATTTACAAAAGCATAAAAAATACAAACAGTTGTTGAAATTTCGCAAATATTTTGACCAAGTTTCCTTAATGAACGTGTGATAAAATTTATAACGATGGAATATACCGCAGTTTAAAGCCGCCGCAGTCTTAAAAGCAAGCAGAATCTCTCGAAAGAGCCCTCAGCAGAAAGCCGGACTTGGCGCTAAAACTGATAGTATCCATAAAGTTTAAAGAGGCCAGGATAAGGTCTGTAGGCAGGTTTTGTTGCAGGCTCGCTTCAATCTTCAATCTAGCGAGGGGAGGGTGGGGGTACTTCGTTTCTCGCGATATCTCTCATAAGCGTGCCGCTATCTCGTCGCTGCTCCGCTATTCACCCGAAATAGTACCTCAAGGAGTTCGGTAATGAGTTCCCTTCTACGCGGGGTTGGAGCTAAAAACTAGTTTTTATGAAACTGTATTTTAAAATTTGTCCTGTAAAGGGAGATTGCAGTTTGTAAAAGCGGCGTTGATATGAGCGTTTTAGTTTCATGAAAAATTACGAAATTTGTCGGCGGTTATAAGTGGGTACTCCTTACATTTAACAGCTGGGAAATTTCGTCGACGGGTCAAGTGTTTGTGATAAATATCCAGAGCTTAATATGAAGGTATGTAAATAATATGCTAATTAAGTTTAATGCCAAGTAAACTTTGCGGACCTATTTTCGTGGTATTATTTAATATTTATAAGTAGATATTTATGTTACATTTTTTGAAATACAGGTAAAAAGAATCTTTAGAGTTTCTATCGCTCGAAATCAGTGGTCAGCAAATCGATTTTAAAGGTTTGGAGCTCGAATATTAGATATTTATTCGCATTCAATTTTCAGGTCATATATTTTGCAGTTTCATAGTCAAGGAGACATTTTTGAGTTGTCTAAGCTCAAAAATCCTTTTTAGTAACATTTTGAGGCTTCTTATTGTAAACTAAAAAATCGCACAAAGGCAAAACGCATTCACAATTTTTTTCATCTTCTTTTGCTGCAGGTACAAACTGTGAAAATACAATTATTTAACCCACGTCCCTATCCAAATGTTGACCCGAACTAAAAACGTGTCCAATACAATATCGAAACACCCTCTGTAACTAGAAGCTTGGACCGGATTGATTGGAATGTCATGTCAATCTGTCGTACACATGCTGGCCCGTGGCCCGCTGACTCGAAACTTGTTTAAACCAGTTCGAAGTTACTGTAACTACGTCCGTTTGTAGCGGGAAAGGAAAATCGGTTAGGATGCGTTATTTAGAATAGAATAGTATAGGACTTAGAGAATGGTCAAAGGCGCCTAGTAAGGGATTGCATATACCCGAGAAAATTGACCGGTGGTTGCTAAAACCGAGTGGCCGAGGGGTGTAGGCATCAGCCGCGAAAGCTGAGCACGTGGGTTCGATCCCCAGCTTGGACGTTAGGTGATCTTGGTCGTTTTTCTTTGGTATACGACATCTAATATTTATAATTAGTATAGGACTATTTGCCTAAAATACATGGAACAACCTGGAAAAACCTCTGCTCCCTTCCTCCAATCGTCCCTATCAAGTGCCAGTTCCCTCCACTTTGCATTATACGTGTCTAGCATTGTACCGAGAAGTTTAATAAGTTGCGAACTTGCATAGAGAATTTTCTCGCCAATTTAAATTTTGCAAGCAATTTAATCAGGCGAAAACCATTGTATATACATGCCTTTTATACTCAATGGTGAAATACAATATTATTCATAACACTTTGGTATAAGTTCTCATGGACACATTCTCAATTAATGAGAACTTACTCTTAAATTGTCATGAAAATTCTCGGAAATTTCCGAGTATATTCCCGCAATTTTCAGAATGTTCTGCAACTTGTACATTGCTATACGTGTCCTGTCCATGTCGTCCTGCCGTCTATTGTATTTTTTTTACATATGTATAATAATCATCTAATTGCCTATTATTAACCATTAATTATGTAAGTAAAAGATCAGGCTCATACTTTGTTGCTTTAAAGTCAGTAGCAGATATTGCTAAGCGAGCATAGTGTTCGAAATGAACTTGACACAACCTTATTTGTAAAACTATAAGAGTGTGTTAAAATTATTGTGCACACCCTACCCGCAAGCAATATCTGCTGTTGACTGTAGGTACATCGATGTGGTCACGTATCTTTTTTTTAAATTACTAATGAGGAGTTTTCGTCTATGATGATAAGTGGCATAATATAACAATTTTATTACACTTAACTAATTATATTCGATTAAGTTTTGGACCATTGTTGAGAGTGTTTGGACTATAACTAGTGTAGTGTAGTGTAGTGTAGTGTGTAGTGGTGTGACTTCATGTGATTATTTAATAATATAAGGTATGTCTTGACTCTCGTCGGTAGCGGGGCGGTAGGTAGGCATTCTACCTGCAACCCGGGACCTGCGACTAGCGGACGAGTGTAAACTGGACCTTCGTAATCCGTAACTACCGTACTATTTACATTTCCCAATCCCTACACAAGAGACAGAATGTCACATCTAACTTTTGGAGCATAGATGTTCTATTTATCAAAGGCAATATCGTAACACAGGATCTTTTTACAAAGCCCGTTAAGTTTGGGGGAAAATTAAATGGCTTGCCTTTACCTTATATATATTGTAACGTTATACGTACATATTTCTCTAAAGTAAACTTATGTCTATCTAACTGCTATGTTATAAATAAGAATATTAACTTAAACTAATAATAACCACTATAACTTACAATACGACTTAAATCTAAACATTTAGAATTATAAAAAACACCAACACGCTGATTAATTCGAATATGCCGCGCAGCAGTAAGGAATAATATTCACTCGTTCAAACGTTATCTATTGCATTCGCGAGTACTTGAGTGAATGCAAGATCGTATGCGCTTTGTCGTGCGCTCAACGCTCATTCATTCTGCTATTGGAGTTGAGTAGAACGCACGTTGTTTTATAAATATCGATCTCTGCTACGGATCTATAACGTGTTCCGTAATCGAATTTTAACTTCGTCCCTACGTGTTCCTCAACCTTTTCTGTCACTGTGTGTGCTTAATTATACTTAATAGTGTACCCCAAATTGGGTAAGTGGATACATTTAATTGCTATTTGCTTAGCGCTGATTAACCGCTTAGTAATTTTAGTTTGCTGATTTAATTTAATTTAATTTCGAAGTAACGGATATTTAAATGTCTAAAGTCACTTCTTTATAATAGTGCTGTTCATAATTAATATTTGCAAAATTGGCTTATCATCATGCACGTTAATAAGGCGCCCTCAATTTCATTTAAAAAAAAACGTAATTTCATTCGAACTGTTTTATTACACTTATTTCGTTAGCTTCGCCTGTTTGTAATCTCCGTATCTGAATTATGAACTACCACGGCATCACAACTACGTGGTAAAAGTGCTTACCCGGTTGCCGTTGGCGTTCATAAAGGCTGATGGAACGTTTTTAACGCCTTGTTTGATGGCGCGTTCCAGGGTCCAAGGTCCAGGGTGACCTAAATCGGCTTCCCTGCTTGTCGCCTGCCTGCGCTTCGATCCTGGCCCATTTCCCGACTCAGCGTAACGCCGATACCGAGCAGCGCTGAACTCAGCGCCGTCTAGAAACGCCTCGCCTACAACTCGGCACCTTCAGGGGAGTACTTCGGCTGCTCAGGAATAACGGAATCCGATCAATTTACGTATTTAGCACATACCCACGCACTTGTTAAATTTCTACCCACTGAGCTACCGTGGAATAAATTATTTTGACCGTTTTTTTTCTGCCTACTCATTTATTAGAATCCCAATCCTGGTGGGTACTTAGTAGGTCAGAACGCTCAGACGGGACAATATAGTTGCATATTTGCCCTGTATGATCTTATTAGAAATGTCCAATTGTCCATTATCCTTATCGTCATACCTGAAACGTCATAAAAATAATAAATGTAAGTATACGGGATTATCCCTCGGCTTAGTATAAAATATGGTTTGAGGTATTTAACTATAAGCGCCACTGGAAAACTTGTGCTTACTTAAAACGGGAAAAACGCATAAATAGCCCTCACTTACTTACCTCAGCTTATTCTCACCCTACTAAGCTGACTCACACGATATGGCAAAAAACGTTTACCCTCTTTTTTCAGGGGATTAAAAAGGACTTACTCGGTCCTTTACCTCACTATTTCCCTAAATATCTTACTTGGAGTTATTTGAAGAATATATCGATAGGTACAGTCGACGTCAAAGATATCATTACGGTTTAGGCGCCAAAAATATATTTCCACCACCTTAAGGCGAGGTAAGCGTAGAATTCCCGTTTGTTTTTTTCAGTTTTCTTAATAATACTACTTCCTTATGAAGTAAAACTTATATATGTTACATTTGAGAACTTGATCTATCCCGCATTGATTAGTATTAGGTATTTAAACAAACTTCGCCCTATAAAAAACGATCCCAAACATAGGTCTAATCTCTGAATGAAAACTCATTTTGCCAAGAAACTACATAACTTTACCAAGAAAAAAATATATCAGAAGAAACGTCAAAGTCTGTGTCTACGGTTAACGAGAAGAAATCATTAATATTGGAAGAATTATGTTTCATCATACAAAATATGTGAAATTATTCTCCCGGATCGCTCCTGCTGTCATCTTTCAGTCCCAATCGGGACCTGTTGGAGGGAGGACGTACGTCAATTTTGCGCACCGCTGTCGTCAACCAAACTATCTTTAAGATTGGTGTGATAACACATAAAAAAAAGTTATCGTCACTGGGGCTTCGGAGACTGAATAAACATAAGTGGTGAGTGACTAAATTAATAGAATTATGTTATTCAATATATTAAACCAAAACAATAACAAACATATTACACAGTATAGATAAAAACAGTAGGATGACTACTGGTGATAAGACCATGCATGACACACTTTGACATGACGAAAATAGTGAAATAATTAAGAATGGTACCTACTCGTATCTATTAAAAATAGAATTTTATGTCCATAATAGTTCGTTATCATCCAACATTTTTTTTAAAACACAATTTATTTTGGAATTCGAATTATTTTATGAAATGTTTTGCAAGCAGTCGCACAATATTGATTTAAACTTTCACGATTATCACTCATATTTTAAATACAAACGGGTCCTATATCCTGACGTTTCGGGCATGACGTTACACCCGTGGTCGCAGGCAGACATGAGTATCAATAAAATACTACTAATAATATACTATCAATTAAAAAAGATTATGGAAAATAATGCGAATTGTTACAAAACATACCGAGAATAGTAAATTTCGATTCAAGTGCGAAAAAAAAAAGTTTTACAGGAGTGGAGATAAATTAAAGCACGACCGAAGGGAGTGCTTTAAATCGACACGAGTTACGAATTTCGTTTCCGCACGTGTATCGTACGTTTTTCAGTACATATGGCCCTCCGAAGATTTCGACCTGACGTAAAACGAACCACTTCTGGCACTAGCGAAAATGCATCATCTGTACTGAAAAATAAGCTTTTCATAAAAAAATTGAACGGAAAAATATACGAATGACTAAAGTTGCTATAGGGAATGGCACCCATTATGTTACATTTGCATAAAGGGTAAATTAATAAAAAATTTAAAATTTTATTTGATAAATGTGATCTATTTTCTATACCAATGATATGGTACATATTTATTGTAACGGTGAAAAAGTAACCCTGTATAACACAGATAAACTTGATCATGTACAGTGATCGTACTAATAATGAGGATGACGTTAAATCACCTATAGAATGTTTTCAAAAAATATTTTTACTAAAATTGCCACTTATTATTTATCAACCTCTTTAATTAAACGTAAGTGTCATTTGAAATAAGTAAGTTGAGTACATAATGTCGTTCTTTTACTAATGTTTTAAAATTGGATGTCGAATTTACGAGAATATTGTTATTATTTACCCTTTTTGGAGATACGTGACAAAAACATGTACGTGCTTTGATCAAAACATACTAAACATAGGACCAACATTCAAATGCATTTTGGAGATAACACAATATATCAGAAATATAGAGCCAAAGAAAACGCAAATAGTATTAAAGACTGTATCGTTTATTATAAATACAAGTTTGACCTGGTCTAACTATTGAAATACGTATTATTTTGCGTTTCTATGTTCTGAGTGTGTGGTGTGTATGTAATTTATGGCTACTTTTCAAGGTTTTATCGTGCTATAAATATTGCCTATCAAACGTTTTTCGGACAAACCTATACAGCTGAATGTAAGACTATTTCAGCGACTCCATGGTACTATTTTAAGAAGCAATAGGTCAAGATGCTGCCCGTGCCCGAGTATATTATCTAAACGGAGTCTTCATGATTCCCCAATCAGACATACACAAATAAAATGTGGTGGATTTTATGTTTTATATAAAATCGGATTTTTACACAAAGTTTTAGATGCCATTCACTTTCTTATGCGTGCGAGAACAGCGAAGCAGCTATAAAAATCAGCCATACATAAAAGTCTTAATGAAACACCATGGGCTTGATCCATAGTTAAAACAGGTGGATATAAATGCTCCATGACAGTTATATTAGATGTCAATGTCAAATACACGTAGACAAAGTATCCTTTCACAAATTCAGGTAATTTTTTGGGCAATATAAGTGCTATGGCAATATCTAAATGTTTGACATTACGAAGCACATGAAAGCATGTCTTTCAAAGTACGATTTTTTTGTGTGTTATGTCGTCTTTTTCGCAAAACGTAAATTTTCTTGTAATAAATTTTCTTTACTTGTCCGAAATATTTTTTATGATTTACGTCGAGTTTCTAGGATGAAATGTGTACCTTATTAAAGCAGTAATTAGACACATGTATGTTTTTATATAAAAATGTAATATAAAGAAATATGGCTAAGTAAAATATAATTAATGATACACCCTTTAATATAGGCCTCACAAATTTTATGATAGCAGCAAGTATATTAGTATACCCTGGGTGCAACTACAAAATACAATCAATACATCTTTCATCCTGTATAAATGTAATGGATTTACTCGCGATTATTATATTACTTTGTGAAATATGCAGCACGGAAGCTTAAATAAAAGCATTATCCTATATTCAAAATTAGGTACGTTATTTTTGCGTCATTTGCATGATTAGTTCGAACCCTGATCATCAGTTATAATTATGTACTTTTTTTGTGAACAGTCCTTATTTCAAAAATTTTGAAAATCAGCATGTTTGCATAATTTTTTATGAAATTGTACGCCTGATACGCATTATAGGACTGCGGATCTCTAACGAGTTTCGTATTAAATATTAATGGGATAGTCTCGCAACCGTGTATTTTCTAAATTTACCGTCTACTTTACACATGGCTTGCTAGAGCTTGCCAGATTATAAATTAATCACTTATATTATTATTATGTTACACTATGTCGTTTCGATTCACACTAGTCACATAGTTGTAGTACTGTAAATATTTTCACTATGAGTATTACAGTATCACATCATCATTGACGGCGACTGTCATGGGTATTAGCGGAGGTTGGATGACGCTTAAAACTAGCGTTGGGAGGTCAAAGAATATGGCCTTAATGTCAAGGCAATAAAGTCGTGTAAATATATTTTTGGCGCCTAAACCGTAATGATAATTTATAAATATTAGATGTCATATACCAAAGAAAACTATTGGAGGAAAATTAAAAGTACAAATCAAAATATTTAGTTAATAAATAATTTGATTTGTACTTTCGCAATATGTTCGTAATGATAATGATAATCTTAGACGTCGACTGTACAATTATGTAACGAACGAATAATACGTACAAAGATAAATAATAATCATTTCCATATAATGGAACATTAGACACTGTATAAAATTTAAAATAGACATTGTATAAAACTGTAATCACAAACTCTATTTGACCCAGTCATTGATACACTCCCTTTATTATATTAAAAGGAAAAGTTTCCTGATGGATATCTTTAATCAAGTCTACTCTGAGATGAATACGGTCCCCAGAGAATAAAAAGCAGCAATACTGAAACGGGAGACTAATGTATTATAAATACAAAAATCATGGAGCAAGAAGAGGACTGTGTTCAGAGTGGAGTAACTTTTGTAGCTAATGCACTTTTAGTTGGATTTTCAATTAGTATATTTCTAGTTTCTATATTTTATAGTTTGTTGGTGTTAGAAAGAAAATTTGCGACTTTGATATGTTTTTTTTATTTAAAAATGGTCGAATATGAAGTCTAGTAAAATAATGTAGCAAATATAAACTAACTTATATGATTTTGCCTTATTTATAAATATAAACAGCCTTTTAAAAATAATTTTACGTAGTTATTACGAGTATTGCCTTACGGTTCCAGCAAGAATTATCCATGGAAAAAAAATATGGACTATTGACCGCGAGGTAAAAAGGAGATATAATAATGATTATAAATATCTCCTTTTTACCTCTTGATCACGTGGGACTCCAGTCACACGTTGACAACGAACGCTGTGTAGAGTTTGAAACGTCAGGATGTTATTAATAAGCGCCATATAATCCATTTGCCGCGCCAACAAACTGTATAATACGTAACAATTGTTAATTAATGGGCTTTCTCTAATCTGTCAAAAGTAATGTAAACACTACATCACAACATTACATTAACCACTACATTAACCAACTTCAAAAAAAGAGAGATTTTAAAATCTTAACACAATAATAAAAATTAAAAATATGTAACACATACAAGCGAATACTGTGAGAAACCACCTAACATGATTTGGGGATCAAGTGGTTTGAAGGAATGGTTTTAGTAAGGTTACATACTGATGTAGTGTAGTAGGTAGTGCGAAAACAATGAATCATTGAGACATTAAATCGCCCACCGTCGTCGTGCAGGTCTCTCTACGTTAACACCACCTGTCTTGGTCTTGCTTAATAATACTGAGTCCTCCAAAGTAGTGAGTGTAACCTACAGAGTGTTCGTTTCACCTGCCACTCAAAAAGCTTAATAAAGTGAGTCTATATTAATTCGCATAATTTATTACGCATACTTCAAATTGGCATAGCGTTGTTAAGCATACTATTTAAGTGGCATAAGCATAATTTCGCATAAATGATTACGCATAATGTATTTACGTATAACGTAAACTATCATAACGATGATTTGGAATAATTAGGATAAGCATAATACTAATACGTATACTTAATGAAAGGTATAAAATATAATAGATAAAATAATAATGACCGATCATAGATTGCGTAGCAAAACCGATACTATATACCTAATATTTTTGCCAAGTTACTGTCGATTAGTACATATTAATAATATTATATATATATATTATATATTGCTTCTAATTTAAAACTAATTTAGACATTTTATTTTACTTGAGCGTTGTGCGTAGGTTTAACAGTTAATGTTTAGGTCTTGTCATATTTTATTGACTGACAATCATACATGTATACCTACTTATATTTTTATAGTAAATATTGATTATTTTAATTAATATTTTTTTTGTGTAATAAACACACACTTTTACCCTATCAATTTATAATGTTCATAAATACGGCGTGTGTATTTTATACGGGATACAGTTATCGTTTTGTGATAGTAGAAATTATGGTATAGGTAAATAGGTTCCCTACATCCTATTTTAAGCATTATTAAAATATACGCCCGTATTAAATAAGTACGCACTCTGTACGTGCGCCTCATGCGCCTACCAAGATGTGATTTCTTTACTAATGAAATTGATTAATAAATACCTAATGTTTTATTTAATTGATTGTATCTGACGTGTTCATTAGGATGTGTAGGAGATATCGACGAAAGCTCGGCTTCAACTTCGCTTCGGCGCTCCTGCTTATTAGTCTTTTGAACTTAACCTTAGGGCTTGTCCATTAATCACGTCACACGATTTGGGCCTATTTTAGACCCCCCCCCCATCCCCCATGGTGATCACACCCCTCCACCCCCTAGCCAATATGACGTGTAATTTTTTTCCAACTTCAGTAATCCATTTAATAACACTTCAGTTTCCGTACTTTATTAAGCACATGTGATGGAAAAAAACTTTTTTACAAACTACGAGGTAAATGTCAGCGAAATTTCAAAACTCCGTTCAGGATTTGACATCTCTGGTTATGTTTTAAAGGAAGTAATATGCTGTTCAGCAGAGAGTAACAAAAAATTACACGTGATTTGTCCGATGACCCTCCCTCCCCTACGGTGATAATTGGTGATTTTTTGTTGACCCCCCCCCCCCTATACAGTATGACGTGATTAATGGACAAGCCCTTACTGTCTTGGTTTTACCCTGATCTGCCTCATTCGCTTGATTTAAAAGTTTGTGCTAATCCATATTAGGTTGAATAAAGTTATATTAAATAATGTTATGCATATTTCAATTATGCATAATCAGTAATATGCGTATTAAGCATTATGGAATTTTATTATTTTGCCTATTCAATATTATGCTTAATTATTTATGCCAAATCCGTTATGCGAATTCATATTAGGACTATTAATATTAGGCATATTAAAGGGGACCCTAATAAAGTTAACCCCATTATCCCACTAAAGTTTACATTCAATCAAAATCTTAGTGAGTTATAGTCACAGATAAAATATAGGGAAGATTCCGTGTATTAAGACATACATGAACAAACTATTGTCATCCTTCACCCCATCTCAAGACGTATTCCATAAGGAAAAAGAGACAAATAAAGTAGCTCTACTTGGTCGTGAACTCCATCAACGACTCCATTTTCTTGAACAATGCTACCAACCTGACTAGATAAAATGTCATTACTATTAGTGATGTCCAGTCTTCAATCGTATACTTTTATCGTCAATAATAATATTTTTACCAAATTAGGTAGCGAATACAATAGGAATAAACCTTATTTCCTACTCAAAATCACGATCTTCTTCGATCGTGATTTCAAAATCTACATTTTAGGATAAAAATAAAATCACAAAGTTAACGAAATATTTTCTTTAATTAAAATGTCATAATGAGGGTTTCCTAAAACGTATGTCACTAGTTGGCGCCACTTAGCCGTAAGGTCCCGCTAAGAAACACAATTATCTAGCCCCAAAGAAAGACTAAGTAAATGTTTTTTTTTTTTTAATAAAGTTTAAATTTTTTTATGTATTTTTTTTAACTCATACAAAATATTTAAACCAGAAACTATAAACATAGAATTTAGACAAGTTTCTGGACCTGCTCCCACCCTGGTGATTTCAGAAAACTCTCATTATAACATGTTTTATGGACTTATCATTCCTTAAAGCATACCTAACAATTTTGGTATGATGGCTTCTTTATAATTAAATTAATCAGTCTACACAAGTATCACATGAGCGTTATTATTAAACTAAACTTAATTTACTTGCTGGTTGACATGACATTGGATGATTACCAAATATGGTGGGTAGTACGTCAGAATGTAATCACTTATGAGCGTACCCTTGCCTGAAACAACAGCTTAAAATTGTGCGGAGCATATTTTTGAATACTCTTTAGGGTACCAGTCGTCTGCCTTTTTGATATTTTTGACCCATAATAGCCTTTGTTCAGTGTCCAGTGGAAACCTGTTGGACATTAAAAACATCGATTCATTTTTGAGTTGACTATAAATACATTTATCGATATCACGATCGGTCTCTTAAGTACCACACTATGCGATACAAATGTTTGAATCCCACTATTTATAATTACATTACGAATGTAAATACAAATGGTTTAATCACAAAACTACACATATGTATCCGACATAGAGGTGTGCGCCGGCACAGAAATCGCCGGCGGCGGCGCGCCGCAATATTTTGCCGGCGTGGCGGCGCCACGCCGGCGTCAAGGTCGAGTTATTGCCCTATACGTTCATATATAAGGATGAGAAGGTATTAAACACCTAGATATAGTTTAGGACAAGTTTATTATTTTAAAAATAAACACATAAAAAAATTATATATAAGATTGCATTTTATGCGACAATTGTTGTAATTATCATGGGGCTCGTGGCCCGTATCAGAAAATCCTGACAAAAAATTTGGTCCATACATTGAAGTATGAAAAAAAAATTTTTCAGGATTTCCTGATACGGGCCATGTATAGGAATAACCTGTCTAAAAAGTAACTTTTTCAACAATATATCTTTTTCCGATAATCATTCGGGAAGTACTGCCCCAAGAGCCTCAAAGTTGAAAATAATTTTTTGGAGATACTGCAAACAATTTTCATATAATTAAATCACACAAACCTTAAATTTATGAAAAACAATCTTATTTTGTTTATCCATAAAATCAAAACAGAAAATATCCTTGCTCATCCGAGTTTTTTTTAAAAAACCTTAAAAATAAGGCTGAACTTCGGGCTTCTATATGGGGTCCATAAGGATAAAATATCCAAAAATGGTCATAATATTTTTTGTTTTTCTAGCCGCATAGTATCGATTCGTAAAGATTATTTTATGATTATCCGAAAATAAAAAAAACGATCCACCCTATTAATCATGTCATACTGTATAAGAAACAATTACCAATTATCACCATAGGGGAGTGGGGGGTCATCGGACAAATCACGTGTCATTTTTTGTCACTCTGTTTAACAGCATACTTTTTAAAACATAACCAGATGTCATATCCTGAACTGAGTTTTTAAACTTCACGGACATTTACCTCGTAGTTGGCAAGAAAGTTTTTTTCCCATCACGTGTGCAATAAAGTACGTAAATTGAAGTGTTATTAAAAGGACTACTTAAGTTGGAAAAAAATTAAACGTCATATTGGCTAGGGGGGGTCCTGAAAATATCACCAAGTATCACCATGGGGGATGAGGGGTCTAAAATAGGCCAAAATCGTATGATGTGATTAATGGACAAGCCCTAAGAAGTAATACTACAGATATTGTCAGTCCCGATAATACGGATTTCGAATGCTACAAATACCTACCCTACACACAGATTCCCAATACTACACGTTCCCAATACTACGAATTCCCAACAGGTACTCCAGATTTCAAATACTACAGATACCCAGCTTTACAACCTCTTTGTACCATCATCGCACACACTGCTAATCATACATCGGTGTACACACGAAAAAATATTTTTTTTCCATTTAAAATCTATTTTTGCATCGCGCTTGTAGGTGTGTTTTGCTTTGTTTGACGTTATTATTTATTACAAGCCTACAAAAACTGCAAAAATAACCAAATTTTGAATGCGTTTTAATGTACTGATAAAAAATATTTCGTATACTGTCCAAAAACAGGAAACATACCGACATGATGAGAAGCATCTTTCTTAAAATGCTTATGAAAAATTTTTTGTTACAAATTGGTCTATTTTTGGAGGAGAAACCATGGGACAAAAAAACCTTGTTTTCGTCAATTTTACTTAGGTATTATCAGGCGAAGCTGCAGTTATCTATTTCTAAGCCGTGCAAAGCAACAGCAAATTTTTCAAATGCAAATTTTTTAGCTTAAATCTCCTTTTTTTTCCTCTAAAAATATCTTATTCAAGAAGCACAAAATCATCCATGGTAAACGCTTAAATTAATAGAATCAGTTAATAGACAGTCATTACGCCTCCTATGGTGGCCTAACGTAGATAATGAAAAAACATCCACCATCATCATCAGCCTATCGCAGTCCACTGCTGGACATAGGTCTTCCCAATTTCACGCCACCGTTTTCGTTCATTGGCTGCTTGCATCCAGCTCCTGCCGGCCATCCTACGCAAATCGTCGCTCCACCTTGCCTGAGGGCGTCTTACACTATGCTTGCCGAGACGCGGTCTCCACTCGTTTCCCCCAAAAGTTGTCGAGTTTACGGCTAATAATGCCAGCCCACTGCCACTTCAGCTTGCTAACACGATGGGCTATGTCGATCACTCTGGATAACCTCATTTCTGATTCAATCCGACCTGATTCGGCCCGCAAAGAGACGCCGAGCATAGCCCTTTCCGTAGCTCGCTGAGCGACCTTGAACTTGTGGACCAGCCGTACCGTCAGTGTCCACGTTTCGGCTCCGTACGTCACGACGGGTGGAACGCATGTATTGAAGTGTTTTGTCTTCAGACACTGTGAGATCGACGATGTGAAGAATACAATATAATAGAATTCTGTAAAAGAAATCTGTAAAATTGGGAACAATTCTACTCGAGTAGTAAGTGTGTTTTTTTCGTAGGTACGTATTAATCTCCTTTAGGCCTGAAAATCTGTAATCCAGAATTGGCATTTCGGTCAGATGGAACCGCTTGTCGATATTTCGCAAGCATATTGTTGTTTAATGTCAATATGATCAGCGTAGCGCGTAATTCAAATAATTTTATTGCGCAAAATTTTTGTCGCGGCGTGGATTTTGAAAACGTCGGCGGCGGCGGCGGCGTGGGTCCCGCGGCGCGGCGCCGCCGCGCCGGCGTGGCGCACACCTCTAATCCGACAACAAATATTGAATAAGATTTTCAGTTACTTTTACCTTGATAAGGTTCGAAATCTTAAAATTCAAGTCAAAACTAAATTGCCGGTGAAACGTAATGTCTGTATTTTGTTCATTCAGGTAACCCTGGCGGTTTTTACACCCTGGAACCACACAAGTCATCACTTTTATCACATTCCGTGCACTTATCGAACAGAAATATACATGAAAAGCTTTATTTTAATCACTTTTACTATTTGCGGTTTAGGTGCACTAGTATACCCAAACAAAGATCGTTGACAGGCATTGCCGGCGTCACCCACAGATAAAATAGACTCGGTCTATCAATTTTATATGTCTATGGTTATAGTCACGTAAATCAATGTCACTTGATTCCTACACATTACGTCATTTGTGATGACAAAAACGAAGCGATGGTTCAACTAAATTTTATCTAGATAGAATAATTCGACCTTATTGATCTGCAATGTCACACTCGAGTGAGCTGCACGTTGACAGTTTTACAATTATATATGGCGTAATAACTATAGTTATAACTATCAAAAACATTGTTAACAGTAGGTATACTCCATTTCAAATAAGTACCATGGCCCGATGCCACATAAAAAACTTTGCAGTGGCATCATACCTACATTGCTGCCGGGTACAGATGTAGTACAAAATTCTGTTCTTTCGGCTTTTCACGGAATTGTAGAAATTCAAATTGCTATGACAATTAGCAGTATCCATTGCACTGAATCTAATTGAGAGAGAAAGATAAATTCCGACGTTTCCGTAAAAACACGAAGGAATTGCTACAGAGAGGCCGAGATGAAAGGGGTTGGTGTTTTTCTCAATTAAAAAGATAGGGAAAAAAATATTACTAAAGAGCTGTATGTATTTCTTTAACAGTGCGCTGTAGCTCAAAAATAATCAAATTTTCGTTCCACTGTGCAAAACCGCAACTATAGTCATTTGAAATTGTATGAAGGAAAAAACATTTAAAAAGAGGACTTTGCTGGCCAAGGCCTGCAAGACTTGTATGGAATTCCATTAACGACCTCTTCTCCTAGCCTCACCTGAAACGTCATACTTTGCAGCCATAACTTCGCATAAAGAACATAACATCAATATTTAATTGAATCACCAGGCACCAACTCCCCCATATGCAGGTTCTGTAAAAGGGTGGATTTCAAAACTCGGAAAAAAGTTGCGTTTCGGTGTTTAAAAAAATATATTTTAGGTTTTTTACTTTGATTTTTATTCTTTTCGTTATTCAGTAGTTTTATCTTTAAGGCCCTTTGATCAAAATAATCGAAATCTAAATAGTTTCATTTTAATAAAATGTTTTATATGTCAAAAGTCATCACCATCTAACAAAAAAATCTGATCCTCCATATTTGTACTGAAAATTATCGCAAATCAAACGTACGATTGCGAATTTTACTTCAGTAATCGTTTTTAAATATTGTTGTTAAACGTTCAAAAAAATATGATAAAAATCCTTCATCGCGTAAGTACTATTTAAAATATTTAAAAGTTTAACACCAAAAATTCATCAACACTGTAAGCGCACTGTCAAAGTTGAGGTAGTTTTGTACTCGTGCGTCTAAATATACCGGGTGTACCCACGCCCGCCTCCTCAATTCAGGTGAAACAGCGGAACCGAGTACACGTTTGTCTTTGCGGGCTCAAACCAAAAAAAATCATAAAAATGTGACTGCAATAAGTGATTAACACGCTGTGGCGTCATAACCATCCACGAGTGGTTTACAGTAAGTAATTGAATAATATTTGAACTAATTACTTGGGAATACGTAACCTTAAAGGAACTTACTAGTGAGGCGTTGACGTTGCTTTAAGTATTAGTGTTCTAAAATAATCTAGGATTTTGTGTGAAATCGTCAACACCGGGCGTGTCAATACCGGTACTGAAGCAATGGATGGTTATGATCCTGTATGTATGGAGTTGACAATTTTTGTAAATTGGTCCATAATTTTTAGTTTTTCTTGTAGTAGCAAGTGCCATTAAATGTTCAGCGGTAGAGAAAAGTCTGAGAAGGGAAGGAGTCAACAAGACAATAGCGCTATAAATAGGGAAATTGCTCAAGTGTAGATCTATAAAGGCGATACTGGGCGGAATATAAAAAGTCAATTAGTCCTAAAAGAGGTTTCCCACAGGGTGGACTTGTACTCATTAGTGAAGAAAATAAGGGGGGGCCTATATATGCAAGCTTACTCCGATGACGGAGTGCTATATAGTCGAATGTGAACCGTTACTAAGCACCATAAGGGACATAATGGCCAGTAGTATCCAAAAAGTGCTGGAATGGTGCAGAGAGAGAGACTGGATTTAAATCCATCAAAAACGAAGCTCGTGTTATTCACTAACAAAAGGAAGACAGAAGAGATGAGGTCCATAAGGGTACATGACAAGGAGCTGGAGTTGGTAAACGAGCAAAAGTATCTGGGGGTGACTCGGGGTAGCACGCTCAGGTACAAAACTCATGTAAAAGAACAAACGGCGAAAGCCATAAGAACACTGTATCAATACAAAAGAGCGGTGTGAAGGAAATGGGGGTTAAAGTCGAGGATATTGGAATGGATCTCCAAGGCGATAATACTTCCCGAGTACTATATGGAGCGGTGGTCTGGTGGCACAGAGCACATATTAAGAAATATCAGAGGTACCTAGCAAAGGTGCAGAGGCAACCTGACAACCCGACACACGCCTTAGAGGTAATACTAGGTATAGAGGCGCTACATATAGAAGCGGAAAAGAGGGCCATGGAACAGTGGTACCGAATGAAGGCATACAACTCATACAAGGAATGGAGAGGAAGTTGCGTACACAAGCGACACGAACTAATACAAGATAGGGTACTGTCTAAAATGGAAACGATGGTAACTCACAATGACCTCATAAAGAAGAAGAAGATATTGGATAAGAAATATAGAGTACATATTGGGGAGAGGGACAACTGGAAGGTAAACGTCGCATATCCGACGTTTATATGCTTCACTGACGGTTCGATAAGAAGCTCCACAGGTCTAGCTGGAGCAGGCATACCTACTATATAGTTATCCCGAAATTGGGGGAAAAGGTATCTGTCCCACTTGGTAGGTATACGAGTGTGTTTCAGGCAGAAGTTTGTGCCATACTACGGTGCGTAAGGCTCACAAAGGAGCAAGTGCTGCAGACGAGGGCCGTGGTCATATACACGGATAGTCAGGCAGCAGTGAAGACGCTAAAGAAGCCAGCATCAAAATCTTCTTTGGTACAGGAATGTAAGGAGACAGGAACTAAACTCGCTTGGAAGTTTGGAATAAACTACAAACATTCAAAGGCGCTTTGAAAATACATTGTTGATTTGACTGAAAATTGTTTGATTTAATACCCTTATGAATCTTATGATATAGTAAACCGTCATTACCATACACATAGTATCATCACCATCCATTAAAAAATCATAACCATGGCATGGTCGTCATCACCATCTCGTGTAAAATATTTTTGATGCCTATAATTTCGAAATTATGCATCAAATTAGTGTGGAATCATAACAAGGTACTCTAATAAATATAACTTAACAATTCTAGATACATATTTATGCATTTAATTAATAAAAGAAAAAAAATATATTTTTGTATGGTGAAAATTTTCTTGATGAAATCCACCCAAAATTGCCAATGGTTGCAGTGACGTAGCCGATATTCATTATGATTCACTGAGTAAATTTAAAATATCTGTTAAGAAATGCATCAAACATCAATGAACCTTGTAAAACCTACCATTTTCTTGTTACTCAATATTGAACTTTATATATTTTTTGTACTTTCACGAAGAATTAACACATTCATACATACATTATATCAATCATAACATAATATAACCTATAGATATATCTATCCACTCATTTGCTTTAAATTTTGATTGAGCTTTATTACTATGTAAAATAAGAGTGACAGCTGGTAATGGTAACCAGAATTACCAGAGGCAATTGAGTGGTTAAAGTAGTTTGGATTTTTAATTTTTTTTATTTAAGATGAACACTTATCTGTTTATATACAAAATTGTTTTTCATGCAGTGTTTACCTGTAAGTGATTTCCTTGAATGTATTAGCAAGTAAGTTTCATTTATCGTCTGTATTACATGTACCTATCTACAATGTATAATTTTAGCTGGTTTCATCGTCAACTAGCACCGAGTAAGAGAATAGAAGCTCGCTGTCGGAGACATTTTGCTCATTTACTATGTAAATATAGCCTTAGTTAGTTGCACCGGGTGCGCGGTCAGGGTGGGGAGATTTCCGTCACTCGAGAAATGTATGGTCACAACGGACTTGCATTTGTTTTCGAGCTGCACTGGCGGTCAAATAATAAGGTTCTGGTGCAGTTTTTCATAGGCTGCGAACAGGATGATTTCAAACAGAGTTTTCAAATATTTACAAGATCGTTATACCCAGAGATCGGAACAGGTTTTTCAGAAAAACCTCATAATAGTTCAATATTTTATAATGTTAAACACTCTCTTTGTAGAACTTAATATTATGTGTAATTAACAAACTCTTATTTGTTAATGACTTCATTAACAAAGAATTTATATACCTACGAACGAAATTAGAACCGTTATTTTATATGAAGAAAAAACCGGGTCCGATCCCTGCTTATAATATCACATTATTTTGGAATTTACCTGATTTAATCTTAATCATCCAATCCCAAATAAAATTTGAAATGGTCGTTATTTTGATTAAAACAAAATATTTTATTATGACTTGCTTGTTTTTACCCACGGAGTTATCTGATGATAAAGTTACATGAGATTCAAAAATCTGAGGGAAGATAAAGGTACATGCTTAAACTATGTGTATAGAGACATAAGATACAAGGCAAGCAACTATAGGTAGACAGTTTTAACTACATATATTGATGAAATAAAATCCGCATCCGCAGACCACGAACCCTGTAAAGTGTTCGAAACGTCGGAATGAAGTTAAAATTAGTTAATATACGCGAGTTTATCCGTTTTCATAGTTTTATTTCATGAGTAATCCTCGCGGTAACCGAAGAAAATATTATACATATATTGATCTTAAACATAACTAAAATATAAAAAATTAAAGCCGACTTCAACCAATTTTTCCAAGATCACATCACCAGACCCCGACTCGGTACCAACAGAACCATCTTAGGGTTATATTTATATCCTTTCGATCAAATAAAAAAAAGTTCTTCAACAAACTTTTTCGAAGTCGGTTAAATAACAACTTCCTTGGCTGTACGTTATTTCCTGTCACCAAGTGCTATTGCGCTATTTCTAATTGCACCTGTGTCATAGTCATAGCAGCTCCTTGTCAACTGATAATAATAACCTTTACTATAGAGCGGCACCTTTTGCTCGTTTGCTATGTAAATGAAGCCTTAGTTAGCACCGGCTGCGCGGTCAGCGGTCCTACTGCGAACTTATAATCCGCTTTCGAGGATTTGTCCCTGTCACTCTAATGACGCCTTCTTTGGAGTGAGAGAGACAGATCCTCGAAATTGACGAATTTCGAAGTTCGCTGTAGTAGGCCAGAGTGGAAGAAGATTGCCTCTGACGCTGTGCTCCCGCCAGCATAGTTAGCTGACCGCTCTTCAACTTTATGGGTATTGTAATAAGGGTCACAAGTGTCAATTTACTGTATTGATGTCTGTACAATTGGAGAGGAGAGTAGTTTCACCTGCAATGTTGGTAATAAAGTGAACGTCTTTGAGATCGTTGTGTCGAAATATTAAAAGATAATTATAAGATAATTTGGATCAAGTTCTTTTGACATAAACAAATAATGCAAGCGATTTTTACTTTATTAAATAAATGCATTACTTATCACACTTGACTTATAAGCGGGAGGATAAGGTATCCTTTCCGATACAGTACCTTCTAAGAATATGGTATTATTATGTAGATATACAGGTAAAAGCGTCAAAATAAACCACCAAACTTTTATTTTAAGAACAAAGAATAACACTTCTTGTCAGGTAAGGCTGGTTTCAGTGTCACGTGAACCCGCCCGCGCGGAGCAATATGTATAGAATCAATGGCGCGTTTCAGACCGCGCTGGTCCGCGTGACACTGAAACCAGCCTAATAGTGTCAAATTACTATGGAGTCTTGACTTTCCGAGTAAGCGTTATTCCTCGAATAAAAGTTTGGTAAAATCGAGCCGTGGACGCCTGTGTCGTCGCCGTGTGATGACGGTAGTAAGAATACATTTGTCACCACCCCAACTCTTCCCGCGGGTGTCGTAAGAGATTGAAGTGTCACTGACTATTCTTTGATAGAAGATTGATGATGGGCAGCAGTGTCGTCATAGTGGATACATTACTGCGATCGCCTATCCGCTTGCTCAGCGTGGCGATTATGGGCATTTACCTCCTAATAATGCATCTATACGTAAAGTTAACAGGAGAGGCCTACGTCCAGCAGTGGACTGAGATAGACTGACGATGATATATTAATTAGAGCGCTGCAGATGAAACTACTGTCCGCTGGCATCAATTGCGTCTAAGGCACTGGTCTCACCGCGAGCTACTGAGCTATTGAACTATCGGCTATAAACACGAACAAAAGATACGCACTCCCGTGTAAATAAAAGAGACACGGCGATACTCGCCCAGCTATCAGCTATCACCGCCGGGCGAGTATCGCCGTGTCTCCTTTATTTACACGGGAGTGTGTATCTTTTGTTCGTGTTTATAGCCGATAGTTCATAGCTTAGTAGCTCGCGGTAATAGCCGCCGACGGCGTTAAGAGCAATCTTCGTCGGCCCTGCTCGCCTAAAAATATTACCTAGGCACAATCTTAGGTAAATTAAGGCTTTACGCCGCGGCCACGACATCGGTCTAAGGCGACCGGCTTAGCGGTAAACGTATGGTGCTCCCTCTCGTACTCATATCGGCATCCCGCTCCAACTCATGGATTCGCTCGCCGCTGGTCGCTTTAGACCAATGTCGTGGCCGGGTCGTTAGGGTAGGTAACTTAGAAAATGCAACGAGTACTGTACATTTGCCTTTTCAAAAGGGATCTAAATGTTTATTTCAAAATGAAGACGCAGTGTAGAGAAGCCCTAGACTAGATGGATTGGTCGAGAGAAGCCGTTGGTTGAAGCTAGCAAAGCCGGTGAGTGGCCGTTCGTCGTGGAGGTACTTGAGGGAGGCCTATGTCTAGGTTTGGATGATTTTCGGCTGAAATGATGATTACATTAAAGAGATTGTTACGTAAGTAATCCATTTTAAAACGACGAGGTCAATCCATGAAAAAATACTGTATTTAGCATACCTACTTATTAAATATGTAAATGTGGTAGGTTATTTATTATAAAACTATTTCATTTTCATTACGTTTGAATTGTACTTCTAATAATCAATCGATGAATCGATTTGATAGCTTACATAATCAACAAATCAATTTTGATTTAAGTGGTCGCAGACAGTTTCAGCAAAGCAGTTGTTATCTTAATTATAATTAAGAGTTACTTAATAATCATCGTTATCGTTAGTGAGTGGGTACATAATTATAATAGTAATAATAAACCTTTTCGAAATAGTTTAACCGATATTTCGAATATTACCAAGTACCTAATTAAACCGACAGCCCGGAAATATTGCAGCGAAACCGAACATTTATAAGAATCGAATAACTGTAATGAAACACCACTTATTAATTAACATTACATAATTGTAATTTTATGCATTCGTAAATTTTATACATTAAAATATTAATCTCATGCTTAACGATTGTTGATACAATCAACTGTTACATTTATTAAATGTTAAATTATTCAACATTCTTAGGGTAGACTAAATCCGTCAAATAAACTTTTTAAAATCATGTTTTTGAGGTTAGAGTTCCATCAGTCAGTATCTTACAAGCAACAGAAATGCTTCAACTTCTAAACAAGAATCTCTGCTTAGGGTATCCTCAACGACCGGTACATATCTATGTTTAGGTCCCTTCGGGCCCATAATAATATTCTTTCCTGTCTGTTTAAAGAAGCATCCCGTCGGTTCAGAGAAGTTTTAATAAAATCACTTCCAGTTGGTGGCTTCCCTTGTCTGTACTCGTCCTGGAGGAAATTGAACGAAGCATTGAGCAAAACTATGTTCCGTGGAAAAAGAAACAATAATATACTTACACAAGACATTCATTACGTCCCAGCCAATATTGAACGGAAAGTAAGAAGAATCGTTCCACAATCCTTGTCTTTGAAACGCGGTGGAAGGGATTTAGTTCTGATCTCTGAATAACTTCACTCGAGGAAGACATTATTACATTTTATGTTCGATCCAACAATGATATCACACTCGGCTTCGGAGACGTAAAATTATATCATCCAGATCTAAATGCATTGACATCAAAATTTAACGTCGCTATCTAAATATTTATAGGAAACGAATTTTAAATGCGGGGTTCGGTGTATCGCAAGTCGAGATCCGGCAACGAATTGCGGTGTGGCGAGATAAAAAAGGTCCGTCCGTCATTTTGGTAAACGAGCGGCGAGGACGGCGGTTTGCGGTGGAAAAACGGCAACGACTCGCGCCGTTCCGATCGCCACCAAAGGCATTTAGAAAAAGAACATTTACTTTATTTGGGCAGCTCCTGAGAACTTGTTATAAGCTAGAACTTGATCCAGTTGACACCCTTGTGGTGGATTCATTTGGAACGTAAAATGTTTGTTGTGTGAATGACGCTCGCGATTTTCACACGTTAGTCCTGCGTTTTTCATTGCATGTTGCATCACAAGAAGTGTTAGTAGGTAGGAAAAGTTGGGTTGAAAATTGCAGGGACAGTTTACGAATGAATTCATTCATAAATCGTCCATGCAATTCTGAACGCCACTGTACACTCATGTAGTGTACTATCTAAGGTTGTTATTGTTATGCGATAAATGTGTAATAATTTATTATAACGTTAAATATTCCTCAATTTAAAGACAAACGGGTCTTAATCGCGTAAACTTACGTTTAATTATATCCTGACGTTTCGGGCATGACGTTACACCCGTGGCAGGCAGACCACGGGTGTAACGTCATTAACACGCGATTAAGACCCGTTTGTCTTTAAAATATGAGTGATAATCGTGAAAGTTTAAATCAATATATTCCTCAATTTACATCACGCACATACTCACACCACCATCTCATTTCAGTCCACTGCTGGACATAGGCCTCTCATTACGTATACTTATGGATGCATGCAGGAGGTAATGCTCATAATTGCCACGCTGGGCAAGCGGGTTAGCGCTCGCAGTAATATATGCATCGAGGTGACGCTACTACTCATCATCAATAATAAATATTTGAATGATTATGCCTTAATTGATTATTTAAATGTAAGCCCATAATACACAATAGAAGATTTTTATTTAGGCGCGACATGTCAACGTTTTGTTGACATAATTTTGCCCTGCTAAGCATAACACATGCACCTTAAATTCGATAGCTGACGATTCCATTTCCAAATGCCTCTATTTTTGAGATATCGCTATTTCACTTAGCAGGGCAGAATTATTGTATTTCACTTGAGCCCGATAATTTAGAAAATTGTTTTTCAGCTAACACGAGAATCTAAAGTAGAAACCAATTTAATTTAATTAATGACCTGTTGTGGTGCAAAAGTCAATGTTTACGAGGCATCCAAAGTCAACAGTATACCTGCTCAGAGTTTTCCTGCTCACCTAACCAAATGAAGCTTTCTAAACGGTAGTTTCTAGCCCCATAATTATTAATTATTAAAAGGTTTTTATTAACTTCACCGCGTATCAACTGTCGTCGATGCTTCAAATCTTGTGATCGATTTTTCGACCACTTCTACTGCACCAAAATTAATGAAATTTGGAACTCGTGTCAAGTCCCCATGACAATGCAATATTATAATATTTGTATCCTTGTACCCTCAAAGCCTGATGCTGCAGGCGTACTGCTTACCTTAACCGAGAGTGTTAGACACGTGAAAATTAAAGTATAGCATGTTTGGCATAATCAAATACTAACAGCTGGATCTTGACTTCCAACTCCTCACTCCTGATGCTGCAGTACTGCCCACAATAACCGCAAGGTTTATCTTTTATCGATTTCTTGATTGTAATGAAGTTCTTTAGATATTAAGTAGAAACATGCGAATTTAATACTAACGTCCAACTCCTCAGATCTGATACTCCAGTGTTACAGCCTGCCACAACCGCTAGGTTTAGCGATCTGTAGATTTTGAAGTACTGCTTTAGACATTTGGTAGCAACATACGGATTTCAATATCATAATCATCATCATATCAGCCGAAAGACGTTCACTGGTGAATATAGGCCTCCCCCAAAGATTGCCACAAGGACCGGCCCTGTGCCACCCGCATCCAGTGACCTTCACCAGGTCATGAGTCCATCTTATGGGGGGCCTACCCACGCTGCCCCTTCCGGTACGTGACCACCACTCGAAAAACTTACCGCCCCAACGGCCATCGGTTCCACGCGCGACGAGCCCCGCCCACTGCCACTTCAGTTTAGCGATTCGAAGAGCTATATCGGTTATTTTGGTTCTGCTGCGGATGGTCTCATTTCTAATCTGATATCGCAGAGAGACTCCTAGCACAGCCCTCTCCTTTGCCTTTTGGGTGACATTAAGCATTCTTATAAGGCCCATTGTAAGCGAGCACGGTTTAGTACCGTAGGTCATCACTGGCAACATACACCGACATTCGTCTTCAAACCCTGCGGAATATTAGACGAAAAGATACTGCTGTGACACGTGTCGCTGCCAGCCATGTGGCCACTCCGGCTGATAGACTGACGGCGTGAGTGGATCGCGTAGCGTAGGGCAACCCGTCGGGCCTGCGGCCCTCCAGCTGATAGAGTGACAGCGTGAGTGGATCGAGTAGCGTAGGGTGACCAGTCGGGCCTGCGGCCCTCCAGCTGATAGAGTGACAACGTGAGTGGACCGCGTAGGGCGAGCCGTTGGGCCTGCGGCCCTCCAGCTGATAGAGTGACAGCGTGAGTAGATCGCGTAGGGTGAGCTGTCGGGCCTGCGGCTCTCCAGCTGATAGTGTGACAGCGTGAGTGGACCGCGTAGCGTAGGGAGACCCGTCGGACCTTCGGCCCTCCAGCTGATAGAGTGACAGCGTGAGTGGATCGCGTAGGGCGAGCTGTCAGGCCTTCGGCCCTCCAGCTGATAGAGTGGCATCAGCGTCAGTGGACCGCGTAGGGCGAGCCGTCGGGCCTGCGGCCCTCTGGCCGATAAACTGACTGCGTGAGTGGATCGCGTAGCGTAGGGTGACCCGTCGGGCCTGCGGCCCTCCAGCTGATAGAGTGACAGCGTGAGTGGATCGAGTAGCGTAGGGTGACCAGTCGGGCCTGCGGCCCTCCAGCTGATAGAGTGACAGCGTGAGTGGACCGCGTAGAGCGAGCCGTCGGGCCTGCGGCCCTCCAGCTGATAGACTGACAGCGTGTGTGGATCGCGTAGGGTGAGCCGTCGAGCCTACGGCCCTCCAGCTGATAGAGTGACAGCATGAGTGGACCGCGTGGGGCGAGCCGTCGGGCCTGCGGCCCTCCAGCTGATAGAGTGACAGCGTGAGTGGATCGCGTAGGGCGAGTCGCCGGGCCTTCGGCCCTCCAGCTGATAGAGTGACATCAGCGTGAGTGGACCGCCTAGAGCGAGCCATCGGGCCTGCGGCTCTCTGGCCGATAAACTGACAGCGTGAGTGGATCGCGTAGCGTAGGGCGACCAGTCGGGCCTGCGGCCTTCCAACTGATAGAGTGACAGCGAGAGTGGACCGCGTAAGGCGAGCCGTCGAGCCTTCGGCCCTCCAGCTGATAGAATGACAGCTGAGTGGACTGCGCGAGCCGTCGGGCCTGCGGCCCTCCAGCTGATAGTGTGACAGCGTGAGTGGATCGCGTAGCGTAGGGAGACCCGTCGGACCTTCGGCCCTCCAGCTGATAGAGTGGCATCAGCATGAGTGGACCGCGTAGAGCGAGCCGTCGGGCCTGCGGCCCTCTGGCCGATAAACTGACTGCGTGAGTGGATCGCGTAGCGTAGGGTGACCCGTCGGGCCTGCGGCCCTCCAGCTGATAGTGACACCGTGAGTGGAGCGCGTAGGGCGAACCGTCGGGCCTGCGGCCCTCCAGCTGATAGAGTGACAGCGTAAGTGGATCGCGTAGCGTAGGGTGACCCGTCGGGCCTGCGGCCCTCCAGCTGATAGTGACAGCGTGAGTGGACCGCGTAGGGTGAGCTGTCGGGCCTGCGGCCCTTCAGCTGATAGAGTGACAGCGTGAGTGGATCGCGTAGGGTGAGCCGTCGGGCCTACGGCCCTCCAGCTGATAAAGTGACAGCATGAGTGGACCGCGTGGGGCGAGCCGTCGGGCCTGCGGCCCTCCAGCTGATAGAGTGACAGCGTGAGTGGATCGCATAGCGTCGGGCGAGCCGTCGGACCTTCAGCCCTCCAGCTGATACGAGTAGAGTGACAGCGTGAGCTGATCGCGTAGGGCGAGCCGTCGGGCCTCGCTTTAAGCTTGATTTTCTCAATAAACCAAATTGATTGATATATTCCTTATTAAGGCGTGGCGTGAGTGGATCGCGTAGCGTAGGGCAACCCGTCGGGCCTGCGGCCCTCCAGCTGATAGAGTGACAGCGTGAGTGGATCGAGTAGCGTAGGGTGACCAGTCGGGCCTGCGGCCCTCCAGCTGATAGCTCATTTTAGTATGAATAACACGTCCAGTTGAGACACTTCGGGCATTGAAGCTGACATTTTTTTAGTGTCGGATTTAAAAAAATATCTATTCAGCAGCGATTCCCCTCTCGTTACACATAAAATATTGTCCATTACGTTTACACATGTTTGTGTCGTGATTAAAGCGCGAGAGTTAAACGCTAGCATCCCTAATTGTATTGCATATTACAAACAACATCCTTTGATCTAGAACAAGTTGCACTAAAAACTTGAAAATAAAATAAGTAAAAAAAGTTTTAAGTTTAACGGTTTTTATTGCACCAAAAACTAGAAAATAAAAATTAGTTGTAACTAACCGTAGATGCTACTTTTTGTAGATTAGTCACGTGAAACTATTATCACTGTAGTCTTCCCAAGTCGGATGCTGAAAGCCACGTTTAGCCTCTATGTCAGTGGATTAAGCGTATCCTAATCGGAAACTTTTACCAAACTGAAATAAAAACGTGGGGCGTTATTATGAAGAAACATACAAGTTCAAAATATGTAATTGTAGCTTTAATTTTGCAATGAATCATTCATCTGTTCCAACACTTCTACAGAGGTAAATAACTTTTATCAAGGCCAGAACAAAACTTATTACTCTATTGCTGTCTTGATTTCTATGTGTGTTCTTAAATAACTATAGTGACTTAATCACAATTGCGTACGCCCCACGTTTTTATTTCAGTTTGGTAAAAGTTTCCGATTAGGATACGCTTAATCCACTGACATAGAGGCTAAACGTGGCTTTCAGCATCCGACTTGGGAAGACTACAGTGATAATAGTTTCACGTGACTAATCTACAAAAAGTAGCATCTACGGTTAGTTACAACTAATTTTTATTTTCTAGTTTTTGGTGCAATAAAAACCGTTTAACTTAAAACTTTTTTTACTTATTTTATTGATTGCACGAGCGTGAACGAGTGGGTACCTATTAGAAACGACGTGACTTTGAGCGTGATTCGTAACAGCTAAGGTGCTTGCGACATTTTGCCGACAACACACTGAATTCTCCTGTATTTTTATAATTTGAACATAAAAAAGGTACCTACATATTATGACAATTATGACATAATGAGTAAAAACCACCCATGCCAATGTTTGTTTTTTGATGAAAATCCATTGAAAAAAAGCTGATCTAATGATGTTTTTATTACAAAACTATTTTCTAGTCCAACTACGTCAGGTTCATGGCAAATTGCTTGGCAGCATTGCCTTCAAAAGCACTGTATTTTATGCACCGTAAGGCTACGTTATCTGCTTGATAATAAAGCTACACCAATATCTGAAAGAATGTTATTGAACTAATAACTAATAGCATATTTCTTATTCTGTAGTAGGAATATGCTGATCTCGGTACGTACATTCTCGCAGAAATGGCGATGAAGTAAGTATTTGCAATGTTCAAAATAGTATTCAACTTTAACATAGTTGTCTTAGGGTGTCTTCGAAAACAGTTACTATCTATATTACGTAGTTACTGTCAATAGTGTATTTCGCTACATTTCTGCTTTTTTTTTTTAATCAACATTAACAATAATTATCGATCAATCTATCATTACTATCGAGAATCGTGCGCTTCGTGCGCACGATTCTCGATAGAGAGTAGACCACAAAAAACCTAAAAAGAATCGATATTCAGAATTGGTCGCTAAATTATCGATGATTTTCTAACCTGTGAGTGCTGCAAAGGAGTAAGTAATACCCTTCAATACTTACATAGAATAGTAACGAGCTCAAAAGTAGTTTTAAAATATTATATAGATTAGAAAATATTGTTTTTAATCCAAACATCACACATATCAGCCTATGTCAGTCCACTGCTGAACGTAAGCCTTTTCTAATAACTATGCGTAAAGACACATTAGGAGGTAAACGCTCATAATCGTCACGCTGGGCAATCGGAGAAAGAGTTCGGATAGTGACAAATGTTTTCTTACTGCCGCCGCTACACGGTCATTCACTTATCTATTATATTATAGTTTGAAATGTAAAGGACATTTTCTGTGATTAAACACATTCTATCGGAAAAACTTTACCAGTTTGCGTGAAGTCATTGTGCCGGAGCCACTAAGAGCGAACATTAAACCACAGATCAATGTTTACTATTAGATCATGCATTCATATTGATTCGTTTTCTTTTCTCATAATATATTAGTCGACGTCAAAGACAGCATTATGATTTAGGTGCCAAAAATATACCTATACCACTTTATTGCCTTATCATTAGGGTCGTGTAAATAATTATATTTTTGGACCTACAACATAATGATATCTTTGACGTCGACTGTACATAAAATGCGTATGAAATAATATAAAACACTCTAATCGCACCCCATACAACATCAGTCTACAAAGTAAACAACATAAAAGGTAGCTAATGAAGATAAATTAAACGCAGTAAAACTCACCGCGGAGTAATTAAGATTATTAAACGGTTCGTGGGGGTAGCGTGGTTCTGCGGCCAAACGTTGTATTTGGATTCTTATGACCTTATGAGCATTGACAAGTAAGGTTGAACGCACATACCGCCGGTTTAAAGGCAAAACCAACTATTTCGGTAAAACATCTTTTAGCAAATACTATTTCCATGTCATTGGCATAAAATACGATTTGTCAAAACCAACTTCAAGGAAATCGTTGGTTCTGCCTTTAACCCGACGATACCTACTTACCTACGCATAGATAGTTTTACCGTAGATTAATGAATACAAATTATCATCATTAAAAAAAACAGGAATTGCAGAAAAACCTATAAAGTCAGAATAAGTACATGCCTATGGGTCAAGGTTGGCTGGCTATAAACTACTACAGGCTGAACGATATGAAGTGTTACCAATTTCAAAGAACTGCGATTTTTTGTGTGCAACAATTTATTACTTTAAGTAAGAAAAACAACAGAAAAATATTACATTTTGTGCTTAAATTTACTTTTAGTCAATATGACTTTTTTCAGAAATATTTGCTCGTAGCACGTTTGAGATCCAGTGGTAGTGGTAGGTATGTGCCGGTGAAATACGATCGCTTTCTTCATTGAATTTATACTAGTATGTTTAATTGCTCTCACCTTTCTCTTCAAAATAGACCAGATAAAAAGTCCGAAACTTACTGAACTGGAGAAATGACACGTGAAATTCGGTTTTCAGCCATTTTTGGTTCTTACGAGCTTTATAAGCCAAAGCTCAGTCTCGTTCTTATGTTTGCGGTCTACAACTCAAATGTTTGCGTGCCTAACACTTCAATGCGATGATGTCCAAAACATATTTCCGATAATAAGCCGCTATTACTTTGACACCAGACTTAATGAAATATACTTGGTAACACTTCATATCGTTCACCCTGTAGAGACATCATTTGAAATGCAGAATCTAGAAGCATATGTCTATGGCGTGAAGCCATTCCGTGTTGAGGCCACAAAGTGCGAACTTCAGTCCGCACGCCACACAGGCAGGTAATTGCCCAACTTCCAACTACACTAGACGCCACGTGGTCACCATACCCTATCCTTTGAAGTGGTAGTGTTTGCATTGGTACATAGTTACCAAATGTTACGTAAGATGGCACTGTACCAGATATTTGAAATAAATTTCTTCATCACGATAATACCTAACTAATTTATCACGGCGTTTTTAAGTTTGCGGAGTGATTCGAAACAATTTATATGTGTATTTAATCGATATAATATTCATTTACAGTGAAAGATTGAATAAATGCAATGAGATTTCAATATACATATATAAGTACTATAAACAGTGTTTCTACAATATATTATTATATATATACTTGTACAAAACATGTAGGTACTACGTTGTACAGGAATTAAGTATTTCCCAGAAACAAATATAAGTTCAAGCCAAATAGATTATTAGTCAAAATGATTGATAATTCTATAAATTGAAAAAACAAAACTCAGCGCATAATTTCAACAAAATCGGTTAAGATAAGCGACTCTGAGGAGATCAACTCGAATACCGGTCATACTCATATACGAATGCATTTTATCCCACACGGAGAATGTTACTCTGATAAAAATAAGTGGTCCAAAACAGATGGCTAGTTTTAGATAAAACTAAATCGAGCTGTTCGCCTGCCTGTTATATCTAGCCCCTCAATACCTACCGCAAAAAACCCAACGATAAACGGTCAAGCCACAAAATATAATTAATAGGCTATATTTCACCCTCTAACGCCGAGAAAGTGCGAGAAATAACCGTTAACAAGTTGGAAACAACGGTATTGGCGCGGGCTGAGATAAAAGAAAAACCCTATTATGTTAAACGACTGGCACTCGGGAACCCCGGCCGTCAACCAACAATCAATTTATATGTGTTTCTGTATAGTGTTTGGTTTTAGAGCAACATTTCTGATACATACACAAATAGAGTGGTTTATTACGGAATAAAAATGAGACCATCCGCAGCAGAACCAAAGTAACCAAAATAGCTCTCCAAATCGCTAAACTGAAGTGGCAGTGGGCGGGGCACATTGCGCGTAGAACCTATGGCCGTTGAGGCGGGAAGGTTCTTGAGTGGCGGCCACGTACCGGAAGGCGTAGCGTGGGTAGGCCCCCCACAAGGTGGACCGATGACCTGGTGAAGGTCGCAGGAGTCCGCTGGATGCGGGTGGCGCAGGACCGGTCATTGTGGCAATCTTTGGGGGAGGCCTATGTTCAGCAGTGGACGTCTTTCGGCTGATATGATGATGATGATGATTACGGAATAGCCGATAGCGGCCAGCAATCTTAAGAGCCGACTGTGGTATGGTGCCATAAATAAATAATAAAGATCTGGGAACATTTTACACAAATCAACCTACTCTTTACTTTAAGGCTTTGGATATGGGTACCAAGTGATAATATATATAAATGATAGAGTTACATGAGTAATATATATACTTAAATCGTCTTTAAATAAATTCGAAATCACAAATATTAAGATATTTATTTATTTTATGTTTTATCTTCTTTATATACTTATGTCTCATATAGGTATTAATTTTACCACTGCTAATACAATTACTGCTCAAACCATACCCAAACTGGCGATTACCTTATAGGAGTCATCTTCTATTAACTGTATATTCTTTAGTGTACCACTAGTTATAACTTATATCATAGGCAATAACTTCTAAGTTTCCTTTGTAAGTACGAAATACTGCTAAATTAAATTGTTACTTCTTTGGGTCCTGTAACACAGGGATTCCTAGCTCAGGACCCATATGCATTGTAATATTAATGTTGCTATTTGAATAAATATATTTCATATTTCGTTTAATACATATGCCCTCGCCGAAATTTGAACGCGGAACCTCGAGCTTCGAAGGCAGGCTGACAAGACATTTTTTTTACAGGCTAATTAGGCAGGTAAGGCTATTGCGTTCCACTGCTGAGCAAATGCTTCCCCCCTTGCATTTCCAAACTTCCCGATTTAGGGCTATTTCTGGCCAGTTGTTAGAAAATGCATCCAGGTCATCCCGCCATCTCTTCTTGGGCCGACCAATGCGCCGTTTCCGCTGCGGTATCCACTACGTCAGCTAGTTTTATCCACCTCTGTGGATGCATTCGGCGAACGTGGCCAGCCTAGTAACATCAGCCTGGCGGTTTTTAGTTCTACGTCGACAATTCGAGTTTTGGAACGCAAGGTAGTGTTACGGATCCGGTCAATCTTGGGACATCTTACACAAACCGACCTAGTCCCACGGTAAGCTCAATTAAGGCTTGTGATGTGGGTACCATGCGACGATAGATACGTAAATACATAGACAGCCACGACCAAGAAACAAATATTTTTGATAAATAATGGCACAAATAATGGCCTCGCCGGGATTTAAACCCGGAACCTCCAGCTTCGTAGGCAGGGTGACAAGACAATAAAATCATATCATGTGCTTTTCTGATCCTTAAGAAGAGGTGCTCCACGTATTTCATCTAGGTGACTATTATATATTCATTACAATGAAAAACAATAAAAAATTAAATATTAAATAAATCCTAGGTTTAGGGTAATTTGCAGTAAAAGTGTAACTTTTAATTTTTATATGCGATCATGGACCGTAATACTTTTCAGTTATGAAACAAAAAAAGTACGTCTCTAATGGCACGAAAATATATCCACGAGACAGTATGTAAATTGAGATTACTCAGTTTAGTTACTCCCATACTAAATGTATGAAACGAAATGTAACGAAACTGAAAAAAAAAATCTCAAATTCGTTACAGAATTTTTCATGCCTTTAGTATGGCAGTAACTAAAGTGAGAAATCTCAATTTACATACTTATTTTCGTGACATTGTAACCCTTTAATGTTCATATCTCTAAACTATACTTATATTAGTATGTTTGTTACCTGTATAGTTAGATTACATTTTAAAGAAGTGGCTCGGTCTCGGATCGCCATTCAACACGGCATGGCGTGAGCCATCTTTTACTAGATAACAAACATTTGTAATGGAGCGCTAAAGTAAAACGGAATTCGTGCCTTGCAAACAGTTATACTAGATCACGTCCCAACAGTGGCTCTATTTGTATACTGGATGTTATCGAGAGAGAATTAGCATTTTTCACTACACTAAGTCTTTTCGTTCTTGGATAGTCTTCTTCACATCAGTGTTTAAAGAGAGTAATTAAAGCTATGGTAAACGTACAAACATACGAAAAAAAACAATACATTTTGTGCGATTGAAGTGAAAAACGGAAGTCATTAAGCGCAGAGATGGTGAGCATTAGTATGTTTACCTTATTTGTGTATTCTTATTTGTATATTCAAACATTAGACGTGCATATCCGACTCGAAATAATTTTATAAGTACATCACTTCAACCTAGCAATGTCGAGGAAAAGTTTCATAAGTTGCGAAACTTCTATGGAGAACGTTCTCGGCAATTTCATTTTTTCCAGAAATTTAATCATGCCAAAACCGTTAAGGTATGTTTTATGCCTTGCTTACTCTGTTGTGAAACACAATATTCTTCATAACACTTTTATAAATTCTCATGGAAACATTCTCAATGAGAATTTACTCTCAAATTCTCATGAAAATTCTCGGAAATTTCCGAGTATATTCCCGCAATTTTGAGAATGGCCTGCAACTTGTGCATTACTATTTTAACCTATATTAGTGCCTCCTTTGTATGGTTTAAATGTACCTACACTATTCCACATTTTCAGGTACGCATTGTAGCTTTCTTACAAGGTGGACGTCGACTGGTACCCACATCGAGAGCCTTAATTGAGCTGACCGTGTGACTAGGTCGACTTTTGTGTAATATGTCCCAAGATATTTAATTATTTAGATATTTATAAGGTGGATACATTGTTCCAAAGGAAGACACCAGCATTATTTGGCAAGCGAGTTTTTAGTTCTTTACAAGTATGTAAGGTTTCAATGTCTTGACAGATTAAGAGACAATTGCAGACCCCTCGTCGCCGACACCGTACAATAAAAAACATTCTAGTCGTAAAACGTACCACTACAATACAGTCTTCATTTTCCGCTCCCAAAGTTATTCGAGCGTTCCTTTTCCTTTTATTTCCATAGCCGCGAAAAGAAAAGATGTTTTGATTTCAAAGGAGAAGTTCTAAGACGCGCATTATCCGGATTTCCGGGGACTTGTATATTGCACTTTATTTTTCATTCGCGAGTGCCGGAGACTCCATTTGCAAAAGTAGATGCACTCAGCGTTTAGGGTTGGCGTGAAATCTTATTTAAATTACGTAATCACGAAATCAACTACCAGAGAGTTAGGTGCCTTTTCGTGTTTGCCGGCACGGTATCAGTTATACAATCACGAAATTGCATGTACGTACATATAATTGCAGGTACCTACATATATATTGATTGCATTTCATGTATACTTTTATATACCGGTTGTACTATGGTACGCCAACATGTCTCATATCTGGCGCCGTACGTCACCATATTAATATATAGTTACAATTATGTACTTTCTATGGCAAAATGGTAAACGCCGGGTACGGTGTTGAATAGGAAAGCAGACGGCCTACTATCGCCAACGATCGAAATTATAATATTATATTAAGTAGGTTAGGTTAGAACTGCAACTTCCATATCAATAAACTGCTACCAGAATAGATTACTACCCCAAAATATTTAAACTTACATAAATTATATTATTTCATTATTATGTCAATGTATTGTTATAATAAACAATGTTATATGTAAAGTAAATTAGTCAGTGTGTAAATCTAATACGGGCGATCAACTAAACCAGGCATGGGTTTCATTGGTGTTATCATGGATTACAAGGTTTTCTTAAAGTTATTGTTAATTATGACCCCACAGATTTTATTAAGATTATCGGAGCAGCAATGTGGGTACGAACATTTGTTATTGTTGATATGGCAGTTATGTCATCTGCTTTTGAAATTATTAGCTGTCAACGAGTGTTTAAATCGCGTGTGTTGCATGGTTATTTTGTATGGAAAATTTTGTTGCTCTTATTTTAAGTAAAAGTTATTTGAATGTACTTATTATGTCGTTAACAAACACCCCATAAGAGTATGTATATTATATTATGATATTATAGATTTAGTAATTTATACCAATTGTACTTTATACGTTACAAAATTATACATATTGATTTTATACGCCCTGAATAATGTAGCATTAGTTCGTATACATTTCATTCCCCCTTTTTATCTATGAGTGAAAACCGTCACTTGATTAACAAAGACACAAGTAAAAGAAAAAAATTGAAAATCTGCCAGAGTTATCCCGTACGGACGCAAAATGTTATTTCCGTAGTGGAAATTCGAAGCGGAGTCCAGCTCCGAATATAATAGAGCTAGGTCTGAAAACAGAAGCCCCTAATACTTTTGGCTTGTATTCTTTAGGATGTCTGTATAACGTGTTTCTGTTATAACGATAAGAACAGATTTGTTTAGAAATACTGTTATCTCGATACGGATTTGTTGCCAGATAGTAAGAGTAGGTAGTATTTGTGGCATTTAAAGCAGTATCTCGTTATATTTGTGATGTCACGTTGTAGGGTGCCCCCTACAATCGTGGTACTAGGGTTTGTGATGTCCCCATTCGGAAATGGGGAATTAGGATTCCAGGATGTAGGAGTCAATTTGAATGTATTGTTGTGTAAATTTGAGTGTATTACATCATCTATTATATATATCGTCGCTTGATAACCAACATCACAAGCCTTAATTGAGCTTACCGTGGGACTAAGTCGATTTGTGTATATTTATTTATCAGCCTAAGTCCACTGCTGGACGGTAGGCCTCTCTTATTAACTTTGCGAGTATACGCGTTAGGAGGAAGCGCATTGGCGAACGTAGTAATGTCTCCACTATGATGACGCTGCTGCCCATCATCAATCTTCATATCAACAGAGACATTTCAATCCCTTAGTCGACTCTTACGACACCCACGGGAAGAGTTGGGGTGACAAATGCATTCTTTACTGCCGTTACCACACGGCCAAATTTGAATACCTATATTGTATGTTTTTAATCATATCGCAACGTGGTTATAAGAATTCCTACAAGAATATGTCTTTTACAGTTCTGATAATTTCTTGAAATTAAAATTGGTGTCCCAGATAAAATTCTTAACTAATTTAAAAAGTATCAGAAATGCCAACTTATAATCAAAAAATATTATCTATTTAGATGCACAGTCATGTCAACGCAAGTCTATCGCATCCACTTGAATTAATATATTACAGAGATACTATGCAACATAGTCATACATTATAGTCTCTAAATACAAAATAAAATGAGGAACAAAAGAAAATGTCGCGAGTGTTATTTGAAGTTAAGCACATCATTTATTTATCGACTACTTAAGGCTTATCGATAACAGTTATGTCGATGTTTAGTTTTGTCAATCTCTCGTTCCTATACTTAATCATGGTCATAGATTATTACAATTATTGATACATTCTTAGCTATGCATGAAAATACATAGTTAACAATATAGTTATGGCGAGTTTCCTGAGAATTCATTGACTATGAACAGAACTATCAGCTCATAAAGTAGGTATTAAGTTTTGAAGCGAGTTTAAAGTTAAAGACGATAACTGTCGTACCGTAAATACCTTTCTTATATAAATTTTCTAATAGGTAATAATAGAATTATCACTGTGACTATTTATTACATTATGATTTGTAAAACACTGTATTCTGTGATAAAACAAAATGTAAACATACTATACAAACATGGTCTGAAATTACTTCCTACTTTTGTCGTAGCCCGATAAAAACGTAACACACCATTGAAAAGCACATTCCGCTATCGATATATCGTCACTGTCATAAATCCGCATTTATCGAGCCATTGGCTTCAGACACGGATTGACTAACGAACGTTTTTTAGAATATTCGTAAGTAATATATGTATATCTGTACCGCAGACACGTCTGCCGGATTTGGCGAACAATAACAATAAATCGGCGCAAGAGACCCTCGCCACGATTTAGGTTACGCGGACCGAGCAATTTTGGCCTTTGAAAACTTTGTGAGTAATCAAATTGTGTTCGGTATCGTTGTAGTACGTTTCTGGGATTTGTTTCGGTTTTAGTAATGTTTCCTACCAGCGTAGCTTTAGTTAACCAAAATGTAAAAGCGGATACTTTTTCGTTTCTTATTTAGACATGCTTTTACATCTGAATTAAAGTATTTTTTAAGTATCTGAATTTTTAGACTGTAATAGTTGCGACTTAATTTTACGATTTTCTTGCCTGCACCTATCAAACCTCTGTTTTTGGCCCAGTGGTTGACTGGTAGAGAATGCCTTAAGTCATTAAGTCCGCCATTTTTACTTTCATTTTGTGCAATAAAGTTTAAATAAATAAATAAATACAAATCAACTGGAAACATAGATGGCCTTTTCTTCACTTAACTAGCAGTACGAGCTCTCATTAGCAAATTTACTCACCTTGCTGTATATTTTATGTGCAAATGGATTTACTTGGGCTCCGTATATAGCGTTTTCCCATAGTAATTAAAATGACCTTCTATGTGAAAATATGCTGGATCTATGCGGTGTAGCGTTCTCCCATAGTAATTTAAATGGCCTTCTACGAGAAAATGCTGTATCTACGCGACGTAGCCGTACGCAGCATACAGCGTTTTCCTGTAGTAATTTAAATGCCTTTCTATGGGCAAACGATGTATACGACAAATACGGCTTCGAGCAGTAGACCTGTGACCGCTACAGTAGCGGTACCATGAGTTGGAAAGTTCGGTTAAGCTAGGTTTTACTCGAATACGTAAAGCATATCACGCTCGCACTGATATATTGGAGCAAGTGTGATGGATAGCTTTACCTATCGAGTAAACCCCAACGAATTCCTTTACTCAGCATCTCATCATAGACATGCAGGGCTAGGGCCTTAGAGAAATAACGCCTCTGAATAAAATAGCGCTAGTCGTACATGACCCATCCAATTATATTTTCAATCAAATGATCCTTGCATACGCGTACACATAACTCTCTTTTTTTAATTCAACAAGCCATTACAATCAGCCCCTTCCGCAATCGTAAAACTAAAGTAGTGGGTTTAATTTGTGAACCAATAGACAGTCGCATTCGCAATTACAGCTGTCCGGGCGAATTGTGTTCGACAATAAAAGCGATACTTTTATTGTGGCTGTAAATTCTGGGGCCGTTGGTCGTGCGACGACGCTGCGTGGTCGTTGCGTCCACTTCTTATAGGTTTTTTGTTTTATTTCCAAGCAGTTTACTCGAAATACTTTGGATAAGAAGTAGGTCAGCTTACGTTTAAACTGACACGTCTTATAAGTATGTACAGAAGCGGCCCATGAGATTTTTGTGAATGATTGTACATACATTATTGTCCACATTACCAATTTAAGTATGTAGGTAATTAATATTTTCCTAGCATTAAGAAAAAATGCTATTTCACTCGGCTGCTTTGTTCATATTCCTGAAACAGTTGAAACCCCCGAAAATGCTTGTTATTCTACTTTTAGAATGATTAAAGGTTCCATAAATGAAAACAAAAACTACTTAACAATAATATTTACTAACTACAAACTAAATCTAAATCTAAAAAAATAAATATTTAAAAGATATTTTCTCAAACATGCAATGAAAAATTGTCTTTACGTTCCTTAAAATAGACTTGGGAGTATCGCTTTTAGGGCGCAGTAACTCACTGGAATGGAAATGGAATTTCATAACACTTTTCAGGTCTAGTTCGCTAAGGCTGGTTCCTGTGTCACGCGGATGCACGTTTCTAACTGCACCAGTCTGAAACGCGCCATTGACTCAATACATATTTGCTCCGCGCGGGCGGTCCGCGTGACACAGGAACCAGCCAAAGAAAACTCTTGCCCCTTTTAGAATTAATTCAAAAATAATTATATTGCAAATGTCGATTATTGGGCATTGGCGCCTCTGGTCCATTATTTCAAAGTTGGGACCCCCCACTTTTTTGTATTTGGAACTTTGAATATGTTTTCCACTCAGAATTGCGAGCTCTTTCAATCCTGGCAGGTTTTTTTTTCCATTCCGTTACGATTTTGCCATACATTTTGTATGGCGTTAACGGAATGGAAATTTTGAAAAATGAATGTAAATATTGAGATTTAGAGTTCACGATTCTTAATAGAAATCATATAACAAAATCCTAAGATACAAATAGTGGGAGGACAACTTTGGAAAAAATGGCCTCTCTACGATACAAAGTAGAAACATTGAGAAAATTACACTATACTTGAGTCCTCGCCTTACATGGTGGATCTATGTAGGGTTTCTAAAATTCAGGACCGCCTGTCTTGAGAATAATTTAGTATTAAGAAGACACGCTGGCTGTTGTCGCTACGCCGTTACTAAATTTTTAATCTACAGAGCACTGGAGCTCTTGATAATTTCCATCTTCATAATCGAGCCGTAAGTAGCTATTCGCCTAATGTGATCAAAATAGACCGCCAGCGACTTTTTGGTACAAGCGTTGACAAAAATGTTGATGTTTAATTTTGTTTTCATTAAAGGCCTTCACCTATGTATTTTTTTTTATCGGCCCAATTAATAAAATAGGTGAAAACCTATTTACATACATACATTACATTATACATTTACATACATACATACGTACATTTGTTGAAAAAGTATTAAATTTATGGTCTTACTTTTACGCGGTAACTCGCTTCCACAAAGCGCTATAAACAAACTACTTAGATATTCGGTTCGTTCATAAATCTATCACATAAAGAGGGCTATATTGATATTATGACCTGCTCGTATTTCAATAAAACGTATAACCTTTGAATATTCCAATATCCTGTTTATTAGGTAGGTACAAATTTTACGGCCCCTGAAAATAATAAGCCTAGATGACAATCAATTCAAAATAAACGCTTTATGCTGTAATCTCTTATCGAATTTATCGTCAAATTAATGACAACCTCGATATTGATATCCGGCAATTTTAGGATTTAATTTATTCTGAATGGCTTTCCGTTACGATATCGCTAATAATAATAACGAATATGACTTCCTTAAATGTTTTATTTCAACGTTCAAAGAATGTTTTACAAACATTTATTTACTTAACTCTAACATCAGTTCAAATATTAATGCTACTTATTTACAGAGACTTAATTACGATAAAGTAAAGTAGTGAGCCACTCTGGGCGGGGCTGGTGCGGCTTATACTCGGGCGGGCTCATCGCCAGTGGTGACGCCGCGTCCGCCAGTGCCCCAGAAGACATCTCAGTCACAGCCACACTGGGTTTACCTTTCAAAATTGACCTCAACTCCTCGTTCTCAACCGCTCTATTTCTCTGCAAATTCTCCCTCGTCTCTTTCATTCTCGACAACTGTTCACGCAACGTCCGATATTCCTCTAGGAACTTTTCAAGTTGTGACGCACGGAAATCGAAGTCTTCCATCGGTTGCTCCATTCGCGTGTAATCGCGAAGGCCGGAGAGGTCAAGGAGGGGGGTGGCGGACGGTACGGTCGGCTGCTCCCGCGCCGGAGACGAGGGTAAGCTCGGATTGCGGCGCAACCGATTACCGCCCGACGATAAGTCGAGGAAGCTATTAGAGCGTCGTCCAACGTTCCTCGGCTGATTCTTATCGTAGATCCGGTCGAAAAAGGTTCCAGAATCGCCGCCAGAACTGTTTCTGCGACTATTTAATAGGGGACTTCGGCTCTCGCCATCTTTTCTTCTAGGTATCGTGTAGAAGTAGTATGGGTCGTGTTTCATTTCGCTGCGGAGGTAAGAGGAGGTGCCTAGAGCGCTCATCTCGATGAGGTCGGGGTAGTTCTTCTCGCTGTCGCTGCCGGAGAGGTCGTTGTCGAGGCGCTCGTGGCGCAGGCGCGGGCGCGCGCGCGGGTTGTTGTTGAAGCGGTTGGCCGACGAGTGCTCGGCGTGCGCGCTCAACACGCCCGTTGACGTTGAACTCGCGACAGACTCGGGGGTTTCGTCGGTTCTGCAACAAAATTATACAAACTGGAAATTTTTGTGAAAAAAATCTCTTGAAAGTAGAACATTGAGAATCCGGGATTACATTGCTTAATGTTCTCAACTGTAGACAATCGTGACATTTTAATATTTTAGTTGCGCGCTGGCGACTGTATCAACTCATCAAGTGCTGACTTTGGCTGGCAATATTAATGTGCAAAGAACAATACCAAGAACTTACTATGTGATAAATCTCAATTTTGGAAACTTGTTTACAGTGCAATGTTTAACGTCATTAATTCACAAACATCTAATTTTCATTTGTTAGACGCCTAGTAGTTAATATTTATTTAGAGACTGATAATACAAGTATATATTATTTAGATTATATTTGTTGAAATACTTAGTACATGAATTTATCCTGCTGACAATTTCGCACATTCAAAGTGTTTTTTCGTTACGTCAGATAAAAACAATGTAAACAAGTAATCATTTACTTAAAACAATTAATTAATTATTTGTTTCATTCTAATCTTACTGTGAATATTGTTCAGAAACTGCATTTAGATGCATGCAGCGATAGCTCTTTACAAAATGTAATGAATTATTTACCGTTTGCTGTAATCCTTCAGGCGGGGTATATGCAAATCTCGCTCAGGTATTCCATTTCTGCTGACCGAGTTATCAAACTCTGATCTCCGCCACCCAGCGTCGAAGGACAGCGTCATTGGGTCACGTTCCTCGCGCACATCCTCTCGCAAGTACCCTGCGCAGTCATCCTCCGGGTCATGCGAGGGTACATTCCTATAGTCACCCCTCTTCCGACCTCCGTCGGTGGGTAACACCCGCGGCACCTCCACCACATCCTTGATATTAGCCTCGATCTTCTCGTAATTATCATCACGGCGGTTAGTGGTCACTATTTGTTCGTTCCACCTATCTAACTGTCGTTTTTTACGAGTCTCATACGCGCACAGTCCCACTAAACATGAACTTAACACAATCACTGCGGACACCGCCATACCGGCCATAAGGGCGCGACCACCAAAGCCCTTGCCCTGTGGCTTCTTCTCTACCACTAGGTTCACAACCGCCTCCGCTTTGCCCGCTCTATTTTCTGCATTGCAGGTGTACGAGCCTGTATCTTGCATGTCTGCTGCTTTAATGGTTAAATTACTTGTTTTTCCTTCGCTACGTAATATAAAAGATCTACCTGAATTTACATTATTAGAACTAGAATTGGCAAGAAGGCGACCCGCGCGCACCCACCGAACCCGCGGTGCGGGTACGCCGCTCACTCGACACACTAACGTCACTTCTTCACCTTCGACACTTCTGAAACTATTAGTCGCGGCACTGACTTCTGGCGGACAAGCGAAGTCTTCTAAGTCCAGGCGATCCCACGACTGGGACATGAGCCTCGGAGGCAGAGAACAATCTGGAACTACGGTAGCGGGGACATTTTTCTTTATCATCCAATCCCGCATTGGTCTTAATGCACACGTACACTCCCAGGGATTTCCAGCAAGCTCTAATCCCTTGAGTGACCGTAGAGGCGCCAAAACTGCAACATGAAGAACGTGAAGCTTATTCTTATCTAGCTCCAAGTATTCCAGCGAACCTTCTAACCCTGTAAACGCTCTCGGTTCTATCTCGGCAATTCTGTTCTCACTGAGGCTCAGCCGTACTAAGTGTGGAACGGATATGAAAGCGTCGTCTTTGACTTTGATAATTGAGTTTTTGGTGAGCCTCAGCTCTCGGAGTTCGGTAATCGAGTCAAAAGCGTGCGACGGTACGGATTGTATGTTGTTTTTAGATAGATCTAGTTCGACTAAGTTTACTAGGGCTCGGAAGGCATGTTGTCGGATGAATTTGACGCCGCAAGATGAGAGATAGAGGCGTTGGAGGTTGAGGAGATTGGCGGAGGCGAAAGCGTCGTTTTGGAGGGTGGTGAGTCTGTTTTCGGAGAGATCGAGGAGCTGCGTAGTGGGGTCGAGGCGTGGGGGCACGGCGGACAGGCCGGCGCGCGCGCAGAGCGCGGACTCCTTGCCGCTGCGCCACTTGCACTCGCAGTGGCGCGGGCACTCGGCCACGGCGGCCGACGCCAGCGCAAGCATCAGCAGCACCCACATGCCACGCGCCTGCTCACCCCGCGCCCCTCTCTTCTTCTCCACTAAACGTCATTCCCGGCTGGTTGGCGTTTCTGTGGACAAGACAATATGTTCATAAAATATGTAGTTATTTTACTTATACTTGCGCAATAAAACAAAATATAATTAGAGTAGTCTATAACAGCACAGTTACGTGTTCCTTAACTAGCTTTATTTTTCCTTAATCAGTTTATAGTCGTAAGTTTTGTACAAAGTTTTACATTATATTTTCGTTTACTCGAGGGATAAATACCGTTGCTTTGACTTTGATATTATCAGATCCCTGATAAAGTCGGTTCTATTAAGATCTATAACTATTTACTCGTGTCATTTACTTACTTACTAAAGCTCCTTATTTATAAATGTCTCATGACTAAGTAAACTGATAAGTATCGTTTTTCCTTTCGATACTTCGTCCCTTTCGGTCTTATAGATAGTATTGATAAGATCGAAAGGGACGAACGATACGTATCGGCTTGCTAAGTTGTGAGATAGATACGGGGATACGAGAATATTTTATGATTTTGAAACAGTTTATACCAACTAAGTACGTATATTATTAGAAATCGTGCTTTAGCTGCTAATATTAATGATCTGAGTAGATTTTATAATTATTATAATTTTTATAATATGTACTATGTATTATGTTTTGTGTTGGTTTCATCAACGAGTAGGTAAATTGCATAAATGTAATTATTTTCGAATGAATGGTCATGATTAAAATGTTGCTTTTTAAGTTAATCATTTATCTCGCAGTCGTATAATAGTTATTTATTATACAAAGGGGCAAAGTTTTTGTTTAACTGTCGTGCCAATATTGAGACCTGAACTAGCGAAAGATTCCAAAACTGGAATCTTGTTTTGTCCTGTCATGCTTGTTATATTTGCCACGAATAAACTATTTGTATTCGTAAAGAAGAAATCTAGAGAAAGTCCCTTACTAAATTTTGTTCGAGCCACCGTGACTTCTATGTCTGCTAAGTATTTTTTTTTACCTTGTCTTTAACATAAGTGTTCAGTGGAAAAGGCTAAAATTAAATTAATAATGTCTTGTAAATTTTGTACAAAAAAGTATAATTTAAAGATCAAAAGTTAAATTAAACAAAAGTTTCCTTTCACAACAAAATTCTTTCGATTTGCGTAAAACAGAGCTTTCCGTGCAAAATAATTAAATACGCAACGCGTGTAATGAATCCATTTCGATTGTACAGGAATTATTCATAATCCGTGCACGGCTTATGGACATTGCCTAACGATGCGTTCCCCAATACGGCGCCCAATTAGTGGGCTAGCTTTAGGCCGCCTACTCACTCATGTAAGTCATATACGCGTATTGGTTCTATTGTATTTTTCCGCGCTGATGTAAGGGACGATTTTTGAGTTCAGACTTGTTCAATGTATATTTATTCAATCCTAGCGACCCGCCTCCACCTGTATGTTATACTGATAGATCAAATATTTTTATAAAAATATACTTTCTCCTTAAGTTGCACAGGTATATTAAAAAAGCACATCAAAATCCATTGCAAAGCTTTTAAAGAGTTAAGTGATCATTCTTTGGTTGGCTAATTTATTAAATAACTTATTGTATTAAACAAACTTTCTCCTAACAAAAAACGAGCAGTCGAACGTTCAATTTTCACGAAAACTAAAACTAAATCGTCTACTTGGCTCTCGATTATCCCTACAAGAAAAGACCACTTTGACCTATCCCCAATGGAATTCAGAGATGCATTGGCACTAAGATACCACAGAACACCTATCTCCATGCCTAAATCATGTGACGACTGTGGCAATGATGTTTTTGACGTGGACCACGCTCTCTGCTGTAAAACTGGCGGATTAATTACACGCCGTCACAACGAAATCCGGGACTTATTTTGTGAGCTATGTCAGCACGCCTGGGGGAATGTAGTCAAAGAACCCCTCATCACGGAAGGTGACTGCGGACTTCGGGGAGACCTTTGCTGCCGTGGCGTTTGGGATGCACAGAGGGAGGCGTTATTTGATATCCGTGTCGTAGACACTGACGCTCCCTCTTACATCTCACGTCCGGTAGCAGCCGCGCTTAAATCCGCCGAAGAGGAAAAGAAACGAAAATATTTGAACTCTTGTGAAAAACGGCATGCGACATTTACTCCCCTTGTAACATCCGTGGATGGGATATTCGCACCTCAGATGTCCGCTTTCGTGAAACATCTCGGCGAAGCAATCGCTGATCGTTGGGACAGATCCGTCAGCGTAGTAATGGGCTGGCTTAGATCGAAAATTATAATTTCCATACTCCGTGCTACAAGCATGTGTATTCGGGGTACGCGCCACAAATTTAACTCCATCAAAAACTTCTTTGGCCTAAGCGACGGCGCAGCCCTACCCAATCTTTCCTCTACCTGACCCAATATCTCCATCAGTGCTTGCGTGATAACTATTTATTTATTTATTTTTCTTAAATTACCCTTTATGTTACTATATTTTTGTTAATAAATGATTTGATCATTTATTTTGAACAGTCACCTCCGCTATAGAAAATAGTCTTTCAAACTCTTTAGAACCTGGTACCTAAAAAATACAAAAAAGATAATTACAGTTAATTATTTTCCTTATTGTATTAATAACTTACTGGTATTATTTGTGGCGTTAAATAAATGTATTTTCTTTCTTTCTTTCAAACACACTATTTTGCCCTAAAAATCATATTTCCTAAAATTAAGAATTATTTCATTTAAGGAAATGGCAGTTACAGGCAGAAAATCATGTGAGAGCGAGATAGCCGCGAGAGAGATAGTAATGATTATGTTCTCACACGACGATCTCTTAGTCAGATCATAGGTACTCATACTCATAACCACAATCGAATTTGTTTAGATATTATCCTATTTAAACTAATTTTAACAAACCTCGCGATGAAAATGGGTCAAATGAAATACTTACTAATATTTTATAATACCTCTTCATTCGGCACTCCTAACAACATACCTACATGATATGCTCGCCTTTCTATTTCAACTATGAGCTTATATTGCTTAATTGAGTAGGTACACCCGAAATTTACATATCACCGCAATATACCTTTGTATTTACTACATCACTAATTGCAAAGTCAACCCAAGTTGAAGTATAATTTTAACTACACACACGACCTTTGTTTGAATTCGTCGAATGTAGGTTGTATAGAGAAGATACTATAGAGTAATATCCGGAAATCAGACATGTTTGCTCCATTATTTTGCAATGTTGCAATACAATAACGTTTATTAATATATGAGTTTTAGTTGATGATTTATACCCATTTTCATAATATACAGGTTGTAAGTCTAATACGGGCGAAGCTCAACACACTCAAGTTGTCATCGCTCGTTGACAGCTAATTTCAAAAGCAGATAACATAACTGCCATATCAATTTTAACATTTTTTTATAATGATACCTATTTATTTTCAAAAATGCAATTTATATACATAGATTAAATCTAACTGATCTAGTTAACCTATCCTATATCTAATATTGGCCCTTGTGGCATTGTACCGAGGATGCCGGCGGCATTTCCTAGCTGTATCGCAATACTAATGCGTTATGCGAGGAAGTCGCCAGCTCTTTGGTCTACGGTTTTCGGTTACGTCAACCAGATGTTTCGTGATCTCAGCAAATTAATATTAACAAATAAATATTAACAAATGTTCGTACCTACTTTGCTGCTCCGAAAATCTTAAAGACATTATGTGAGCTCATATCATAATTAAGTGCAACTTAAAAACCTATAATCCATGATAACACTAATGAATTCCATGCCTGGTTTACCTATAATTAGCCCGTATTAGATTTAAAAACGGTATAATTGAGCATTCCGTGATATTTTATTTTTCCATGGACGTAGGTAGTCATATAAAAATTAATCCAAATTGGACGTAGTTACGCAAAAAGGAACCAATCCACGCGAATTTGTAATTTTAAAGATGTTTTGTTTTGATTTAATTATAATAAACAATTCATGTGGGTTGCATACCTCTTGCATAACTACGTCCAATAGTAAAAGTCTTTCAATTTATTTCGACTTATACCGACTTTATTTATGCTGTCTGATTGTATTGGTTTATTTTGTTTTTATTTACCGTCCACAAATACGTTTTATAAAAGGTTCCAATGGGGCGAATGTAGGAAAAACAAAATTGAAACATCAATGCAAAAATTATAGACGTTGACGTGTGATAATGCACGGGAAAAAATGCTTTATGGCACATGCTGAAAGCAGCGATATTTATTCTTAGCGATGTGTCGTTAAAAAACGTGTTAGGATCGATATACCTACGCTTTAATGACTCCAGGGTTCCGTTTCCGATATGAATGTCAGCCCTCGCATTTTACTTTTTCAAAAGATTTATTTCGTTTGAGCCATGTTAGATTTTAGGAAGACTATATTTCAACAAGGCAGATCGAGAGAGGACCCATAAATCATTTCGCGTATACATACAAAGCTATAACATCTAGAAACTTAATTAAATCTGAATTTTAATTATTAGAACCCCAGGCAAACTGTCAAAACCACTAGACAGAATAGGTACATTTACTTAGTTTAGAAGTTTAGTGTTTGTTCAATTTGTTCTAGAAATCGGTTTTCTATCTTTTCAACGAAATGATTGGAACTCTGACTTATCCTCGTCCTGCCCAATGTGATTTATAAAGAACATTCGTCGGCTGACAAGTAAAACTCACTATAAAAACTGTCACTACTCTTAGCAACCTCTTATGTCAGTCTTAAATCAGAACTGAGATAAGAGCTTTATTTCAAGTAGGTATTTGTTACTTAGTGAGTTTTGCTTGTCAACTGACGATATTATTCGAATATGTAAAACAAAAGAAAAGCGACTATATATTCAAACTCATTAGGTTTAAATATCAATAGCTCAAACTTAATAGTCATATTAAGTTTGAGCTATTGATATTTAAACCTTATAACTACCTATTTATGTCGGTATTGTGAAACGGGCATTTGTCCAAACGTTTCAACCGCCGTGACTTTGGTGGCAGCCTTATCACACGAATAAATAAATAAATATCTTGGGACATCTTACACAAATCGACTTAGTCCCAGTGTAAGCTCAATTAAGGCTTGTGATGTGGGTACCAAGCGACGATATATATACTCGACGATATACATAGATACATATAGGTACTTAAATACATAGACAGCCATTGACCAAAGGACAAATATTTGTGATAAATAAATACACAAATAATGCCCTCGCCGGGATTCGAACCCGGAACCTCCAGCTTCGTAGGCAGAGTTGCTACCAACTAGGCTATGGAGGCTGACAAACTAACTTTTTAATAACTAACTTTTTAATGTCTATTTCCACCATTTTATTTTTATTTTATTTGATTTTTATAATTTTGCGACTATTAGGAATAAGCGGTAATTGGTATGTGTATACCCAATTGCTAATTTTTATTTTGTATGCCTATCGGCGAAGCATAGAGCTCTCTCAGTTACTTATGTTTACGAATAAATCATTTGAATTTGAATTTTCAATTTGAACTAGGCTACGGAGGCTGACTATCCCGACGAATTCCGTGATAGATGCAAGAACTTTTAGATATATTGGTTTTTGATTGGACGTAGTTGACAACTACAAAGATATCCAAAAAATGTATGAGATACGCCGGAAATCGGGTAATAATATTGCCACCGAAGTCACAGCGGTTGAAACGCTTGGAAAAATGCTCAAGCAAGAAAATTACGCCAAAATTTCTTCGCCTATTTAATACGTTTTAGTGAAATGTTTGTCCATGTTAAACAGCATTTTCAAAGCAATTCCAAACATATTTTTCCAATATTTTACTTTGCCGTGGAAATAAAAGGCGCATCGCGTGTAGATGCTAAAACATTTAGCGCAATCATAATTTTGCATATCAAATATATTTTTTAATTTCATATTTAATTTAAGTGTTTCCTTTATTTTTCCACTTTTGTTTAAGTTATCTTGATTTATATGATATTTAAATAAACTACATGAATTTCGCTTTGGTTGCATACGAAACTTCTTTTTAAAAAGGCTATATTCACGCTAGCCAATAAAAATATGCACTTATGAAAAATAAACACCGACTGCTCTACTTTAGCTAAAGCATACTAATTTACCACCATTTCGTACACAAAAGCACTCTGACTACCTTCATTTATGGGGTAAATTTCCCTTTGAATACATCCTAGCTTAAATGTCCCAATTATTTACGACCAAGCTCTCGCACTTCGACCTTTCGAGCCTCGAGGAAAATGTAAGCGCCTTTTTATTGTGCCTTTGGTGGGACGTTAAAATTAAATTGCACCTATGCAGAGCGGGTCCGGTCCGGCTAGACAAGCGCATTCCAAGTGTGAAAATATAATCTTGGATCTGATACGAATCTCCTAGCATTTCGTTCCCAATATACCAATTATCAGAGGAATAAAATATATTATACAAACCTATAAACTTGCATTATTCAGATAGAAAGAAAAAACGTTTATTCGAAACACAGTAGAGACAAAACAAAACAGTAAACACGAAATTTTGTCTCGAAACCAAAACTCACCATTTTGCCAGCAGAGCCAGCGCTGGTCTTCCGTTTCCTAATCACGCACTTTTAGGACACAATCTTGGTTTTATTAGGAATCGACAATCTTAAACCTTGAGTCCACTTATATTTTTAGTTAAAATTATTGATATTTATGAGTATTAACGTAAAAGTTTATATTCTGCGAATAGTTTCACGATATGTTTGAAAGACGTCAAATGCTATGGAAAGTCAGCCACATTTGCTTACATTTTTTTAGATTCAACTTATTTTGGTATGACAGTAATATTAAATCGAGGTTACATATTTTAAATATGAATACGCTTCCGGCCGGCGACGTCCAGGGCCGGATGGGAGTCAATTCGCATTTTAAGCGACTTTAAATAATAGGGTTAAAACTGCCAATTTCTCACTCAGAGCGTTTAGGCACAGAATAAAATCGACCGCGGGGACACGGAAACTGGAGGCGTATTCAGATAGCGTAAAGTTCTAAAATATTGCGTTAGGTAAGCGACATTCTTCGAGAATGTCGCTTACGTAACACGATTCTTTTATTACTTCTAAAAATGATAGGAACCCGAGTTCTAGTGTGGTAATATTTTGGGACTAACTTACACGTTCACACAGTTTTTTCTAACTTTGAGCATTTATTTAACGTAGCTGCCATAGATAGTATAAGCGTCACGTAAGCGACATTCTCGTGGAATGCCCCCTAGTCCAAACATTGTTGGAGCATTCCATGAAAACATCTACTTTTTGTCGCTTACGTGTCGCTATGGTAGCTACCCTAATAAAAGACACTAGCTCCTAGGAAACATTGTCAATCTTAAAGTCTTGATATGTTATTATTATACCGTAACTCAGCTTACTAATTTAATTATTAAAAAGTATTGAAAAAACTGTGTTGCTTACGACATTTTTCATGGAATGCTCCTGTTGTATAATTTTTAATACAGGGAGACATCTGGGTCGTGAAGCAAAAGTGAATAGAGTACTAATAGACGAACCCGCTGAGCAACATTCACTATGGAGATAACCCAGAAATCGCGAAAAAATCTATAATCACGAGATCTTTTCAAGAAGTTCATTAAGTAAGCAAGTAAAGTGAAGTATTAATCGACTTATACAATTAAGATATTATGCAATTAGTTGTCTCCATAGTGTAAGATGCTAAGCGTGTTCGATCCTAGTATAGTTCGGGAAATATTATTTGACCGACTGTTATCTTCCTTACGACCTTTTGTTTTGCGTTAACACTTACTAGACAATCAGCAGTCTAGCACTTTTTTTTTCAGCAGTGAGATAAGAGTCGGTCAAATGATATTTTCCGAACTATACCATGTTTACACTTGCTCCACTATCTAAAACTGTGTATGAATATTCTTTCCAAGAGCTGATGCTAACGTATTTTTGTGATACCGTTGAAAAGCGACTATTCTGAGAAATTCGATTTAGGCTATGAGTGTATCTCGCAGATACACTAAATTACACTGTATTATTGTACTGTGTTGATATTAATACATATCGTCAATTTCATGCATAGCTTTCATTTTCGCTTTTTCAAAAACAAATATGTACTGGAAAATTATGTAAAATTCTATACCCCTCCTTTGTATTTGCTTAAATAAATATAAAACCATAAATATGCATACAAAATTGCGACATATAAATTCGTCATAAATTCTAACGACTCTAATCCGCACACATAAATTGCTTGTGATAAAGACATAAAGATAAAAGGGAATAATATAACCACCTGTTTACACCTGGATACGCGTAAATTTCGCTTGTCACCGGTACGTGCCACAGCGTCTACAAAGAAACAGTAGCCGTACCATGAGTTGAACGGTTTCATTAGGTTTTACTCGATACGTGAAGCAGTCAGCAGTAAATCAGTGCGAGCGCGGTAGAATGTAGTTACCCGTTACTTGAAAACTCACGGCACGGCTACAGAAGGTAAAACCCAGAATACGGAAAATCGAGTTTGCCGAGTCATTGCTCGGATATTATACTGCATGGCACATTTTTTTTATTTGCCACAACGTTGGTAAACAAGCACACTGTTCGCCTAATGGTAAGCAGCTACCTTATTTTATGGAGGCTTGCAACTCCAGGGCATGCATTTGAATTCCGTTGGTAAAACTAAAAAAATTTTTTTTAAGAATCTTACACTATAATCACTTAAGAAAATCTTGTTCATTCCACAGCCGGAACTAACGCAGTAGGCTAAATTTAAGCTCAATAAATAGGAAGACTAGGTTATAGGAGCAGTAACTATGTTTTTGTTAGCCTTAACTTCGGTAATTATACGTACCTAATTACTTCGCTCACTCTACAACGTCTTTAACATATTACACAGTCATACAACAAAATAAACACATATTCGAGACAATTTTACACAGTTCAATCTAGTCCCAAACCAAGCGTGCACAAAACGATAATAATAATTCATATAAACGTTAGGTTTTACTTGATACGTAAAGCAGTGCACACACGGAGTAAAACCTGTCGTAACCGTTACTTGACAACTCATGATACACTACTGCTTATTCTGTGTATACTGCGGGTCCCGTAGCGTGACTGGAACGCATATTCCGGACGTCATTTTGCCCGCATTCTTAACATATATCCTGAAACCTCCGCGTAATTTAGCTCCAACAAGCCACATCATTTCAGATCCTCCTTTGACATATTTTCTGAATCTACGTAACTCCGCGTATTTACATTGCTTTTGAATGAGCTTTTAAAAATAAATTTGTGTTCTAGAGACTTAAAAATTGGAACTCTAAGTTTATGGGGAATTTCATGTTTCGTGTCTACGTTAAATCTCTGGTATTAATTGTTTAGTTAGGTTACGCCTATTTGCACACTCCAAGTTGCCAATCGCTTACGGTTAGTAGCGTATCGTAGTTTTCCGTCTCTGTCACTCTTCCTTATTAGTGCGACAAAGACAATGCGATTCCTTTCGTTTACGATTGACGACTAAGCGTTAGCGATTGGCAACTTGTCTAAGCACCTGGCTAACTAGTACCTACAGGGTTAGCCGGTCACGAATATAAAGACTTAATATGTTAACCCCTCGTTAATTGGTTAACCACAGATTGTGTAAGTGGACCTAACGTAGCTTTACAGTGCTATCCAATCTCAGAGATTTGACGCAATAACTTACCCCCTTATTTATAAATATCTGGTAACTTAACAAGCCGCTAATAATTGTTTGTCCCTTTTGCTCTTATGGACACATTTTTAAGACCGAAAGGGACAAACAATTATAGCCGCTTGTTAAGTTAGCAGACGTTTATGTATAAGGGGGTTAGTATTTATTTTAATGAATCTAGAATTAGCCTAAAAGAAACGCGGTTTTTATGTTATTTTAATATTATATCAACATTAATAATAATAAACAAATTGGAGTGTATGACGAAGCCTATTGCTGAATGCATTTTGTAGCATCTTGACGAATCCTGCAGCAGATTTTATATATGTAAATTTAGTTCTTGTTACTTAAAATAAACATTTTTGATTGCCCAAGTAATAAAACAGAAAAAAATATGAACACAATTGGAGTTTCAATAAAAAAACAATTGTGAAATAAAGCAGTAAGTATAGTTTCCTTATATAGGATGAGCTTGACGTAATATTCAATGTAAAAAAGGAACGAGGAAATTACAACAGAAATAATCTACCTTCCACTTGCTCAAGGCTTCGGGCCCACGGGTTACCTCCCTTACATTTGAACATACACACACGTCTATACATAGCTAAGTATCGAGATTACAAAATAACAGATATAACACTATCATGATATGATTAAAATTATAGTCCATTTCAAATACGAAGGCCCGATGCCACTCTAGAATTAGCCTAAAAGAAACGCGGTTTTTATGTTATTATAATATTATATCAACATTAATAATAATAAACAAATTGGAGTGACGAAGCCTATTGCTGAATGCATTTTGTAGCATCTTGACGAATCCTGCAGCAGATAATACTTTTGTCATTTAATTGGTCCACTACAAATTAGCACGTGTCGTCATGTATGCAAAAAATATCACGCCACAAGAGGGTCTAGCCGGGTATCTTTTGTTATCACTGATCCTATCGTTGACGCCTAATGACTTTATCAAGTGGAATCGGGCCTTCGTATTTGAAATGGACTTTTTTTTTACTCGTGAGTCCATGACGGCTAGTGGGTAAGTAATGTTAACGTCATGTCATTATTAATCTTGATATATTGTTAAACTACTTCTACTTTCTACCTACACTTGTGCCAACGTCGTATGTTTACTAATAAATAATATATGTACTTTAGTAAAATACAAAACGATTTATTTTAATAGTTCAGTATGAAAATAAAATATTTAAAATATACCTATCCATAAACATTTAAGGAACATTCAAACATTAAGGAAATATTTGATCGTCTATCAATAGTTAGCTTTTGGTCTAATTTATCTGTAGGCTTATGATGGTACCGTGTATAATCGTTTGTCATTGTTGCCGTCAGGTTCTAACAAGTATGTTAGCGCGAAAGTGACGCGTAGCACGTTAAAAAGATAAAACGGAACCGTCATAAGCCACCTGGGGGCTACCACGATCTCTTAAATGCGACACATCGTGATTTCGTTTAGGTCCTAAATTGAATCGCTTTAGTATATATTGGTAGTCCCCCTGGTTTAAATTAATGAACCTTTTGGTTTTGCTCTTAAATGAATGATGATGAACAATTCAGTAGCTTTTGAGTTTTCGGCTGGCGTATCTGTTGTGTGGTATAATCTGTGACCTCGCGTTACCTTTATGACATGTATCCTCAGCGGAAATGCGGTGACGAAAGAGACGTTTCATTACACCGAGTCACGCTTTTTTGCCTCGCTGAGACGTACTTCCGATATTTTGTTGATTGTATGTACGTGGCTTTTATAGAAACGCACATTATGTACTTTTGTAGCATACAATTGCAAATGACGAAATTATGCCACAATTTAATATAAACTAGCTAAGAAAAATTGCTGAGAAATTTTGATATTGTCACCCTATAAAATTAATACTATACACCTTCGCAACGGCATCGGATCTATTCGACCCGATGCGAGTATGGTTGATTGCGATGTTAACTAATTGCCGTAGCGAAAGTGTTAACAAAACAAAAACTCCTCTCACAAAACGCAATACTTTCTTCTTCTTCGTTATCCCGGCCTTTGCCAGGGTCCGCTTTCGTAAGCCCATTCACACTCATGTCAGCCTTCACGACATCTAGCCGTCGCTTCTTTGGTCTGCCGCGGGGTCGAGGGCTAGGTTAAGGCATATGTTTCCTACGTAATCAGGCGGCCTACGACAAACGTGACCAAACCACCGAAGACGGCATGCACAAACTTTATGTAGACAAAACACAATATTTTATGTATATTTATATATGAGCAAAATATCGTAATTCAAATAAATATTCTCTGTTGACATGTGGCGCACTAGGTACTGATTACCAGACCATCATACCGTACAGATACCGACCGACGTACAGATAGATCAGAGATGATCTGTTCTTACCGTAATGTACCAACGAGTAATTAATATTAGAGCACCGTGAAATTCTAGATAACGTTTACTCATCGGCAACCTGATGAGATGAATTAGCACTTAAGTTTCTCATTCTCCTTAGTCTTACGGCTCGTACAGCGGCCCTACCGTGAACTACGAAATCTACAAATTTCGGGGATTTCTCTCTGTCACTCTAATGACGCCTTCGTTGGAAAGACGGAGACAAATCACAGAAATTTGTGAATGTCGGTGTTCGTGGTAGCAGGTCAGACTTTTTTTTGTGACCAACGTAGACAAACTGTGCTCTCAGCCCACCTGATGGAAACTGAGGCCCATGGACATAGCAATCAGAAAATCGCCTATGCGCTGCCTACCCTGAGGATTTAGATGGATTGCCTCTATCTATGCCAGTAATTACACCGGCTATCTTACCCCCAAACCGAAACACAGCAGTGCAAACACAGCTATCTAGCGGCAGGTTAACGGGTAAGACGATGGTAGCTATCCGGGCGGACCCTGCACGAGGTCCTACCACCAGCACTACTCAAATAGTATCGTGGTTTGCGATGAATTAACGAGCGTATTATGTCATGCTGTCGTGCTGCAAAAAAAATAAGTTTACGCGTTTGACAGTTCAAATTCATACTTTGTTAACTACCCTTTACAAAGTACACGCTTAAAAAAACTAGCATAACACTTTCAGCCCCAGTTAACTTGTTGTGACAATCTTCGACGTCTATAGACGTTGTCCAGCCGAACGTATTAATATACATGTGGAAAAAAAGCTCGTCTAAAAGCAGGTTCACTTCCGCCTGAGTCGCAAAGTAACTCAAGAACCACACGTGTTCAAATAAAATCACAAAAAAATACTACATTAAATGTCCATTAAGCGCTTTTTGTACCCCAAACGGGCACGTTGATGGATAGACGTCTTAATTTACCAACTCACCTCAAATTTTCATTATCCGCCGCCTCAGCGCGTTTCTCAGAATCTGTAACAGTAAAAAACATAAGCTTATAATTTCGTTGTAACAAAGGAAAGGAATAAAGCATACTTTCATTGCCGAAAACCGAGATTGAGTTTACGAAATTTCATTATTTCAATTTAAACGCTCAAACACTTTGATTTCATGTTCACACAGCAGTATTGTAAAAATGGACCCTCGGTCGCGTAAAAGGAATAAAATACAAGAAAAGCGATATAATAATGGAGTTTTCTCGGCGTAGGTAGTGGATTGTGGGGATTTGGCTCGGCCGGTTTCTTGAGTTGCCTTGTCACAAGCAATAGTGCTGACTTACGAAATTGAACGGAGGGTAGGTACATGTTCCACGATTGAAGTGACCAGCGGGCTTTTTACTAATGCTAGCCAATTTAGTGCTGAAACGGGAAACAGAAATATCCGCTACAGCCGGAATTACACCTGTAAGTTTTTACGTAAGTGGATGGGGCAATACTAAGATCGAAATCACACCTGTGAGTTGTTACGTAAGTTTTAAGGACGGGACTATACAAAGGAATGAGATAGTTACTCGTATATTCGCCTCAACCCTGGATTACACCTGTGAATTCTTACGTAATTTGTAGGAACGGAGCTATACAAAGGAATGAGAGGTGAATATTCACCTCTCATTCCTTAGTATAGCTCCGTCCATAGGGACAGAGCGCTCGTATACCTATAAGATCTTACGTAAGTTATAGAACTTACGTAAGATCTTATAGGTGTACGAGCGCTCTGAGGAACGAGAGGTGAATGTCACAACTTACGTAAAAACTTACGGTGGGGTTAGGTCGATTTGTGTAAGATGTCCTAAGATATTTGTTTATTTATTTGTTGAAACACATGAAAGTTTTTATGTTCCTACCTACCTATTAAAGAGTAGGTATTCTGATGTTTCCATTGAACTCGTATATCTATATATTTATATTAAATACCTATAGTAGTAGTAGTATCTCTTTTTTTACACGGGAGTGTGTATCTTTTGTTCGTGTTTATAGCCCATAGTTCATACTGTTCATAGCTTAGTCGCTCGCAGTGAGACCAGTGCCTTAGTACCTACACACAACACAAGCCTTATAGTGCCAGGAATACCTACTAGCAGTCGTTTGAAAGAGTAAATTTACTCTTATAAACTATCGCCATTCGGATACTTACAGAAAGAAATATGTATACCGTCCGCAAAAAAACAAAAAAATGTAAACAAAACTACAAAATTACATTATTTCATAATCACGCACTTTTAGAATACGATCTTGGTTTCATTTCATCGGCAACTTAAAACCATGCGTTCACATATATTTTTAGTTGATTATCTGCGAGCCTGTTTCACAATACCTATGTGTCAAAGACGTCACATATTATGGAAAGTCAGCCATATTTGATTTTTTTTATTTATTCTCTACTGACGAATGATATATAATTTATATCACAGATGTCATATATACCATAGATCAAGCAAACGTATTACTTAGCATGTCAAATGAACTCAGTGAAATCTACTGAGTTGTCCGTCTTTAATCGCAGCTTGCAGCTTTCGGGCGTCAAATTTTGTAAGTTGAAGTGAACAAAAACATTAATAATGCCTCCTTAAGTAATATTAATTGCAAAAACACAAAAACATATGAATACTCAAGGGCCTGAGACATATTTAAAATCATAGGCAAGCAACAACTTCAGTACAAAATCTGACACGCTCGGCCGCCATACAAATGAATGAACTTGTGTCTTCTATCCAAATCTAATTCTGTGATTTATATAAATATATATATAATTACCTATATTTACGCCCGTTTGTTGCAAGATTTTAATTAAAATGCTAATAATTACTGGCGTTTGACGATAATGACAGAGTCACGTAATTATGTACGTTACAGTTATATGTTAACGTATGTTATGTAGTTTCGCATAAAAGGGACTGTGATGAACCGGAAATCCAATGACTAGAATGTTATAAATATAATTAAAGGGTTAAACTCACGTGTATTTAGTCACTACGCGCGCCATATTTCGGAGAGCCTAGGTCTCTATTATCAAGCATTATCTACATCTAATTACAAAGGGTCTTCACTATTGCTATAGATGCCGACTTCTAAGAATGGACATTTGACAGTTTAGACATGAGCCTATGACGTTAAGACTATCGGAAAAATGGAAAGTCTTACCCTCATATTAATAAGGATCAATCTATAACTGTCAAAAGGTCGTTCTTAGAAATCGGTACATTGTAGCTTTAATTTTGCATTAAATCTTCCATCTGTTCCGACACTTCTACAGAGGTCAAGCTTTTATCAAGGCCAGAACAAAAATTATTACACTATTGCTGTCTTGACTTTCTATCTGTGTTCTTAAACTTAATCACAATTGCGAACGCCCCACGTTTTTATTTCAGTTTGGTAAAGGATTCCGATTAACGCTTAATCCACTGACATAGAGGCTACGAGTAAACGTGGCTTTCAGCATCCGACTCGGGAAGACTACAGTGATAATGGTTTCACCTGAGTAATCTACAGAAAGTAGCATCTACGGTTGTAACTAATTTTTATTTTCTAGTTTTTGGTGCAATAATAGTACATTACTACCAAGGCCGGGAAGTGACTGGTTGCCGGCCGAATATATGTAGACGGACGAGCGAAGCGATGCCGAATAGTATTCGGACGGCAACCCGTCACTTCATAGCCGAGGTATGTATAAATAAATAAAATAAATAAATATCTTGGGACATCTTACACAAATCAACCTAGTCCCACGGTAAGCTCAATTAAGGATTGTGTTGTGGGTACCAGGCGACGATATATATAATAGATAGATACGTATAGATACTTAGATACATACACAACCATGACCAAGGAACAAACATTTGTGATAAATAAATACACAAAGAATGCCCTCGCCGGGATTCGAACCCGGAACCTCCAGCTTCGTAGGCAGGGTCACTACCAACTAGGCTACAGAGGCTGACAAATAATGCTTTTCTCTAACATACACTGAAATGAAACAAAAAAATGTATCTTCTTTCTAAGAAATCACAAGTCAACTACATAACCAAGTCTTTGAAACACAACTAAAGTCAAATACGACACCGACACCTCATTTTTTTTTTAGTTTGACCTGTTTGAAAGGTGCATATTTTTCCTTTTAAAAAGCGGTATTAGACGGTCGCGGTCTGTGGGGTCCAATTAATCGCATGCGGTGATCGGGGCCGACGGATCGTACCTTATAATACTGCTTTTTAAATATTATTTTGAGTAGTTATTGTACATATTTGAAATTATATAATTTAAATACCTAATTATAACTGCAAAATATTAGCCAATCATTTTTTTTTAACACTAATATTACTTACAGATAATATTGGCTAAAAGCCAAGATGTCAGGTCACAACCCAATGTCAAATAAAAATTAAAAAAGAGGCACTTGCCGGCCTAGGCCGGCAACAAGGTACTTCCCGGCCGCTTTTTAGGCATGTAACTACAACATTTTATTGCATGTTTGAGAAAAAACTGTTTTACTTAAAACTTTTTTTACTTATTTTTATGGTTACTGTAGCTCTACCGATAAATTTCGAAAATCATTTCTTGCTTATCTGTCTCTGTTACACTGATGACGCCTTCGATGCGATGACGGAGAGAGCTGCCCGTTTACAATTTTCGAAGTTTGTGGTACTGCAAACCACGATCGACGTGTTGTCCCTGTCACACTTCCAAATATACACTGCGAATTCTTAAGTGCGAACGAGGCAAAGCCGTGGTTTGTGTGGTATTATAACAAGATTGTTAAATAAATACGTATATACAAGACTGGGAAATAATTAGGGGAAGATTGTTCGGTGAACAATTAAAACGGAGTTTCATTGTCATGGTTAGTTGTTTGTACAACCTCATTTCAATCAACATAATAATTATTACACTGAAAACTGTAGGTACATAATATCAAATAATTGAACGCGATAACTAATTTTCATTATTTAATGGGCCATTGTAGCTTATAGCCTAGTTAGTAGTGACAGTGCCCACGAAGCTGGAGGTTCCGGGTTTGAATCTCGGCGGAGGCATTATTTACGTATTTATTTATCTCAAATAATGTGTCTGTTCTTTGATCGTGGCTGGCTATGTATTTAAGTATCTATATATTATGTATTTATCTAGTATACAGTGTGTGGTCTTTAACACGGGAGAAAAATGAAATGAGTGACTCCTTAGACTATCAGCAATAATCCTGTAAAGGTCCCGGTGTTTCAAAGTGGTTAAGTTCGGAGATATGGTCATTCAAAGCTATGGACCTTTATTCATATTCATATTCATATTATTTATTCATTAACAATACATAAGATTGTGTTTGAACATTTAAAATAAATTAATAATACAAAAAAAAACAATTTTAGCAAAATATTATACACAGCAACATAAACAAAATTTTTATCAAATAATATAATAATATTTCATATAATACTTACACACAAAATCCTCATAATACCAATGATTAAAGTCAAAAACAAAAACTTATATATACCAGAATTCCAATGTCAAAAATAACTAAATTACACAAATTTTAATTACAAAAAAAAAAAAAAAAAGTTATTCTGTTTTACAAAAATCATCAACCGAATACAGACATTGTTCAAGCAGTATACTTTTGAGTTTTCTACAGAAAGTATTAATGTTTGTGAGTGATTTTAACTCAACTGGCAGTTTATTAAAAATACGAATTCTTTGAAAACTCTCAGTATGCTTTACTACTCTCAGCCTAGTAACTAAATTTTGAGACAAATCCTTTCTCCTAGTGGCAAGACGCTTTTCCCTTTCCTCTACTGACTCGGTACTAAGTATATGCTTTAGCAAATCCTTAAGTATTAGAAGTATGTACAAACTAGGGACAGTAAGGATTTCAAATTTAATAAAATATTCCCGGCAGGAAGTCTCCTGTGGTATTTTTGCCATTAGTCTAATAGCTCTTTTTTGAGCAATGAAAGCGCAGTGAACATTGTATTTGTAGCTGTTTCCCCACAATTTAATACTGTAACGTAATTTCGACTCTATCAAAGCGTAGTAGACCATTTTTAGTTGTTTTAGTGTCAAAACATCCCTCAGACTCCTGAGTGCATAGCATGAGGAGCTGATTGATTTTGTCAACGTCTCAAGCTCTTTCTTCCAGTTCAACATAGAATCAATCTGAACACCAAGAAATCTAGCTGATTCTACTTGTTCTATCCTAACGCCTTCCAAATTGATATGTATTACGTCTTTGTTTCGGGCTGTCGTTCTAAAAAGTAGGGCGTTTGTCTTGGTTGTATTTAATTGCAGATTGTTAATCCTCAGCCAGGTACTTAACGATACCAAGACGTTATTCAACTTATCATTTAAGTTATTAATACTATCGGCCGAGACAATTGCGTTAGTATCATCAGCGAAAACAGTTAACTGTGTATCAGGGTGAATATCTTGCATATATTTAATCATGTCATTAGTGAATATAATGAATAAAATGGGGCCCAATATGGATCCCTGAGGCACTCCTCTGTGTACTCCAGTGGTTTTTGATTTAAACACCTTTTCCACCGAATTATCTATACACTTCAATTGTACAAACTGCTTTCTGTTTGAGAGGTACGACTGAAGAAGAGACAATAGTTTTCCCCTGACGCCATAGTGTTGTAATTTAGTTAAAAGAATGCGATGGTTAACATTGTCCAACGCCGAACTTAAATCAAGAAAAAGTGCTGCGACTTTCTTCTTCATATTAATTTGTGACGTGGCATCTGTCATTAGCGCACTTATGGCTTCATTTGTACCCCTGCTCTTTTGATACCCGTATTGGCGATTACTTATTATATTATGCAAGAGAAAGTGCTTTATTAGACGATCTTTTACTAATCTTTCAAGTAATTTGGAGAGAGTTGGCAAAAGAGATATCGGTCTATAGTTCTTAGCATTTGTCTTTGAACCCTTTTTATGTACCGGTAAAATCTTTGCAATTTTTAGTTGGTCTGGGAAGCAGCCGCTTTCAAAACAATTATTAAAGAAACATGCTAGTGGAACCTCAAGTAAGTCAATGTTATCTTTGATTACGGTGATGGGGATCTCATCATATCCACACGACAATTTAGTTTTCAAATTATTTACCAAAAACCTTATTTCTGTGGGTGTAACTTGCTCACACACAATGTCACATTGAACTTTAGCTACATGTGACTGAAATAATATTAATGCTTGTTCCATTCTGTCAAAAGCATCATTCCCTGGGTTAAACTGAGCTAAAAAAGCATCACAAACTTTGACAGGATCGCTTATTATTTCCATACTACCGTTTTCTTTCGGTACCTCCAATGTTAAGTTATCACTTAGCTTGCTGATAGTTTTATTTCTGTGTTTAGTGACAACATTCCAAATTTCTTTAGCTGAATCTTTTGCTTTTGTAATTTGGGCTTGAATGGCTATTTTTTTTGCGTTTCTTATGACTCGTCTAAGAATGCTGACGTATTTGTTTCTATATCTATCCACTGACTCCGAGGCGTGTGTTTTATTTGTCACAAGAAAGCGTTTCATGGTACACGAGACTTTCAACCCTCTTGTAATCCAGTTGATTCTCGGACGACCACTAGTTGGAACTTTTTTACGTCGCTTTGTAAAGCTTTCCTCAAATATTCTATTAAATAAAGTGATAAAGGAATTTATACCAATGTCACCTATTTTACTTTCTAGCAGTTTATGCCTAAAAAGCATGTTAGTAGTGGGATTAAACATCCTGACCTTTTTCCATATGTGTCTGTTTGGTTTTATTTTGTTTACTTCCGGGACAGGAAAAGAGCTTATTAAGCCCGCATGGCCATCACCCATACCATTATAATCAATTCGAGAAAAGGGAGCAGGATCCTCGGCTAGATTTGTCAAAATATTATCTAAACAAGATTCTGTTTCATTACGTTTGAAAGTAGCGGATGAAATGAGACATCGAAAGTTGTAGCATGAGAGTAAAGACAAAAAGTCTGTAGCGTTTTTATCGTTCTTGAGTAAGTTTATATTAAAATCACCACATACAATACATCTCTTGTCAAAAAAGTGTTCCAAGAGCCTTTCGAGTGCCATGAAGAATTGATTCAAGTTAGAATCATTGGGACTACGGTAACAGCATATTAAATTTACATTAGTGTTACTGTCTCTAACACCACAAATCTCGAAAAAATCATCATTATATAACTTTTTACAAATAGCAATCTCCTCATATTTTCTATCAACATGACACAGAATGAGAGTACCACCTCTTTTTTTTGTTGTCCTAACATTTAAAGCTGCAAGCTGATAATCCGGTAGGCTAAAAAGTGGCCCCGATAAAGCATTTAAAAAATGTTCGCTGATACATATGTAATGTTGCAAGTCACTAAGGGTATGTAAATAAATTTCCAATTCATGTTTTTTATTGGAGACTCCACACAAGTTTTGGTAGAAAAAGTTTAGATTATTATGTGTCGTGGTTACAGTGGAGTCATTACAGATTGACTTCGGTCTAAAAAAGAGACTTGAGGTGTATTATTCTTTGATTGAGCTGATATTTTTGTAGAGCATGGGTCTTGAGTAGACGGTTTCATCGGAGAAGCATCGACATTATCACATTGCATTTCATTTATCAAGTTATATAAATCAGCCAAAATCAATGATACCGCTTTATTAGTAGTTTAGTACTGGATCTTGGCATCACGATGTCGTAGCTTGTCAGTCGCAAGACATCTTGATAGTATACCAGGTAGGAAGTCATAACAATAATTTTGTTTGCATTTTTACACTAAAATGATACGGTTTTAAAAAAAAAATTGTACATTTTTCAACGATTCAAAAATGATAAGTTATTGATAACTTTTAATTCAAGTAAATGAACCCATAATAATGAAAAATACATGAACAAAAAATTACAAATTTTTTTTTTTTTTTTAATTACAATATGTGGAAATGATTGTTGATCAGCTTATTAATGCACCGTTTAAATTTTCACCCCGGTTGTAGGCCACACACTGTATAAATATATCTTGAATATCTTAATACCCGCATCACAAACATTAATTAAGCTTACTGCGAAGACTAATTGTGTAAGATGCCCCAAGATATTTATTATTATTTATTTACTTTTTATATTTATTTATTCGGTAGCCCAGTCGGTAGTGATTATTAGGTCGAAATGGGTCCCGAGTACCTAATTTTCTACGTTCAGTTTGCAAATCTGCAGGTAAGAATCAACTCTCCAAAACGGTATTATTTGACATTTCCAAGCGCCTTATAGAGGCGTCAGGTGACCAGAGGGCTGGCCAGTATCGCAAAGCCTCAGCATAGCAGTCCAGCGCGGCAATGCGGTCTGCCTTCAGCAGTGTTATTCACTAAGGAAACTGCCTTGCTAACAGCGCTGTGTCAGCGCTGCGGCAGCGTCGAGCCTAAAAATGGTATTCACTAATGCACTTTAAACGACACTAGCGTTCGGCGACGAATGCGGCGTGAGCTGGAACTACACTGTGTCGAGAGTTACCGCCTACAGTTCGACGACGAGCTGTTCTACGTTAGTGAATACCGTTTTTCGCAGCGCTGCGCTCTACGTCGAAGTGAAGGCTGTCTCGTCGTCGAGCTCGTTGACGAACGCAGCGTCGAATGTGTGAATAAGAGAATAGCATAGCTGAGCACTCTACCTCCCCAGCAGGACCTGGGGCAATTTTTTTATTTATAAAATATGTTTATTGTGTTAATTCTTTTTACTTGTGTTTTTTTGAAATAAATAAATGTTATTTCTCAAAAAGTTTAAACATTTGAATATTTTGAATCACTTCTTCGATATTGATTAAAATTGGTGGACTGGTCAAGTCAATGATGCTGAGCAAGATCCATCACATTTCCCAAAATGTCCCAGAAAGTGTGTATGGCAGTTTCCGTTTTTTTACCAGATTTCTTTACATTTTTGGTAGGTAGCAAAAAAGAAATGTTTCATATGATACAGACATTTTGAGAAATGTAGTAGATAAATGCTCATTTCCTCCGTACCGTAAAACTACCCAAATATAGTCCAAAAGCTCCCAACTATGGTTTAGTGTAATTATTATATTTATTATTGACGCAGTTGTTACACAAAGTCTCCTCATTAAAGATTAAAAAACTTAGAGAAAAACAAAATAAAAGATTTCAATTGATGCTTAAATTACGAGTTGAGCTTGTGGACCACAGTTGTAGTACTGGACTATAGTTGTATGGTTTTACGGTACGTATTTAAGTACACTGTGTGTCTAACGGTGACAAAAGTAAAAGGTTATGATTTTAGTACGCTAAGTGTGCGCACCCAAGCGTGCTATATAGCTTTCAGAACTTGAGTAGTCTCGACGACTAAGCACGAAACATCACTTACCATGCTCTATCCTTGTCAGTCATGGTTATTGCGAACGAGACAGGAGATACACTAGATGTACCTAGGTAGACTACTTGTATGTTGGTGTAGGATTTGAATTGAAACCTGCACTACGAGGCGCGGCAGTGTCATTTTTAGTCGTAATGGCTGTATAACCTCCTACGGCCCAAGGTCCTTCCTATAGTAATAATTAACATGGTCATTCAGATCCAACTTTTTCAACAGCTGTATAGTCATAGCATACCACTGTCATACCAGTAGGACTTATTACAAAAGCCGGCATTATGCTTTCAAATTTCGCGCCTAGCTAATCTGACGTATTTAATAAAAATAACAACTTTAAATTTTTTTATTAAATTCAATTTGTCCAATAACTAGTTATAAACTGATAATAAAATATGCCCCTAAGCTGTTGGTGGCATACAAATAAAATAACATTCAAAAAATGTGATCTTATGTTTGGGCCTGGACGAGTATAAAACAATAGTACTACTGGTAGGACCGTGGTTTGCCATTGCAAGCAAAATTTGGCTCCTACTAATTAGTAGGAGCCAAATTTCGCTTCGGGCCTTAGGAAGATAAGATGACCTTAACCTCTGCGCTACAGTTATGTGTTTGTGAACTTAATTGTCACTTATTTGCTACCTGCCATAAGGTGTTGTGTCAAAAATATTCTCCTGTTAATATTTATCCTCGTAAGGGGTCCATATTGGCACTTATACAATTTTTTCTTCGAATATTTTTACTAATACCGTTTTTTACTCATAATCATCATTACTCCGAAAATTTTTTCTCATACTTTTTTCTTACTAAAAATTATACTTCAACCTCTACTACCCACCTCCCTCCCTAACCTAACCCTACTACTACCCTAACCTCTACTTCTACCTTCAATGTTCATAACGATTTTTATTTCGAAATTTTATCCTCCTAAAGTCGTCAAGTAGATTAATCTATACTCATAAAGTTATTTGAAATAAATTGTTTATTTATAAACATTTTCCCATTAGGTTCACGCTGTTGTGGTATAATTCTTTTATGAATAACATAAACTATGTAGTCATAATGGGCTTTGTGCAAAAACTGTTGTGACATACTCAACTTTAGCATATTCCTTTGTGGCAGATTTCGAGTTGTTCGAATATTATTCGAGCATAATTTCGATGCTCCTATTTATGATGAGGCATAATCTGGATGTGCATAAAAAGTATCGGCATAGTTTGTTTTAGCATAACTGCAGAAAAGGAATAATTACAACCTCTCAATATAATCGAGGTAGTAGTAATATTCTATACGTTACTTACTGTGTTACTGAGCTGAGTACTTTCTAGGTTGCTAAAAAAAATAACCTTCTAACCTAACCTATCCGAGTCGGATCTGCCCCGGAAGGTTTTGTTCGCTCGCTTCGCTCGCTCACTGCAGAAATTTTCACCCTCACAGCAAATTCTGCCTGACGAAAAAGGCAAGTTTCGAACATGTGGCTACATGCCAAAAAAAAAATGCAAATCTAATTTCTGTCTTATAGCACTCGGCGTAATTAATGAGATGCCAAGATAGTTTCGGACAAAATAATATTCGAAATATTGTTATTTAAGCCAAGTGATGTTTCTGTCTCATTAAGTTGATGCCAAAATAGATTATACCAAGTCTGTTATGTCCTAAGCGTTTCGGACAAAAAAAGTTTAGAGGGAACCCGTTTAGTACAGTACCTACTCTGCCACAACCTGATTTGTGCAGGTAGCCAGTTTACAGTAATAGTACGATTTATATTTAATTATACAAAATAATTCATACATAAAACCAGTACAGGTAAAAATAAATACCTATAACATTAGAATATATAGCATAAAATAAGTATAGTGAAAAATTATATAAACATAAAAGTTAGTACTAAAAATATGTATGAAAAACAATATTATGAACATAAATAATTCTATGTGATGATGATTATGAACAAAGATTATTCTAAATACCGATCATTATGAAGTTAAATTGTATAAGAAAAATTTTCGGAGTTCCAATAATCTAAGCTGCAATTTTATAAATACTTTGGCGCACCCCCTCGTAAGGCCTGGGGGGTTACCATGACGTAGGTACTAATACAATTCAGTTTAGGTTCAGACTCGTATAGGCTTTTCCCTTTCTCTCGACCTAAACTGAACCGCATTAATACGTCATGGCTACATAGAACAGGGGGGTTCTATTCTTAGTACAAATGAAATAAAATTCTACAAAATAAATTTACAAAAAAAATCTTAATTTTAGTCAGGTTTGCAACGGCATTTCGGCAAATTAAGTACTCAATATCTGCTATATACTCGGTCTAATAATCGCTGTATGTAAAGGCAAATTCAAACTTTCTATGGAAATCAACCCTTTCGCGCCTACAACTTTTGAATGTATTGCCATTTTCTACTGACAGCGATACACTAAAAAAATGCTAAGTTGGATTTATCAGATCTTGCGTAATTCTAACCGGAAATTAAGGTTCATTGGGTCCTATCACAATTTTTTTTTTTATTTTACCAAACTTTTTACGTTGGCATTCTACTAAATTAATTTGGTTGATTACACCAGTTTTTTTGTCGATTTCACCAGTTATTTGGTATAATGTATAACGTTCTTTGTTGATTTAACCAGAACTCTGGTATCAACTTCAACCTTTTTAGTTTTGTACTCGTAAATTTGATAGCAAGGATTTGTTACATATATCAAAGTTTCCTCGTAATATAGTCAACCTAATTCACTTTGGTAAATATTTTTTTCAGTGTAGTTAGACAGAGTATACCTACCAGATTGCGTACTAAGATTCCAGGAGTGTATAGTATGTTGTACCGGATTACGCTGGTCCTTCGACCCAACACATGTAGTGCGGTATTCGGCAGCTTAACAGTGTAGCTGTTAAGCGTATCACAATAGTATGCGGTTGATGCCAAGATTCTCATAAAGGTTAGCGTTCACATTCTCAGTGCTCAAAATGTTTTATGGTTGTTTGAAGTTTGAAAATTATAAATAAAAAGTAGCTCTTATATTAGTAGGGAAGCTCTCCGTCAGTCGTACGTTTTCACTGATAAACTACATATATACTTAGAAACAAATTATAAATATAAATAAATAAGTAAATATTTTAGAACATCTTACACAAATCGACCTAGTCCCACGGTAAGCTCAATTAAGGCTTGTGGTGTGGGTACCAGGCGACGATATATATAATAGATACTGAAATACATATTACATATACAGCCATGACCAAGGAACAAATATTTGTGATAAATAAATACACAAATAATGTCCTCGCTGGGATTCGAACCCGGAACCTCCAGCTTCGTAGGCAGGGTCACTACCAACTAGGCCACGGAGGCTGAGTAACATGTTATCACACTGTATATTTTATAGTATGAATAAACTCTTAGTGTTGGCAGATAAGGGTCAGGTAAGGGTGGTGAGATTATTCCGTCACGAGTTAGAGCCTAGTTTAGACTTGAAGACAGCGGGTAGATTACCTTAGAAGGCGTCGAGCGTACATCTGGATCATTAACAGCAAAATTAAATCATCATTATGTACTATTTCGTTATGTTTAAATAGTCACGTCGTTTATATGTAGGCATGAACACATGCCCAAGGCACAACAGAAACAAATATTGTAGAAATATCGAACCTACGAGTATTACAAATTATACTTAATCGAACTGAAATGATTTATATAGTTAAAGAATATCCTTTCACCCCATTATTAAATGGTATTTTTAACTATGTTAATAAATTAAAGATGACATTTCGTAACTAACTCAAACATATTAAAATATTATCGAAATGTGTTAGGCACTCACGTCGACATGCACCTTCGCTCGGTCAAAGCCCGACGCGTACTGCGGGCCTGCGACCTGCTAGAACGGGTACTGGCCGCGGGCGGTGGTGGCGGGGGCGATGCAAGGAAAGATCTACCCTCAGTTACTTTTGTCATAACATGTCGAGCAATCATCGACTTAAATACGTGAGTAACCCGGTTCGATAATATTTTCATATGACATTTCATATATAGCTTAACAAAGTGTCGTGTCGTGAAAAGTCATGTTCACGATAAGCATGACTGTAGAGTTCGAAAGTGTGCGTTAGCCCTAAACGGCCTATGCCGGTCTGGCGATACACGTTGTTATCCCGACCCACCTATTGTCCTCGAGGCCTGTTCCGTGCTGAGACTTGGCCATTGTGCCAAGACTAAGCTTAATAGTGTTATCATGCTATATCTAACCGGGTTAACATTGAGTAACTAAAAGTCGATTCGTTACTTGGCATGAGCGATTTTTTGCATTCACCCGTATTGTAGTAGGCATAAAATATTTGTACACTGAACACATCTAGAAATAAATTTGTAGATACAAAGAGCCTCGACAGTCCGAACTAAATTCACCTTTAAGCGCAAGTTGCGCAAACATCTCTTTGACAATTCTCAAGATTAATGTTCTGGTACTTTAGAAAATAGCAGGTATATTATTATTATATTATATTATTATATATTTTGATATTTATAGCTTTATCATCTATATATTGCATATCTATTTGATACTATATTATTATTAGCAAGTACTCATATTTTGTTAGTGTATTTAAGTATGAACTCTTCACATCCCGCACCATTAATGTTTATCTGTTTGGCCTGTAGGTTGACTGGTAGAGAATGCCTTATGGCATTAAGTCCGCCTGTTGTATCTGTATTTTTTACTGTGCAATAAAGTTTAAATAAATAAATTTCAAGTTGCCTCCCTGTCACACTTACGTACGAATTCACGAGTGGAAAAGAGAGGCAACACGTCAATCGTGCTTCGCGGCAGAGCCTCTTTTCAGTAGTAGGCGTATCATGAGTTGGCGAGTATTTGTTTCGTTAGGTTTTACTCGATACGTAAAGCAGGTCTTCGCGCTCGCTTTAAAAAATAAGTGCGGGTGCGATGTAATGTAATGCTCTACGTAAAGAGTAAAACGTAACGTATCCGTAACTTAACAATTTACAGTACGGCTACTGATTGTCGGAGCGTTCGAATGATAGTACTCGTATGTTGCTAGAAATAACATGAACTTCCGCGTAATTCATTAAGTTTTCCACTTTTCATGTTATATTCCGCTTTAGTCGTAATGTAAAGACTTTCAAAATTCTACTTATACTAACTTATACTCGTAGAATCACCTGTTAGCTCTTATCGATTTTTTTTTTCACGTACTAAATACATACCTTTTTAAAATTATATCGTAGAGCGAGGATACTCTTATACTCACTAGACTGATAATACCCAAGTCTAATTGCAAAGATGTGAGTTCCAACTTAATTGGTAAATTTAGTAAAATATTCACATCAAATGAATTAATACAGGTGGCTTATGATGGTCACGCGCTTACCGTTTATCGTGCTACTCGTCACTTTTGCACTTACATAGTAGTTAGAACGTGACGGCAACAACGACAAACGATTAAACACGGTACCATCATAAGCCTGCTTATCTGCATACAAGTAAATAAAGGGTAGTTCTATGCGATTCTTCTGTCGCACCAAATCAAGTCATTACCATTCCCAAATTATTGACGAACTGCGTATAAATAGTGGAGTCATTTTCGGTTATCTTGTAGCAGACGCATGTTTGTCTGCTATTCTGGCATAATAGTCTTGTTTGCTTTTAGAAAACGGAAAATAAAGTGGTGATGGTAATGAACAATACAAACGCATAAAAAAATCGCATAGAAACACCCTAAAACCGTTTAAGAAAAAGCCTGAGCTCCCCCTGTGCCTCAAACCCCTCTCATTATCTCTCTTTGGTAAAATACTATCGCAGAGGGTTAAAAATTCATGTCATTCAATCTAATTTGGTTAAAGGAAATTCAGTAACAATGTCTACTAAAATTAATTCCAAAGAAGAAGAAAATTCACATAGTTCTGTTCTTTAAACCAATCAAACCTAGGTTGTAATAAAAATAGCCATTTCAGGGTATCCTAGGTACATTTGCGTGTTCCTACCTGGCCAATAACTTCAAAACTAAAGAGGTACATACATTTTCCGACCTGGTACATTAAGTACATGTTTGGTACATATGAGTACTGCATTTACAGCCAAATCGGGTTTAGTGGCCCGGCCAGGTAGGAACACGCGGTACTTACATTTGATTTTCTGTTTAAATTTTATATGACTTTGAGACTAATATCGAAATTAATAAATTATATACTCTGTCTAACAATTTCTGTCAGTAGAAAAGGTAGCAAATAAAAATATGTAGGTATGCACGAAGAGTTGGCTGCCTATAGATAATTAGATTTTTTTAACTAACAGACGCTGTTATGCAGAGTATAGTCACGAAATTACTTTAATTACTAAGTACCTACTTAGGTAGTTGTGAAATATAGTTTCACGTGTAAAAAAAGTCTATAAAAGTTTAATAGTATTTTTTCGACTGCGTCTCGTTTTGTAACAGCGATTTCCGGTTTTTAATGTCACTGGCATTGGTGCATAATGTAATGCAATTTTCTACGATAGCTAAAATAATAACGTTACATGTTTAAGTGGGGGCAGAATGTGGTCAGGTTGTGATATTGTATTGTATAGGGTGTCCATTCATTTTACCGACAAACGTTAAATCGAATTTCATTTCATCGACAACGATTCATCGAAACTTCAGTACTAGGAATTTCGTTTGGCATTTTTATTTATTTATTTTATTTATTTTGGGACATCTTACACAAATCGACCTAGTCCCACGGTAAGCTCAATTAAGGCTTGTGATGTGGGTACGGTCGAGGAATTTAATTTCCTACCCATTTCGTACCTTGTCATAGTAGCTATAATATGACAATCCTAGCATCTTTCATATTGATTGTCACTGTGACAAGGTACGAAATGGGTAGGAAATTAAATTCCTCGACTGTACCAGGCGACGATATATATAATAGATAGATACATATAAATAGATACTTCTTAAATACATACACAACCATGACCAAGGAGCAAATATTTGTGATAAATGAATACACAAATAATGCCCTCGCCGGGATTCGAACCCGGAACCTCCAGCTTCGTAGGCAGGGTCACTACCAACTAGGCTACGGAGGCTGACAAAATTTTTTTTTTACACATACTATTCAATTAAAAAACTTTTACTGCACTGAAAAACTATTCAACGAATATCACTTGGTCAGTGATTTGTTTCAAATTATTTTAATTGTCTCAACTACTAAACATTGAAATTCATTTATTCGACATAATTATTACTACAATACATTTATATATATCGTACATTTATACATTTTTCCGCTGGGTTGGAAGGGGGCTGAGGACTTGGAGGACGAGGAAATTCGATGGATGTTGGTGGTATGATGACATGTATTTTTTATTAATTTAGCGTGTAGAATACACTAAAATAAGCATCATCATCATCATCATCATCAGCCTATGATAGTCCAATAATGGTAAGTGACACTTCAATCCCTTAGTCGACTCTTACGACACCCGCAGGAGGAGTTGGGGTGGTGACAAATGTATTCTTACTGCCGTCACCACACGGCTAACGGCTAAAATAAGCATGTTTTGTAGGAAAAACTTTTTCCCAAAATCAACCTCTATGTTCATAAATAGTAGTTTTGAAAATAAATATTTCGAAAAAAAAAATGGCCGAGTGAGCGAGCGAAGCGAGCGAACAAAACCTTCCGGGTCAGATCCGACTCGCATAGGTTAGGTAAGAAGACTATGGCGGGAGCTTTGCTCCCGCCTTAGTCTTCGAGGTTATTTTTTTTATTGCTACCCAGAAATCCGATGTAACTGCGTCTAGATTCGATAACGAAATATTACACATTGAAATAATATTATGCGGAATAAATATTACTAATTAAATTTAAAACAAATTAAAATAAAAAATCCCGTAACAAAAAACCTCGATATATGCTATACACATAATAACTCAAATACCATTTAAAATTCCTTGATTTAAATTTATTGGAAACGATTCTTCGACAGAACGACTTGTCGATGAAATGAAAATACTGGAATCGTTGTCTTTGAAACAATATTCGATTAAATGTTTGTCGGCGATTCAAGGGTAAACCATTGTATAGAGACATTAAAAAGTCATTCAATTGACAAATGGAAGTGCTGTGGTAGAAAAATACAATTTGAGCTTAAATAGATACGGCAACCAATGCATAAACTTTCATCAATAACCCTAGGTAATAGCACTAGACGTGCGCCGTAGGTACCCCTACAAATGCAGCCATATTTTAAATTGAAAAGTCGATTCTCTCTGTCCCTCGCATGGCGGTATCGATGCTTCTCCCTCACACGTTGCAGCCGGTTGTTATTCATATCAGACTCAACGATTGGTTTCTCAAGAGCACTAGTAATGCATACATTTGTTGTGTATCGGGGATTTCTTCTTGAATAAAAGTGTATTTTGATATAAATGTGGTACTTTGTAAATTGTAATAACGTAGGCACTTGTGCCTTTTCTGTGTTCAATTTAAGCTTAACATTCGAATTTGTTTATAAAAAATAATAATAGTAGGTACATTGTGCATCAAGGATGGTAAGTGTAAGTACGGAGTTACTAACGAGAGTGTTAGAATGACTCGAGTTAGTATTCCGCTTACCGACCGTGATGCATACAATGTTTTTCATCACACTTGCCGACAAAAAAATAAGTTTTAAGACAAAATATTATTAGATGACGTACTGTCATTTCAATTACTCCCTAGGGAATTTCACTTTTCTATCACTCCCGCTATGCATGCAAGCAATGGCGTGCTTAGTGTGATGAAAATTATATTTAACGATGATAAATACCTATATAATTTTATATAGAAAATACAATAAGTACACTTCAAGTAAAGAAAGAATAAAAAAATATTAAGTCGACCACAACCATGCGCCATAAAATAATTTTCTACCCGTTTCTCCACCTAGAAATTAATAATTGATTTCGAATTCAACACATAATCTACCCTAGAAAGGGTCGCTAAGCCATTATTAAAAAAGCATTAACCGTCCGGACGCGTTGTTTTCCTCTTAATCTAGTTAACTTTATTATGGAAATCAGTTAGGTTAGGCCTACTACCGCGAAAATCGAGATTTGTAAATTTTGAGGATTTTTCTCTGTCACTCCATCGATGGCATTATTAGAGTGAGAGAGACAGATGCTCGAAATTTGTGGATTTCGAAGTTTCGAAGATCGCGTAGTAGGGCTACTGAGGCTATTACCGTCACTTGCCCAGTATTATATTGTGATCTGAGGCCCTACCGCAAATCACGAACGACGAACGAAGTATTGCCTTTCTCTCGCACTCGTAAATTCGTACATAAGTGTGAAAGGGAGGCTACACTTCGTTCGGGGTCCCGGTAGGGCCTCAGAGGCATTGCCAGAAACCACAATTGACGTGACGTGATAATGTTTCTCCCACTTGTGAATTGTTCCTAAGTGTGACAGGGAGGCAACACAGAACGTGTAGCCCTACTGCAGACTTCAAAATCCGCAAATTTCGAAGATTTGTCTCTGTCACTCTTATGACGCCTTCGCTGGAGTGATGAGGACAAATTCCTTTCGCGGTAGGCCAAATATTATTGCGGCCCTATCGCGAAAAACTAAATTCTTAAAATTTCGAGGATTTGTCTCTCTCACTCTAATGACTCGTTTGAATGACAGAGATAAATCTTAGAAATTGTCAAATTTCGATTTTCGCCGCAGTAGGCTTGAGATTACACATCCACTTTGAGAGTCTGTATCACCGAGCGAAATGGTGAAAGTACAGTGGGAAATTATAATTCTCTTGGGTATTATTTAAAACGCTTACGAAGCGAGGTGAGGGTACGTATATTTCTCCCAAGAGTGTTCGTGGAGGCTTAGCAAAAATGTAACAAGTACGACGTAGGATATACTCCGTCCAATAATCTCTGTCGGTAAAAAAGGCGGCAATTCAAATTTGCGCCTACATTTTTTGAATTCAAAATTCTCTCGCCATGCCCATAGCAAATCCCTCTTGCCATGCCCATGCCCCAACTCCTCCTGCGGGTGTCGTAAGAATCGACTAAGGGATTGAAATGTCACTGACCATTATTTGATAAAAGATTGATGATGGGCAGCAGCGTCATCATAGTGGACACATTACTGCGATCGCCAATCCGCTTGCCAAGCGTGGCGATTATGGGCATTTACCTCCTAATGCGTCTTACGCATAGTTAATAGGAGAGGCCTACGTCCATCAGTGGAATATCACAGGCTGATGATGATGATGATGATGCCCATGGCAAATTTTTCTTCAACAGCCTCTCAACACCGTCCCCAAATGACGGTGCAACGACCGTCCCACCATCGTGGGATGCGATCCGGCCACAGCTGCAGTAGTGGAAACGCGTGAGCAGCCACACATAATAATATTGTCAGCCTCCGTAGCCTAGTTGGTTTGGTAGTGACCCTGCCTATGAAGCTGGAGGTTCCGGGTTCGAATCCCGGCGAGGGCATTATTTGTGTATTTATTTATCACAAATATTTGTTCATTGATCATGGCTGTCTATGTATAAAAGTATCTATTATATATATCGTCGCCTGGTACCCACATCACAAACCTTAATTGAGCTTGCCGTGGGGCTAGGTCAATTTGTGTAAGATGTCCCAAGATACATGGGGCCCCAGCGCACGCAAATTGTTTGCTGAAATCGTGAAACGTCTGGTTGATGTAACTAAAGACCGAAGAGGTGGCGACTTCCTCGCACAACGCATCAGTATTGCGATACAGCTAGGAAATGCCGCCAGCATCCTCGGTATAATGCCACAAGGGCAAATCTTACATAAGTTGTAGTTTTGAAAATAAATATATAAAAAAAAAAGATATTTATTATTTACACTCCAGGAGGAGTATCGTTTGTTTCAATCAACGCAACTAGCTGTCGTACTACCAAAAAAGAGTTACAGGGAAAAAAAGAGACAAGGCCGGATTTAGAGGTTGAGAGGCTTCGCGGCAACAAAGGAGTGGATGCCCCCTGGCCCCCTATTATTTTCCAAATAAAGTAGACAAGTTTTTTCAGTCAAGTTTTTCAATAAATATATTTTTGTGGAAACAAGTATACATTATTTTATTTTATAACAAACATATAAATATTATCGGAAACGAGTATTATCTGAAAGTAAATTTTAGCGTTAACGAACGGAATCTTCCGAGCTTTTTTCGCCGAAAAATCGTTGATGATTTCGCTGAAATCTAGTTCCCGGAGTAGATCGCTTTCAATACTCAAATAAAGATTACTAGTGTTTACTAGTTGGAATTTGAATATTTTCTTTCGAAATCTCTATTGTGGGAGGCCCCGGGGCTGTAGCCCCGGTTGCCCCCAACCATAAATGAAAACTACAATACTTCACTGAGCGTTAGCGATTGACAACTTGCCACACCTAGCTATCCTAATCTAGCCAGGCGTTGGGAAGGCCGCTGCTGGACAGTAACCGGTAATAACCAGTTGCAAACTTTGTCCAACATTTTCAACGGTAAAAACAGCCGGGCCATTATCCCTTTTGACAAACATTTAATCCGGATCGCGTGCATACTTTATGCAGGCCACGTTTTTGTCTTGTGAAAAAATTATCAATAATCCCTGGGGTACCGTGACATACTAATGCGGTTCAGTTTAGGTCGAGAGAAAGGGAATATCACTGTACCTGTCCCTGAACCTAAGCTGAATTGCATTAGTAAGTCATGGTAACCCCCCCTGTTCATATCAAAGTAATCAACCAATCACGAACATATAAATTGATGAAAACAATTCATTGAAAAAATCTAAAATAATGTAATTTTCACGCGTTAAATTACATATATAAATTATATTAATACAATGTGTTAAAACTATACATAGAATAAATAGATTACAATATATACATAGTTATTAATAAAAAATAATTCATAAAACAATCTAAGTAACTTAAATCAATCGAAAAGTTCCCGTCGAGAATAGAATTGACTCGAAATTACAATAGCTTGATATGCCACGAGCATAAACTGTTTTCGGAACAATTTCGAGTTGTCATAATTTATTAGTGTTTAATTAAATTGACAAAACATAATTCAATTATAAATATTAGATGTCATATACCAAAGAAAAACGACCAAGATCACCTATGTCCGAGGTGGGGATCGAACCCACGTACTCAGCTTTCGCGGCTGATGCCTGTACCCCTCGGCTAATTAATCAAATTCAATTGTTTAATTAAATTAAGCCCATTGAAGACATTGGCAGGATTTTAATGTAACCGTTTACGCTTTTCAAACAAAATAGCCTCGTGAAATACCTGAGGCTGGTGTCGAGCAGATTGTATCAGTGAGTTGATGTGAGCCAAAGCCGGCAGTGCGGCGATTAGAGCTGCCTGCCACTGATCCGTGATAACCGCAGACTTAGAGATGTTAGAAGTCCCCAAAACTTTACTCACCGTCTATAATTTTTTTAATAGATTTTACGATGCACCAAAAATAATAGGAAAACCCTTGTCACCCCATAGTTCAGGTTTGGAGGCTCAATTACACAATATGTGACAATACTATAATTAACTCGAAATTACAATAGCTTGAAATGTCAAGAGTTTTTTTGTAACAATTTCGAGCTACCATAACTCTTCTAGCTTTAAAATCAGCCCTCCACCGTCTCTACTCTCCCTTTTGACCCAACTGTTGTCAGATTTTAATGTAATTGGTTACCCTTTTTGAAGGACATGACCACGTGAAATACCTGAGGCTGGTGTCGAGCAGATTGTAACAGTGAGTTGATGTGAGCCAAGGCCGGCAGTGCGGTGATTGGAGCTGCCTGTCACTGATCCGTGATAACCGCAGACTTAGAGATATTAGAAACCCCCAAAACTTTACTCACCGTATATTTCTTTTTTAATAGATTTAACAATACACCTAAAATAGTAGGAAATCCCAGGTCACCCCATAGTTCAGGTTTGGAGGCTCAATTACACAATATGTGACAATACTAGAATTGAATCGAAATTACAATAGCTTGACATGTCAAGAGTATAATGTTTTTTTGTAGCAATTTAGAGTTATCATAACTCTTCTAGCCTTAAAATTTGCCCTCCATCGTCTCTACTCTCCTTTTTGACCCAACTGTTGTCAGATTTTAATGTAACCGGTTACCCTTTTTGAAGGACATATTAGCCTCGTGAAATACCTGAGGCTGGTGTCGAGCAGATTGTATCAGTGAGTTGATGTGAGCCAAGGCCGGCAGTGCGGCGATTAGAGCTGCCTGCCACTGATCCGTGATAACCGCAGACTTAGAGATGTTAGAAGTCCCCAAAAACTTTACTCATCGTATATATTTTTTTTATAGATTTAACGATACACCTAAAATAGTAGGGAATCGCAGGTCACCCCATAGTTTGGGTTTGGAGGCTAAATTACACAATGTGTCAATACTAGAATTGACTCGAAATTACCATAGCTTGACATGCCAAGAGCATAACGTTTTTTTGTAACGATTTCGAGTAATCATAACTCTTCTAGCCTTAAAATTAGCCCTCCACCGTCTCTACTTTAATTTTTGACCCAACTGCCTTGGTCGTAGGATTTTGATTTTTAGAATGAAGTTGTGAATAAAGCTATGTTATGTGTAAAATAAATGGTTTAACTGAATCATTTCCTGAAGTTTCTCCATTGCTTCTAGGAATATGGATAGTGGCGGGTTTAGGGACGAAACATGTATTTGAAAGTTACGAATTTATTTACTGAATAAGGGTGAAGAACCTCTACCAACTAATCAAAATATCTAGCCAATATGGTAGTCGTACCTAGTTATGTATATCAAAACTTAAAACGATGCGGCGATAATAACAAGGCGTTGATAATTAACTACGTATAGATGATGGTAAAGGGGTGAACTTCTTGACACTTGAATGTGACGTCACATGGTTCAATCATGGCCTATTGTTATGGTTACATCCATCAAACGGCCATTGGAATATATGGGATGTTCAATCCTCAAGGTAACTTTCGTTGAGCCCTACAATATTTCTAAAGATCAGCGTCTCGTTGAAAGATGAGCGCTGGTTTATGCCAGTACTATACTGAGATAAGAACGTTTCGTGGCAACATTTTATTAGTCAGTGTTTTTTTTCTTTTACCATTCACTTATTTTCTTTCGTTGTACAGTTGTGTCACAAATAAAACCTATACCTCAAATCATATAAAATTCCTTTCCATTTTAAGTATACCTTCCGGAAACTCTAGATCACTGTATCAAATGGCGACACAAGCGAGTGTGGTCCCCACATGCACACTGGATATTCCAGCTTACACATAGGTATGTACAGTGAATCTGCTCCAAAAACGACACTCAAATGTGGCCAGGAATATTGAAAACAGATTTCATACAGATTTCTTGTCAGCCTCTGTAGCCTAGTTGGTTAGTGACCCTGCCTACGAAGCTGGAGGTTCCGGTTCGAATCCCGGCGAGGGCATTATTTGTGTAGTGTCTATATGTATCTATCTATTATTATATCGTCGCTTGGTACCCACATCACAAGCTTTAATTGAGCTTACGGTGGGACTAGGTCGATTTGTGTAAAATGTCCCAAGATATTTATTTATTTATACATAACATATAAAGTTTTTTCTTCGTAGCTTTTATTGTGTCCCACTGCTGGGCAAAGGCATATAAAATAAGATAAGAAAATGGTAATTCTTGATTAGATAGATATTTAACAAATTATGTTCGTGTTTATTAACGATAAATGTAAAAAAAAAAACAATTCAAAGTAGCTACTAATGTCTGTATGTTACTAGTTGGTCTATACAGAGTGATTACGGGGTCGTGATCCCAACTGGGAAAAACGTGTAAAGGTTGTCTTTCTGAATAGGGTTTCCCATGGAACAAATATGAATATCACGAAAAAAAAATTACTGATTTCATATCGACCGGTGCGGAAGTGTTCATAACTTCCAGTCTCGTTTCATAATTATGTAAACACATTAGCAAAGAATGAGTATGGGGAAATGTATACATATTAATGAACTCGAACCTAACTAGTCGTAAAAAAAGTACGTTTGTGCATATAGGTCCCATGGGAAACATTGTTCAGAAAGACCATCTTAACACATTTTTCACAGTTGAGATCACGACCGCGTAATCACCCTGTAGATAGTAAGTAGGTAGTTACTAAATTGTTAGAAAATAAAAGACCCGCTAAACGCAAGTCGGACTAGCGCACGAAGGTTTCCGTACCATTATCAATTTATCATAAAAATCACGTTTGTTGTATGAGAGCCCCCTTAAATATCTATATTATTTTACTTTATATTGTTATAGCGGCAAGAAAACTACTGCGTCTGTGAAATGTCCAACTGTCTAACTATCACGGTTTACGATAAACAGCCTAGACAGACGGACAGCGGAGCCTTAATATTAGGGTTTTTGGTATTAAACCCTAAAACAGCATATTTATTTTCTAATGAATTAATAGAAACCGTTTCGAGTTGATTATGTACCAACTAAAAGGTATGGTCTACATTCCAATCTATTGTTCAGGATGTATATTTAGTAGTTTCTCTAATTGTCAAAGTCGCAGGCTAGTAAATAAAAGCTAGCTACAGCACACGCACGGAGCCATTCGGTCGGCGTGAAGCTAATCCTTTTAGTGGCTAACGAACTCGTACCTGCGTCCCTTACCATTGTTGGTAAGCTGCGACCCTTTATAACATGGACGTCTAACGCCAGCTTAAAAATGCTCCCAAAAAGAATTGTTCAATTGTGCCAAGATGGGCAGGACATAGCGCTTTTCTTAACATCGCGTATATTTCGGCGCAACATCTTTGACAAACTTTAGAATGTAGCCAATGAAAACTTTGATGGACCAATCACAACTATTAGTGAATGGTGGTTTAATTTTTTATACGTTGGTATTGAAATTCATTACCGTACATTCAACTAAAATCCAGACCGTTTTTGAAAGACAATTTAGTATGGCGTGCGGCTTCCATGTTTTATTTGTTCATAGTTGGTAAACTAACTTCTGTATTTATACCGTTCTCCAGCTGGAAACAAAAAAAAATGCTACTTTCAATAGAATTTGACGTTTTGATACATCGATATGTGTCAAAGACGTCGAAATATGCCATTGAAAATCAGCCGCATTTGTTTATTTTTGAAACACGTTCGAACATTTATTCTTACGTTAATACTAAAAAATGTAAGTGAACTCATGGTTTAAGGTTTTAAATTGGTGATAAGGCCAAGATTGTGTTCTAGAAATGCTAGATTATTACATAATTCAAATTTTTAGATTTTGTTTACTTTTTTTCTACTAGCGAACAATACAAAACTGTATTAACATTAACTCACCGTTTCTAAAGAATGGTCCTATCATATTGTGATATTAACGTATTATCTTGTTCATATCCATAACATGTATTATTATTCTTACTTATGTATATCCGAAAATAATGCCACTTAAATCTCTTGTGCTTATGTCTTAGTGGGAATTGCTTCAGGATGTAGGTAGTACTTACTCTGTAAACCGCACTTCATTTACTTTCTTGTATCTGCCTATGTTTGTTTTTTCCCCAATAAATAAAATAATATAGCTGGAAGACCTATCGTAATCGCAAGTAGTAATTTTTTGGGGTCTCCTTTACTCCGATGACGCCTTAAGAGGGAGTGACAGAGATGCTCAGAATTTACGTTATTCATACCTGTGGGTTGGCCAACAGCCTCTTGGTAAGGACACGGACAGTGCAGTACGTTCACCGGCTTTTTAACTGGATCGTGGCGAGGATAGAGTTTATGAAGTTGCGTTATACAGTGGGTAAATTAAATATAATGCGAATAAACTAAAACAGTCTTAGTTCATTATAGTTGTATCTTTTTATCATTAAAAAGTGAGACACTTTTGAATAAAGAGAAGCTTCACGATTGTAAATAAATATACACCGTGTTTTTATTGACTTCCGTTAAATAAAAGGGAAGCTTATCTTTAGGTCAATAATAATCAATTTCTCTAAGAATCTAGTGCGTATCTTAACTCTTACTGTTATTGAGTGTATTGCAACCTTTATTAGATCCTAATGCTACTTATTTTGACATGTGCCATCAGTCACCTGTAGGTAATTAACTTTTGTGTTATTCTTAGGGTTCTCTCACACTTACCATTTATTGAACATATTGCGAAAACACAAATCAAATTATTTATTAACTAAATATTTTGATTTGTACTTTTGATTTTTCTCCAGTAGTCACACTATTTAATACTATATAAATTATAAATATTAGATGTCAATTCTTTGGTATATGACATCTAATATTTATAACTTACCATTTAATTTATTATTTGTATGAAAACGAAAAAATTTTTTGTTCATGTCGTCTAAAAACTATATACCAGGTAGCCCCAATTAAAGTACCAAACAGTCTGTTAAATTTAACGGAATTTTAAAAAAAACCACGGTGTGCTACCGTTACCATTAATTTTGAAAATTACGAATATTACAATACTAAAACTCTATGAGATTTATTTTTCTCGCATGATATTGTTTTCCGTTTGACCCTAGCAAGTCTAGCCAAGATGCCAGAAGGCTAAAAGATCAGACTATACTATAAACGTCTCGAATTTACGTTTTCCTCTAGGACTATGCCATAAATAGGGGCAAAGCGACACGTATTCGTGTTAGACAACTCCATTCAAAATATACTTAATAAGTTCGCGTGCGCGGGGACCGTTCGTCGTGAAATATGTGCACATTAAAACATAATGGACAGTGTGTCACACTGTATTTGCATGTTATTATTCGTGTATTTTTCATAAGACTGGTGGCAACTTTTATATGCCTATGGAGGCTTGCAATCGCGAATGGATGAAAATACAAAAAAAAACCCTGGATACTATTGGGCCATTCCATATGAAATCATCAGATTCTGATTTAATTCCGCGCTGACTGATTTTTAAACAGTTTGAAAAAAATCAAGGATGATAGTCTTAAGTAAGTTGTACGTAAACCGTCAATACTTTTTTTTTTACTTGCTGCTCATCCAGATGGGGCCCGCTTTAAGTTTCAATTTACCTGTTTTTGAGGTTCCACGAGAAGCGATGTTAATTTGTTTCGGTAACTAATATACATTTTTTATATATTTTTTCTGATTCTCTAGTAAACGTACTTTAAAATGTTATTATCAATATGCATCAAGCTATTTACTTGTTCCATCATAAATGTTGAAAGTTTTGTGAATATTTTCTAATTTCGCCCATTTTCTATTGGATTTTGCAGCATGTCTACTGGGCTTAGGGAATTAATTTTTTTTTACTGTATAGTACAAGTATTGCTCTCATAAAATAACTGAGAGTTTGATCACAAACTTTTCATTTAGCTGAAAAAAAGAATGGTAAATTTGGCCATTTTACGAAATTGATCAACTTTGACTTCAAATTTCATCATGTTTGGCAACATAAAAAAATCCAAAAAGTTATACAAAAGATAGTACCTGCTCTATTCTATAGGAATCCGTTTCATTTGGTTTGTGTTTTCGATTTCTGTGAGAATTACGATTTTTTTTGTATGTCCATTTTTCGGAACTTTTTACGACTATTTTCCGGCGCTCTATGACTTCACTATTTTAAATAAAACACATTAAATTATTCATAACTATATTTTATTAGTCATTAACAACAACAAGAACCTTTATTTAAGTTGCGATGTACGTAATTAAGTATGTCAGTGTGTATGACCCTTGTGTTAAACTCGTTAGATTCGCACGAGTTTACGAATTCATGTTCATATCATGCAAAAGTCAGCAAAAAAGCTTGTCACTAATATGTAATGTATATATACGCGCGTGGGTGTGTGTGTGTGTAAAGTATTATTACTTGACTATTTACTTTTACGACATTAACATTTTTGGAGTAGGAATATCTTCCGGCTCGTAAGGTGCCGTTTGAAACAGGCACAAAATTATGATACGACCTGGTATTTGTTATTGTTATCGCATTATTGAATTGACATCATTACTCTTATCTAAAGACAGTAGGCATGTGTAATAAAACCTATAAGTACCCTATTTCAGACGTATTATAAGATGTGCCACTAGCATTTTCATGCTTACCATCAAGAAAGTGGTGTACCACTTTTTTGGTTGACTGTACATAGTAAACGAGGGAATCAACAATCATCATTTTGTTGTTTATTACGTTTATAAATGTTGTCCGTGATAAAAAAAAAACATGAACTTAAACAACTACTTTGAAACTTCTTGCTTACTTGTAGATTTCAAAAAATCTTATCTCTTTCAAAAATCAATAACACAATATAAATAAAGATGATTTACAAAGAGCAAAGTAAGTTCTTCTCTTCTGTGTTCTTTTCAGATCTTTAAACTTTGCCAAACATGGTTTTTTTTAACGTCAAAAAAAGCAAATTCTACAAAAATGGTTTTGTAATTTACTGTTTTTTTAAGTTAAAAGAACTAAATTCAAAAATATTGCTAAAGTTTTCATTTAAAGACTATTTGAGCTTGTTAATTAAAAAAAATACCTGTCTAGACCAAGCGATCAATCCAATAAAAGCTACTGAACATCACTATACATTAGCAAAATAACACGACGTTTTAGAAGTTTGTCATACAATAAGTAATAAAAATATACATACTGTAATACATACATGTACAAGTACACATATTAAATAGTAAATTAACATATAAAAAAAATCAATATAACACATAAAAAAAAAGTTGAAGCAATTTTTATCGACCTCAAAAATCGCTTATTTTTAAACTTCAGACCTATGTTATCTGGCTGTTAGGCTGTTTGAAAATTAAAGAACTACGGTTTTATGTAAAGCATACCTATATTATCATCCATGATATTTTCCATGCAAATCGGAAAGCATGCAGCGCACCTCATTTGATGATTTCATATGGAATGGCCCTATTTTTATTTTTCAAAAATTATCTAGTTATAAAGAAAAATTTAACTGTTCTTCTAGTCATTAGGAAGATTATTCCTGTGACTCTGTATTTGTATTAAGGTTGGACTCTGTATTATGGTTTGTGTATTTTTTTCATAAGACTGTGGTGGCAACTTTTATAAGCCTATGGTTGAAACTTCAAGGCTTCAAATTCAAACTTGAAGGCTTGCAATTGGGAATGGATAAAAATATTAAAAAAACCCAGGATACTATTTTTATTTTTCAAAAATTATCTAGTTATCCAGAAAAAATAATTTTCTTCTAGTCATTAGGAAGTTTATTCCTTTGACCACAAAATGTATCTCTTAGGGTTTTTATATCATCCATTCTGATTGATGTCACAAGCATGTTGACTTCGTATATGACTTTTCTCTCACTATGGTATTAAAATATTATACCCGTTAAGAGCATATTTTAGTAATTAGGTGTTCTGTTCTAGTGGCACGACTTAGCCGTGTACCTACTCGTACCGTACAAATACACTAACGTCAACTTACGAAATATAGAGTTAGCTCACGGCCTTAGGTTAGTATACGCCATTTCAAATACCATGGCCCGATGCCACTTCAAACTTTTATGTGGCATCGGGCCATGGTATTTGAAATGGAGTATACATGGTTCGACTGCAAAAAAGTGTACATAGTTACGAGGCCTTTAATGAAAAATAAATTTAACGTCATATTTTTTTGTGCTACGAAGTTAAATTTTGTGTAACAAGTTTTAGCTGTAAAAATAGGCGACCAATTCAAATTTTCTGTGCGCGATCAAAAATACGCACCTACATTTTTTTTAACTTGCCGCATTTTTTTACAGAGAAAACTTGATGAACAGAGTATATACCGTATAAGTAGTTTGTATGATTAACTTTCGTAACACAATTGACGTAATCGTGATTTTTGTTTTGATTAAGGTCTTAATCCCACAACGTCGTAACAGATGTGCTTAGAAACAATCACTTGCGAAACACTTCGGTTGTCACGGGATTCGAACCCGCTTCCTCTGGATTGCTGATCCAACGTGCTTCCAATTACACTAATTTATATTTATTTGCTATCGACCTACATAATAATCAAATTGTAATACCCGCTTTCTCATTTAGTGCCATTTTGCGACTATGTTCTGCTTCACGGTCCACTGTTCCTTATGGAGTAGAAAATTGTAAAATTTATGTAATCTTGCTAGTTAAATTCCCCTAGGGAGAGAGGCCGATTGGCTCGCGACTCGTCCACAAAGTTTTTTAATGAAAGAATGCACTTTGAAGTATACTATTTATTTATTAGAGCTCGTCGATGCAGCCGAGTAAGATCCATTTCTAAAAGATGTCCTGGGTGCTTAGACAAGTTGCCAATCGCTAACGGTTAATCGGCAATCGTAAACGACATGCAGCGAACTGTATTTGTCGCACTAATATGAAAGAGTGACAGAGAGGGAAAACTACGATACGCCACTAAGCGTTAGCGATTGGCAGCTTGGCTAAGCATCCTAGGTGCCTAGCCAAGTTGCCAATCGCTAGCGCTTAATCGTCAATCGTAAACGAAAGGCAGCTAACTGTCTTTGTCGCACTAATATGAAAGAGTGACAGAGAGGGAAAACTACGATACGCCACTAAGCGTTAGCGATTGGCAGCTTGGCTAAGCATCCTGTTCATATTTCTATTTATTTTCTGTGCCAGGCCAGTAGAAAATTAAAAAAATGTAAACAAATATGGCTGACTTTCAAATGTATCAATGTTGTGTAAAATGTCTATGACAAACATCATGAAACATGACCGTAGTCTTATTTTTATGTTAGTAAACTAATACATATCATTAATTTAAACTACGAATGTATGTGAACTCAAGCTCTATGGTTTTAATTTTGTGATAAATGATAATACCAAGATTGTGAAATGAAAGTCGTCGGGAATAGTGCAATATCGAGTAACTACAAAAGAAAGATTTCAAATATCAAACAACTGACACTCAAATTGAATCTAATTCAATTTGTTACTTACGCGGTATTGTAATAATGCATCTTACTATCATCTACAAGATGCGATCAACCCGATTTAGATGCACCTCCTAATTTCTACCAAGACGACTTATTTCTACCGAATAGACTAAATTTTCAGTTTTAACACGCATAAAACACTAATAATATATATTTCGCTGTACGAACGTGGCCACAAGTCACTTAACGTAATACACTTTAAGTACGTTGTTACGGCATGGCCACTTTACTTTGACACATAGTATATACTGTACACCATTGCTGGAAGGTTTAAAATAGCGTAATCCCACTGCATTTTGTTTGCGGTTTTAGTCGGGAAGACTGCGTTATTGTATTGTATGTGAACTTTATGGTATTGTTGTAGAGTTTATATTTGCTTGTGTTATGCTTATTTTTCTATGGATATGTTGTTATACGATAAGACACGTTTCAACGGAGCACGTGTTATATTAAAAACGCAGCTACGAAATAGTTACACGCCTTTTTGCCAATATTGCAATAGTAAGATTATTTCTGAAATCATAACAATAGAGTATTTTTAATAATGATATGAATTATGCATAAAAATAGTCTTATTTTATAAACCTATCACAATGAGATCGTTTATATGTGATCGTTTTACGGTAAACGTCCTACTTTGTCGATATGGAGTTATGAGTAGTTCCAAATACTACTATTATAAAAGCACTTATCAAGTTTACTCATTAATAAACTTCATCTATATGAAAACTGTTTTATATTTCAGCTCATAAATACATTTTATGACAGTAGTTATACATTTAAAGCTTTTTAAGAGCGTTATCTTTATTACAAAAGTATCTAATAGAATACATAGTTATGTTATGACCTTTAAGATTCATACTTCCAGTGCCGTAGGTATTAGTAGTTTATGCAACCGGACATAATGAAAGGCATTAAAACGCGAGTATATTTTTATAAAAAGCGTAGCGATTTTCATAGCAAATTTTACGAGTGTCTTATGGCCTAATTATGTAATGTTTATACTCTAACTTTATCTAAACACATCACAAGTACCTACGCTAATAAAATGGGTTCAGAAATCATATAGGAATTACCAGAATCACCAGTAATTCCATTTGTAATATATATTTGTACCTATGCCAGTAAGCATTAAGACTGACATTTTTTTGTTGTGTCACATTTTGTTGGACATACCTAAACGTCATTAACGTAATAAGAACAAAATAATAATTAAACTGGTTGACTGAATAAAGGTACATAACGATGAATCTTGGATACGCATATTTTTTATGCGGTACCAAAACAGCTTGCGATTAGTATTGTAACATACTAATTCCAAGCTCCATCGTCATCATCATATCAGCCGAAAGACGTCTACTGCTGAACATAGGCCTCCCCCAAAGATTGCTACAATGACTGGTCCTGCGTCATCCCCATCAAGCGGACTCCTGCGACCTTCACCAATTGCGAACTTACTAGGTACTAATTAATTACTCTTACTACTATAGAACGCAGAGGCAGATACATTTGTGATAAATTCAATCATAATTAAAAAATATACAAAATTGTCCAAATCACACCTTATCTTGTTATCTTCCAAAAAGGAATGATGATATTTTGTAAAATATAATAACATGTTTCTAAAAGTAAGTTGTACCGCGATAATAAGCAAAATGATAGTTCGCTACGACGGTACGAGACGGCGAAGTTCGTAGCAAATTCAATACTAGCGCTAACTTGCTACGAAGTTCTTTCGTAGACAATAATATTATGCGTCGTAGATGCGCAAAGTCTAGTTTAACGAAAACTCCTTTTGATGTTCTTTCTTTTCTTTAAGTTTTTTCCATTTCTTGAAATATATTGGGAAGTTTCCTATAACAGGAGCGAAAAACGTAACTACTGTACTCACCGAATCTAACAATATTTGCTTCGCTAGTTTTAAGAATTGCGTGATTAGATTATTCTCTTCTCCTCAAACTACATTCTTTACACTACCATAATTATAATTGATTTAACCTTTCACGGTTATCACTCATTTAACGGGTCACAATGACATTATCATAAGTCTGGCATTGTTTACCACTCGCACTGTATTTTATAAAACATTGCGTTCAAAGTTCAAATAAACTTTGTAATTATCTAAAATATTTAGTTACCTTCATTGTTTACTGCGACTGTTATAGGAAAAATCTGGAATATTTAGAAAAATTCTGTATAGAAAATGATCCCTACATCGAATAAAGGTGTTAGAGAATCGATATTGTTCCAAGTCATTTTTTTACCTGTGCGATTGATATTAATGAATATTTTTTTCCAAGCAGCTAATCCCATTAATCATACAAGTACATATTATACATCATACAAGTTCTTGAATTTTCAAAACTATGTCATTTAGAAGCGTTGTCACGTCTGATCTATATAGGCTATCAGGCCTATAGGCAAAAGCGTTCGCGCCAATACACGTGACGTGCAGACGTACATCACATATACGTGAGGATATGCGATAACCCATTGTCATTTCCGTGACTTGACAACAAAGCCGAGATAGTCGAGCTTTGTTAGCGCTAGTTTAATATATTGCTGATAAATATAATGATTTAGATGATTTTGCACCGAGATAATACTGTTATATATTATGATGATTCTGGGTGGCATTTGGGTTGCAGAGAGAGCAGGAGTGAACAGAATACGAGGGACGTTGAGCAATTTTCACTATGGAGATAAGCAAGAATGGAAAAAAAATGAGATTTTTTTTCATGTGCAGTGAAAATATCCTATACAATTCCTGATATTTGAAGCTAAAAATATAAAATGTGAAGGTCGAAATAACATGTTTATTTAATTTATTTTGCGTGTTCGCATTGTTTTAATTTGTGAAAGCAAACAAAACATTTAGATTTCAATTTTAAATACCAATATTTTTGTACTTGACTGTACAATTTCTATCTAGGATTGTTGAGCCATTTGCTTGATTTTCTAAGTAAGAGCGAGTATGGAACTACGAGCCCCGATGCATATGTTCTCGTCCAGTTAGACAGTTTTTCGAGATTATCCCGTTCATCCGGGGGAAAAGGTTTAGAGACAAAACCTTCACTATTCAATAGTAGTACTAAAGTAGTTTCTTTGAGTATAAAATATTTGGACTTAATAAATTGTCAGCCTCCGTAGCCTAGTTGGTAGTGACCCTGCCTACGAAGCTGGAGGTTCCGGTTCCCTTCTTTGTGTATTTATTTATCACAAATGTTTGTTCCTTGGTCATGGCTGTCTATGTATATAAGTATCTATATGTATCTATCTATATGTATCTATCTATTATATATATCGTCGCCTGGTACCCACATCACAAGCCTTAATTGAGCTTACCGTGGGACTAGGTTGATTTGTGTAAGATGTCCCAAGATATTTATAAAAAAAAAATTAAAAAAAAATTAAAAAAAAAATCAGAATAAAAAAAAACTATTTTACGAGAGGTATTTTTTTAAATTTTTTCCACAATTTTTAATTTTGTAAATAATCAATGAATGTAAAGAACGCCATTAATATTAAAGACGACATGGTACACCTGATGGACTGCGAATTTTGCGTCAAGCTTATAAGCGCGGAATGATGGTGGTGAACGAAAATATAATTTAGACACTGGTTTGTTAAAATCGATTTATTAAACAACAAAAGCGTACTTCAGATTGTTGTGTCTCTTGAAATGTAGTACATTAACCATGACTAACGTTCATACAATTTATCATTAGCATAATGTGATCATTTTTAAAATATTCAAATTGTAAAAATTGTTTCGAACTAGACGAACTCCACTGCATCGGGGCTCGTATTGTCACAGCGAGGAAATGCCGCCAGCATCCTCGGTACAATGCCACAAGGGCCAATCTTTGATATAGGTTAGGTTAAGTAGATTAGTTAGATTTAATCTATGTACATAAACTGTAGTTTTGAAAATAAAAAAATTGTCGCATAACTTATTCATATTTCTATATTTATAGCTTCCCACTTCTCAATTTCTCATGATAGAAAACATTCCGAACATCATTCAACTAAGATGTTTAAAAGACACGTTCCATCGGATTCGCACAAGAGTGGTATCTAAAAATAGCTTAAGGGTCGGATTCCCGATTTTGTCGTTTTAGACCTATTTTCGAACAAAGAATTTGTTAAGTAAATATAACTTTACAAACATATTTCTTACATGAGCTTATTCAGAAAGAACCCATGCAGAGGCTCCAATTGATATTATATTTTATATTTACATGGGTTTCCTAGAAATCGGCTCTAAATGTACCGAAAAATCAAAAAATTGCATATTTTTCGAACACGAAGCAATGCATGTTTTTCTTTGACGGGCATTAAATATTCATGTTAATTTAAAAGCCAGATAACTGAATTAGTGCATCAGGGCATATTCATATTTTTCCTCATAAAGACAACGGAGAAATTCAATCCTTAATTTAAGATTACGTATATTCTCCATACAAATGGCGACACGAGTCAAAATTCTCTTTTGACTCAGATGGCGCGAGCGCCTCCTCGAGGTCGGACGCACGCCAAATCGCTCCCGTTGACAGCTCTTTTTGACATTCAAAATGACATAAAATCATATACATACACGTCAAGGGATGCCAGTACTCAAAGTATCTTTAAATAAGTAGGGAAAATCAGAACGAAGAAATTCTTTCGAACCCCATCATTTATTTAAGTTTATTGTTATTTTTATGACGGAACACAAGAAAACTATAACAACTGATTCTGAATAAAACTCAATACTACCGAACACGTATAAGTTACATTCGCAAAAACGATTAAAAATGAAAAAAGTTTACGGATACGATTTGGTGTAATGGAGTTTATTTTCTATACTCTGGCAATAAAATACGTCATTTGAAAACACATGTGACGGCTAGAAGTCAAAACGATAGAATGTCGATTTAGTTATAATAATAATAAGAAAGATAGAATATGTTTGTTATATTAGTAGGTATACAAATTCAAAGTAATTACGAGTCTATAATTAATGGTTGATTTGTGGAATAAAATCTGTGCTCATCGCCACTGCGATTTCTGCGGCCACGATTTCTTGGTAAGAAAGTATATGCCGCATCTTCTCAGTAAGTACATTCTATATTGAAAGTAAATTATTTTTGAAATAAAAATATGAAAACTGATAAACTCTAAATTTATTCGTATGACATTTAGAGTTTTAATACTAGTCGTTTATAGTATAGTGTACCATTTAGATTTTTATCCACTGAACTGAGACAATTTCTCTCATCTTCTGAGATGTTTCTTTTGGTAGATAAACGTTTGACATATTACTGGTTGTTTCAGAGTCTATATTAAGCAGGACGTAAAGAGTAAGTAAGTAATCCTTACAGTTGTGTACACAAATACCGTGTGGTGACGGCAGTAAGAATACATTTGTCACCACACCAATTCTTCCCTCGGGTGTCACAAGAGTCGAAAAAGGGATTGAAGTGGCGATTTACATTTACCTCCTAATGCATCCACACGCATAAGTAATTACTTAGGGAAGTGGAACTGCCGATGAAGGCTAGAACGGAACTTCGGAATACTTTGGTGTTTTGTATGATGTGTGTAACTGGTTATGCATTTTAAGCAATGAAGATGGTCGTGTAATGTCATGGTATTGTCAAATACCAGTTCTGATGGGGTGTTTCCTTAGGAACCTTAGGATTCTGTATTATCATTTAAACATCAAGCATTATCATTTATGCATTTTAATGTGAGTAGGTGGAACTGCTGATAAAGACCAGAACGGAACCCCTTAACGACACGTGTTTCACTTTTGGCAGATATTTCTGATTGATTGTGTATGTTATGGAGCAAGTTCTGGACAAAGACCAGTTTAGATGGTAGGTTCCTTAACCCTTAAGGAAATAAGGGAACTGATAAATGTAGAGTATTTATGTAAGCTACTCTTTAAAAGAGGTTTCATACTATTGTACCTTTTTAGGGTTCCGTAGTACACTAGGAACCCTTATAGTTTTGCTCTGTCCGTCTGTCTGTCCGCAGCATAGCACAGTGGCCGTTAGTACTAGAAATCTGCAATTTGGTACAGATATACATAGTATTAATTATGCCGACAAAGTGGTAAAATAAAAAATAGAAAAAAAAATTCGGGTGCCTAACCTGGTGAAGTGTGAATGATTTTTTTATTTGCTGTAATCCTATAGTGTGCAGTGCATCGTTGAAGAGGTCTTTGAAAAAAATAAGAGATTTTCAAACAAAGTTTTTTTCTAAAGTCAATATTTTCAGAGATATCCGAAAAGTACGGAACCCTAGCATGAGCCGACATGCTCTTGGCCGGTTTTTTATTACCTCAGGAACTGCTAATATACAGGTTGTTCTAATGTATAAAAAAAGGAGTGTGGATTACAATGTGGATAACAAGATTTAATCATATCACGTCACCAGACCAGTCGCAGTCGTCGTCGTCAGTGGCAGAAGGGTAACGAAGGCTGTCATGAACTGCTCCTTGGTGAACCGAGGGAATTCCTGTTCTTAATAGTAACGCAAAAATGACGTAGGTACCTTGCATACATTTTAATGTTTTTATTTAACCTCGTGCCTACATTACAAGTAGGTATTTTATCCGTGCGGTGACGGAGTAAGAATACAAAAATCACCGCCCCTCTCTTCCCGTGGGTGTCGTAGGAGTCGACTAAGGGAAATACTGAGTAGCCAGCTTCTCAGCCGGTGGTAGGGTATTTTTACTAGTACCCGCCTGGTTGGCTACCACCGTACATTCGGTGTAAACGCCCGTGAAATGACTTACCTTCGTGTTTGCCGTGTTTCGGGGTCAGCCGGTGTATTTACCAGCATCTAGCGGGCCAGCAAGGCGGTGGCAACTAACAGGTTACTGATTGTCTCCTGTTCGTTGCCGCCGCGATTTGGGCTCTACTTTTCACTTACGATCAGGTGGAGTGGAGCCACTTTGTTGTGCCAACTTTATTTTTATTGGGTCGGCAACGCGCATGTGACACCCTGAGGTTGCAGGCGCCCATAGGCTACGGTGATTGCTTTCCATCAGGCGGTCCGTATGCTTGTTTGCCACCGACGTGGTATAAAAAAAAAAAAGGTACCTAGGATACATGTAGGTAAGAGGTAACTTTCGTGTTGCATTGAATGAATGAATGAAGGAATGAATGACTTTGTTTGTGAATATGCATTGCATATTGCACAAACAAAGTACCTAATAATAACGTTGCTTTTTTTCGGTAGGTACTATGTTTTGATTATAGCACGAGCAAATACTCGTACACGTTTATGTGACGTAGGTAACTCCAAAAATGGTAAATTACAAACATATTCTTGTAAATTCGACATTCTATTGCGTATTTTATACATTGGTAAAAATAAATGTAAACAATTAGAGACTCAATTTATTGTTCATTTGAATGACAATGTCTAACTTCGTGTGTTCGTATAAGCTGTTTTTTTCTGTTAAGATAAGAGTGCAAAGGTGGGATCCAAATTTATTTTAATTTAGGAACTTGAAACTTTAGTATTAATAAGGTATTTTACAAGAGTACAAGAAATTTAATTTAATCATTCCTTAAAGGTTAAAAGGGGATTACAATTTTTATTGGGTTGAAGTTTAACTTAAAGCTATGATATGAAAAAAGCAATAATATATCAGAGTGCAGGGAAATTTCATGATTGAGAGGGTTAAGTAGGGGTGTAGATTTTGTTTAAGGAGACTAAGGTAGACAATAAATTTAATGTAAATTACTAGCGCTAGAAAGATGGCATCTTTACAGAAGGTTCATCATCATCATCATCATATCAGCCGAAAGACGTCCACTGCTGAAAATAGGCCTCCCCCAAAGATTGCCACAATGACCGGTCCTGCGCCACCCGCATCTAGCGGACTGCTGCGACCTTCACCAGGTCATCAGTCCACCTTGTGGGGGGCCTGGCCGCCACTCAAGAACCTTCCCGCCCCAACGGCCATCGGTTCTACGCGCAATGTGCCCCGCCCACTGCCACTTCAGTTTAGCGATTTGGAGAGCTATTTCGGTTAGTTTGGTTCTGCTGCGGATGGTCTCATTTTTAATCCGATCACGCAGAGACTTGGGTGACTTTGAGCCTTCTTATGAGACCCATTGTAAGCGGCCACGTTTCAGTACCGTATGTCATCACTGGCAACACACACTGATTAAAGACTTTCGTCTTCAAACACTGCGGAATATTGGACGAAAATATGTGTCGTAGCTTCCCGAACGCTGCCCAACCGAGTCGGATTCGACGATTGACCTCATTCTCGAAGTTGGACCTACCTAACTGAAGGTTACTTATATAATTATTTGTATACAAAATGAGAAACCATTTTATAAAATTTAAAGCCTAAAGTGGTTAAAAGGTAGTTGAAAGTTTGTATGGAAATAGTGTGATTTGAAAGATAGCGACTTGATACGTCGTATTCCAACAGCTGATAAAAAATAAGACAAATCGATTTCAGCGTTTTTTTTTTAAATATTTATCCCTTAACACTTTCGACGCCGGTGACAGTGTTCACCGTCAAACAAGTGAATAATAATTGATAAAATTAAGGAGTGCCTGACGTGTCGCATAACGTCGATTGTCCTAAAATTTTTTGGCCGAGAATGTTTGGCATAGTGTTAAATGGCATACTACTCGTTTAGCCTACTTTATTTTGCGCATACACATTTAATACACCTACACTATATTTATCCTAATATTGATTACTCGAACGTCGAATTACCTTAAGCTTAATAATCATAATGTTCATTGTTTCCTACTGCTCAAACAGTAAATTTTCTTTGCGTCTACAATAAAATTGTTATGTCCGAAATTTCGTTGAAAAAAGCATATTAACAATATGGTGAATGGTTTAAAATAATGTTCAAGTAATAAGCCAGGCTGTGTGGTGACGGCAGTAAGAATACATTTATCACCACCGCAACTCCTCCTGCGGGTGTCGTAAGAGTCGACTTAGGGATTGAAGTGTCACTGACCATTATTTGATAAAAGATTGATGATGGGCAGCAGCGTCATCATAGTGGACACATTACTGCGATCGCCAATCCGCTTGCCCAGCGTGGCGATTATGGGCATTTACCTCCTATTGCGTCTATACGCATAGTTAATAGGAGAGGCCTACGTCCAGCAGTGGACTATCATAGGCTGATGATGATGATGATGATGATAAGCCAGGGTAAAACCGACTTGGAATGGTTAGGTTTCTAGGAAAGGCGGAGAGAAAGGCTTAGTCTATAAAATACTTAAGTATTTTTAATCAATTGTTTACCCATCCTCATTCTTGTAAACCCGAAAAATGGGCGACGGGGGAGTGAAGCGCCCCACAAGGGGGGCTCGGGGGGCTAAGCCCCCTGTATTAGAAAATAATGAATCTGTACCTCCCCTACTCTAACCTGGATAGGTTCGTTAGGTACCTTTTATCCCTTAGATCAGAAATAGAAGTCCCGCGCAGCGGGGCTTCGTCGACCAGTTCCTAGGTCTGATGACTAAAATTCTTTGGACAACAGGGTTGGGTGGTTTAAGGGAGGGTTAAGTTTAAGGAAAATATATTTTTAAAGGTCGTTCGTTTAAAGTAGTTAGTATTAGTACATTAAATAGTAGGACCATCACAATTATGCACAATTATTATTCGATACATACACATTAGACACGAAAATCATTAGGACAAACGATATTCAGGAACAACCAAGTTAGGATCAACAATTTCGGCAAAACACGACAAAATACCTATATATGTGCAACAATTTAGGCCATTAATTTTTCGGCGTAAAGTTGGTAGGCGACAAATTTTTCGAAATAAAAAAATTATGCCACCAATATAGACCCAAAATTAATTCCAACCTTTTTAGGGTTACGTGGTAAACGAGGAACCCTTATAGTTTCGCCATGTCCGTCTGTCCGTCTCTCCGTCTGTCTGTCCGCAGCATAGCTCATAGGCCGTTAGTATAAGAAATTTGCAATTTGGTACAGGTATACCTCCATATCAGTCACACCGAAAAAGAGGTAGAATAATAATAATAATAATAAATCATTTATTTCAGACTACAATGGTCCACATTACAAAATTAAATATATAGACAATTCAATTAAATATATGTAGACAATTAAATTAAATTAAATTATTAAATTAAATTAAATTAGAAAATTGAATTAAAATAAAATTTTACTAAATCTATCTTAAAACTACTTAACATTATTGTTTACATGAATCAGCATGCAATGATTCATGTAAGGGCAGTCGAACCTGCTGGAGATTAGCTTCAGGATGACGTTGTCGCTGGCACGCACTCTGCTGAGCAAGGACGCGCACCGCCTGCGCAGAGCGGTGAAGAAGCACGCGGTGCGCGCCTCCGCGAACATGCCTGAAGCACTGCAGTAGCGTGGCAGCCCCAGCATCACCCTGAATGCGTCATTGTATTGGACGCGAAGGGCGCTCAGAGATCTGCGAGTGTGGTGAGCCCACAGACTGCACGTATAAAGCGATGTACAGTAGGCTCGGAAGAGAGTGATTTTTACCTCCTTTGTACATCGCTCAAATCTGCGGGCCAGCATGTTTGCTCTAACCGCGAGCGCCCTACGCTCCCGCTCAATGTCAGCGTCATCCATCAGGTCGTCCTTCAGCACATGACCGAGATACTTAAACTGCCTGACACGATTGAGTTCCACCCCATTCAACCTAATCGGGGGCACATTTTCAGGCAATTTCGACCCGGACCTGAATATCATCACTTCACTTTTTTTAGAGTTATATATTAAACCGTGGCTGGCCGCATATCGCTCACATGTTGCTAGTAGTCGCCTTAACCCACAAACCGACGCGCTCAGCAACACCATATCGTCTGCATAACTTAGGTTATTTACACAAATACCATCTATGTGGCAGCCGACATGCTGACTACTGAGCGCGACGATCAGCGCGTTCACATAAACATTAAATAACTTTGGCGAAGTCAAACCACCCTGTCTTACGCCGCATTCCAACTTGTAAGACGTCGAGAGCCTATCAGCCCATCGAACATTATTTGTTTGGTTATTGTACCAATATTTAAATAAATTAATAACCATATTCGGAACTTTAAGCTCTCTAAGTTTGACCCACAGAATATCGTAGCTTACTAAGTCAAAAGCCTTAGATAAGTCTAGGAATGCGGCATAGACGGGCGTCTTACGTGTTGTATAGTACTTAACGACATGCTTAAGGCTCAGAATGGCTGACTCAGTGGACAGATCAGGCCTGAACCCGAACTGGTTGTCATGAAGTGATAAATATTTATCCAACTGAGCATTAAGCAAGCCATCAAGCACCTTAGCCATAATAGTGGCTAAAGAAATAGGTCTATAGTTATTTTTGTCCGATATATCTCCTACTTTACTTTTCACTATAGGCACTACTATTGTTTTCATAAGGTCCATAGGTAAGTACGAATGGCGAAGACACAGTGAATAAAACATTGCGAGTACTCTAGGAAGGTGATGTCCGGCATTCCGAAGATGCTCGACACTCAGACCGTCATGACCAGGGGATTTTCCTCTAGACATTTTTTTGAGTACTTCTGCTACCTCACTGGCCGTAAACTCAAGAACTGAGCCTTCAAAACTAGCCTCAGAGTCGAGCATCGACGAAGACGGTCCCAGTGGTGACCTAACTTCAAAATGATTTTTGAATAGCGTGGCTATTCCTTCTGGGTCCGTAACTCCGTTGACGCTCACCGGCAGACCAGGCGTGGGATTTAGTTTATTTGTGCTCTTCCAAAAGTTCCGGAAGTCATTCCTCGAGTGGTGTGATGCCAGTAAGTCCATTTTAATTTGATCTTGATGGTTTTGACACCACCTTAATCGCGACTTAAATATTTTACGGCTTTTACACATAGCCTCGTATAAATTACCCGCCGCAGGTCTCCCGGAGTTGTCCCAGATCTGAAAATCTAGCCTGGCCTGCCTGTGAGCTTCACCGATATGCTTATTCCATCCAACAACACATTTTTTCCGCCTGGTACAGCTAGTGTTACCACGATAACTCAAAGTAGCTGCTAGAATAAAATATATTAAAACATATTCAGGCACCTCCCCTATAAGTAAAGTCGGGATGTTTTTTTATTTTGCTGTAATCTTATAGTATGGGGTATTGTTGAATAGGTCTATAAAAAAAATCGGGTTACAAAAGAGAGTTTTTTTTGTAAGTTAACGTTTTCGGAATTAACCGCTAGGTTTTCTTGCCCCAGGGTCCGCTGGATGCGGGTGACGCAGGATCGGTCATTGTGGTAATCTTTGTGAGAGGCCTATGTTCAGCAGTGGACGTCTTTCGGCTGATATGATGATGATGATGATGGATGATGATGATGACATTACGATACAAGTGTGAAAAAAATAATGGTTGGCGATAAAATAAAACACGACTGATAGGAGTGTTTTAAATCGACACGAGATTTTAGGGTTCCGTAGTAAACTAGGAACCCTTATAGTTTCGCTATGTCTGTCTGTCTGTCTATCTGTCTGTCTATCCGCAGCATAACTGAGTGACCGTTAGAATTAGAAATTTGCAACTGAAATGTGTACATATTAATCCAGCCGATAAATTGATAGAATAATATACAAGGTGATCCTGTTAACTATGCGTATTGCAGCATTAGGAGGTAAATGCCCATAATCGCCAAGCTGGGCAAAAGGGTTGGCGATTGCAGTAATTTGTCCACTGTGACGATGCTGTGCTGCTGCTGCTCATCATCAATCTCCTATAAAGAAATAGTTATTTGTTATACAAGGGTGCAAAGTTGTATTTTACCCGCGAGCATGAAATTGAAACACGAGCAAGCGAAAGGATTCCATATTCCATAGTTGAACCACGAGCGAAGCGAGTGGTTTTAAAATAGAAACCTGAGGGTCTATATCGACTCGCATAAAAGTATTGTTCCGAATATTATCTCGCATAAGAATTTTACGCCGAAAATTGTTTCGCCGAATTATTGTTTCGCATATTTTTCATGTGTCTAAGTTTTTGCGCCTAAAGTCGTCTGTGCGAAACATTATTCATCCTAATGCTTATTGTGTCTAAGATTCCTTTGCCGAAATTGTATTATGCATATATTATGTTTGATGATCCTAATTTTGTACATTCTAAAATTGCTGCTAAACATAACGCCTACTAAAATGAAATACGATCCGCCAACATGTCGACGGAGCCCCTGGCGGGGCTCCTATTTCCGCTCTAAGGGACAAAAGATACCTAACGAACCTATCCAGGTGGATTACATGATTTTGAAATGTTCTTCTTTTTCATGCGGGGGGCTTCGCCCCCGAGCCCCCCTTGTGGGGGGCTTGGCCCCCCCGTCCCCCCTTATTTGGTCTTTCTCCTAGCAGCTGGAGCAGACCTAGTATTTGTATTGTAAAAGTCTAAGATTAATGTTTTAACCTAACTTAACCGTATCGGTTCTGCCCCTCTCGTTTTTCTGCAATCAGGTTATCTACAAATAGGTAATTCCATTTGATAGACGTGACAACTTAATATTGATGTAGTTTAAGTTAGTTTCAAAGACAAGTGCGATTATTTTAGCCACTCTAATAATAATGCGAAATATTTTTTATGACAATCAATATTAGTAATATTACATTTTAGATAATTTCATAATCGGCATACGAATATTCGGAAAAACATACTTTAGGACTTCTGTATTTGTATGCATAAAAATAATTCGGCGAAACGATTATTATGCCATTCAACAATATGCCAAATGTTTCGGCCAAAACATTTTCTGCGCAATGAACATTATGCGAAGAGACGGGCACCCAAACCTGAGCGTAGAAAGTGTTTTAACTTAAGAGAAGTAAAATACGTTTGCACCCGTGTGTAACTTTTCCCCCACTATAGCGAGGAACAGGAGAAAGTTTCTGATTTGAATGAAAAAATTGAGGATATACTTCATGGTATCAGAAGTGCTGAACCACCACCAGTTTTCTTTTTTATCTTTTAATTTCCAAGTTTTGCCCATTCAAAGTTAAGAGTGGGGTCAAAATCCTGCTTGTACAAAATCCGACCAAATTTTTTTCTATAAGAAGTAACGAAATAATCATACGTCGCACTCCAGCGGGCAGTTTGGTGGCATGTCATAGGGTGGATCGATTTTTTTATTTTCGGGTAATCATAAAATAATCTTTACGAATCGATACTATGCGGCTAGAAAAACAAAAAATGTTATGACCATTTTTGGATATTTTATCATTATGAACCCCATATAGAAGCCTGAAGATCGGCCTTATTTTTAAGGTTTTTCAAGAAAACTCGGATGAGCAAGGATATTTTCTGTTTTAATTTTATGGATAAACAAAATAAGATTGTTTTTCATAAATTTAAGATTTGTGTGATTTAATTTTATGAAAATTGTTCGCAGTATCTCCAAAAAATAATTTTCAACTTTGAGGCTCTTGGGGCAGTACTTCCCGAATGATTATCGGAAAAAGATATATTGTTGTAGATGTTACTTTTTAGACAGGTTATTCCTATATGCGGCCCTTTCAGAAAATCCTGAAAAAAAATTTTGGTCCATACATTGAAGTATGAAAAAAAAATTTTTTTTCGAATTTTTGGAACCGCTAGCCAATAGAATAATAGTCGTAAAAAGTAACATTCTTTAACAATATACCTTTTTCTGATATTCATTTGGCAAGTACTGCCCCAAGAGCCTCAAAGTTGAAAACCAGTTTTTGCCGATACTAGTTATAATTTTCATATAATTAAATTGTGCAAATTCTAAATTTATGACAAATAATGTTATTTGGTTTCTACATAAAAATAAAACCGAAAATATCCACGAACTACTGACTTTTCTTAAAAAAACCTTAAAAATAGAGTCGATTTTTGGGCCTATAAACGAAGTACAAAATAAAAGTAAATACAAAAATGATCATAATATTTTTTGTTTCTCTAGCCGCGAAGTATCGATCTATAAAGATTATTTTATGAATTTCCAAAAACAAAAAAATCGATCCACCCTAATTGTCAATATGATAGATAAGGTTCACAAATACATCAATTCATTTTCAAATAAGCAGAAATATTTGTACGTAGTATTTGGTACCTAGTATTTATAATGTACAATTCTAAATATATTAGAAACTAAAGTAGTACGTTAGTAACGTATTATTTTTTAGTATTCATTCAATTTTAAATAAAAATACAAAAGACTAGTATGTAAAATATTTAATTTACTTAAGTAGATATGTTATGCGAATATATTATTAATATTTTTTCCAAATTGCCGGCGGTCAACGGTCAATGAAGTGTGTTTTGGTTAACATTATTTGTAGTCTCAACCTCTTCGTTTTGAATTAGACTATTTATCATTTTTAGTGTCGATTCCCCGGATTCGATTTTAAGACAATTTGTAGTTTCAGATATACTTGTTTTCCTTTAGGGTGCAGGCGTACTTTTCACAATTTGTTCATAGTCTTATTTATTACATTAAAGGAAGACTGCATTGGCAAATTCGAATTTTGCAAAAATTGTATGTTATTTTTTATCTCGGAGAAATGTGTAATTGTGTATTATGAATAAACTTCACTTCCTCTTCTACGCAGGCTATAGCGAATACACGTTTTGATTCTTTTAAACGAATTCAAATAAACTGTTACAAATACTAAATACATTTTAATAAAGTTAAGATTTTTTTTTTTGTAAACCTTACGTTGCCACGAAACTAGAGTAAACCGCTAGAGTGCGACGTATGGAAATAATTATTACTTTGTCAATATATTTTGTAAACGCAGTTAGAAATACGTGGTTTAATTTTTTCGGTTTATTAACAGGCATGGTGTATACATATACAGTCAATTTCAATCGCCTGGATTTAATTCAAAATTTTCTCATTGAATTCATAGGCATTTAAAAGTTTAAGGTCATATTAATTTTTAATTTATATTTTTCTATTACAAGTAGTTCCTCTAACACATTTATATTTATTTTACAAGATGAACACGGCAAATAATTATTTCGTTACCTTTTATATTAAAAAAGTTATGCCTGTTTTTCCACAATCACGAATTCAATGACCCCACTCTGAATTTTGAAAGGGCAAAACTTGGAAACTAAAGGATAAAAAAGAAAACTGATGGTGGTTAAGCACTTCTGCCACCATGAAGTATATCCTCAATATTTTTCATTCAAATCAGAAACCATGCAGCACACCCGATTTGTTGATTTCACCTGGAAGGACCCTTTACTATTATTTCGTTCGGTTGGTTGGTCTTTCTTGAGTGAAGTCTTTTGATTTCTTATGATTTTTTAACACTTTTTTCCTAAGTTTTCAGCTTTGTTCAAATGGGGAACAAAAGAAATAAACGAACACTGACGTCGTCTATACCAAGAAATAAAATAAGGTATGTGCGTTACAACCCGCAAATGGTAGGTATATAAACCCCTATTATTTCCATTTGCAGGTATAAGTATTCTTTTTTTATAGGTATATAATATACACGGTGTTACGCGAGCATTGCGAAAGATTTTAACTATGCATTCTAGACATCAAAATAAACAAAAAATATTATGAGACCTAATAATGTCAATTCCACCAAAAAAAAAATTTTTTTTCTTTTTTTTTTAGGGCGATTTGAATACTTTTTAACATTTCCAGTATTTTTTATCATAACAACAATTTGTTTAAATTATTTAGTTCAATTGTTTTTTTTTAGGTAGAGGTTATTTCGTCAAGTCTATTCGTATTTTTTGATTGTCAGGCAAAAGGTGTGGTAATATTAGAACACATTGTGGTAGCATTGTAATCCAAAAGAGTTACGTCGAAAAACTTATTTCGAAAAAAGGTTGATTATCTCTGAAACCAAGCCGAATCCAGGACATTTTATATAACATTAAAGACTCTAAATATGGTCAGGAATCCAGCATTAAAATCTTTCGGAATGCTGACGGTACACCGTGTACAGACAGGGTGGAAATTATTTTTGGGTCAGTGAGCAGCTACCAGATCCAGAGTAGCTACGCGAAAATGGTCTTATATGACCTTCCTCGATTTTAAATTAATGAAAATTGGCGTTTACTGATTTTGGTAAAAACATACAGGTTGCGAGAAAATTGTCATTTTTGATAAACTTTTTTGATGCCAATCGATCCTGTTTCTGTTCAGGATCAAAAGCTTGTATGGGAGCAAAAAAAATGTCTCTCTCTCCTATTTAAGAGCTTTGCTCTTGTCGGTGTAGCTCAAAGCATGCTCTCTACATTCCTCGATCCCAAGCCATCTCTTTCAGGTTTTGATACGACGTGACTTTCACGTTCTCCTTGATTTGTTCAATGTAATTTCTCCTTGGTCTTCCTCTTCCACGCCTTCCTTCAATCTTCCCCTCAACTATGCATTTTATGAGATTGTCATGTCGTATCAGATGGCCCAACATCCTACCTCTTCTGTTCTTTATAATGTCCATAAATTGCCTCTTCTCCTTAACCTTGTCTAACACCTCCTCATTCGTCACTCTCCTCCAAAAAAAATGTAATGGCTAGAAAAGCCGCAAATCGAGATAATGAATATAGCTAATGTTTCCACACAGTATTATTGTCATTTAGCATAGGAGGACTAATTATCGTGACAGATGATGCAATTAAACTTTCACTTTTTTTCCATAGTAAATGTATAAAAACAGCTTTCTTGAAATTTTGGCTTTTTTATACATTGCTATAAGTTGACCCCTAAGAAACTATTGGTACTGGATGGCACGAATGAAATCGATTGACATAAAAAAATGAAGCGTGAAAAAAATATTTTTTAACATTCATACAATTTGTATTAGCGCAGCTTGGTCTAAATGGCGGGAGGTTACAGGAGTCATCTGCGATCGCAGAATACCACTTAGACTCAAAGGGCTAGTGTATAAGTGCATTATCCGCCCAGTCCTAATCTATGGCGCCGAGGCGTGGCCGGTTCTCGGAAGGCACGTTCAGGAGCTTCGCGTTACAGAGATGAAGATGCTGCGATGGATGTGCGGCGTTCCGCGTGCTGACCGCATTCGAAACGAGTACATCCGTGGTAGCCTCGGAGTCCGTGACGTAGCGGAGAAGCTTCAAGAATGCCGTCTTCGGTGGTTTGGTCACGTTTGTCGTAGGCCACCTGATTACGTAGGAAACATATGCCTTAACCTAGCCCTTGACGGCCCCCGACCCCGCGGCAGACCAAAGAAGCGATGGCTAGATGTCGTGAAGGCTGACATGAGTGTGAATGGGCTTACAGTAGAAGATGCCCAGGATCGCGTAAAGTGGAGGAAATGTAGCAGGAAAGCGGACCCTGGCAAAGGCCGGGATAACGATAGGTAGAGGAAGAAGATTCATAAAATTTGTATGGGAATATTGGGAATTTTAAATCTCGATTTGTGGCTTTTCTAGCCGAAAACTTTTTTTTGGGTCTATACAAGCTTTTGATCCTGAAAATAGACAGGATCGATTTTTTTTCTAGCCGGTAGACGTGTCCCACTGCTGGGCAAATGCCTCTCCCTCAGATCTCCACAGCACCCGGTACGGTGCCAAGTCTGGCCAATTGTTGGCGAAGGCGTCCAAGTCGTGCCGCCATCTCCGCCTGGGCCTGCCTCGTCCCCGCCTAGTTTGCGGCATCCACTTGGTGGCTGTAATAACCCACCTTTCTGGATGCATGCGGTAGACGTGGCCGGCCCAATCCCACTTTAGCCTGGCAGTATTTTCACCACGTCAGCTATGCGTGTTTTGGAGCGCAGCGTAGTGTTCCAGATCCATCCTCGTTACACCTAAAATGCTGCGCTCCATTGCTCGCTGCCAGACCTTCAATTTGGACGTATGACTTTCAGTGAGTGACCATGTTTGGGCACCGTAGGTTAGGACGGGCAGGGTACACATGTCGACTAGTTTGCGCTTCAGTGACATTGGAAGGTCGCCCTTCATTAGCTCTTTCATGGACCAGTAGCTCTTCCAGGCATTTTGAACACGGCGTTAAACTTCCTTGCTGAAAGAGACTAGCTGGCCCAAGTAGATATACTCATCGACATAATGTATCGTCTGCCCGTCTACCTCGACCCTATGTTTCGTGCCGTTAGTCATCACCTGAGTCTTTGTGCGATTCATATGAAGTCCAACTTGAAGGCTTGCGTTATTCAGGTCTTGGAGCATTGGAGGATCGATAGGTATAAAAAAAAGTTTGTCAAATGTGACAATTTTTTTTCTCGCACCCTGTATGTTTTTTACAAAATCTGTAAACGCCAATTTTCATTAATTTAAAATCGAAGGAAGGTATTCTATGACCATTTTCGCGTAGCTACTCTGGATCTGGTAGCTGTCCTCACTGACCCAAAAATAAGTTCAACCCTGTATGTGTGTAAACAATAGATAAGTGCGAAAAAATGGTCATTTTTGACAAACTTTTTTTATGCCAATCGATTCTGTTTCTGTTCAAGATCAACAAAAAATCTACTTGGATTTTTCTCTACTCTTATAGTATGTTAAAAAGACGCGGAAGATGACCTAATAAAAATGTACTTGGTTTTTGGCGGAATTACCCTGAAGCCAGATCTCCTATTCTAGTAGTACTTACAGTTTGAGAGTAAATCGTCTATGACAGACGGCCATGACGAATCTATAAGGTTTCCGTTTTTGTCATTTTGGCTACATTATGGACACTTTAAATCGTCCTATTAAACATATTGTGAAAACACAAATCAAATTATTTATTAACTAAATATTTTGATTTGTACTTTTAATTTTTCTCTAGTAGTCACACTACTTAATACTATATAAATTATAAATATTAGATGTCATATACCAAAGAAAAACGACCAAGATCACCTATGTCCGAGGTGGGGATTGAACCCACGTACTCAGCTTTCGCGGCTGATGCCTGTACCCCTCGGCCACTCGGTCTTAGCAACCACCGGTCAAATTTCTCGGGTATATGCAATCCATTACAAGGCTAGGCGCCTTTGACCATTCTCTAAGGGCAATCACTAACTACATGCCTGCACCTCCTATTTAGAATACTTTACAGTTTTCTAGAATAGCTAGAGAGAGATGGTGCTGCCATCTATTGAACATATTGTGAAAACACAAATCAAATTATTTATTAACTAAATATTTTGATTTGTACTTTTAATTTTTCTCCAGTAGTCACACTACTTAATACTATATAAATTATAAATATTAGATGTCATATTCGCGGCTGATGCAGGCATCAGCCGCGAAAGCTGAGTACGTGGGTTCGATCCCCACCTCGGACATAGGTGATCTTGGTCGTTTTTCTTTGGTATATGACATCTAATATTTATAATTCGTCCTATTAATTTTTTTAAATGAATTATAGAATTAATGGACGATTTATTGTTTTAGAGCAAGCGATCCTACTAATGAAACGCAGTCAACGAGTCTACCCCATTAAATGGGGCAACGGAATTCCTCTGGCAAATGAAACCGCCTCAGACAATGTGTAAGGACACAGCTTTCTGCTAGTCATCGATTTCTAAGAATGAACCCAACAAAAGTACAATAAGATGTAATAATAATCATACAGTATATTATGATCATCCTCCAGCTCCTCATCAAACCCGCACTATTACACCATACAGTAGTTTTGTCACCAAAGGCATACTAAACTTCAGCTCAATTGGGCCTATAGATACCTTTCAATTCTTCATCAGGTCAGGTTCATCTATTGTATTGTTATCGAAGTTAAGTAAGCATACTTCTCCTCTCACCACAATCGGCCCACCAAAATCTGGTTCAATTAATCGTTGCAATATTTGTAAGCATACGTACATAACGTAGGCACAGCTACAAAAGTCGGTATGTGGTTTTTTTTGGTTTTTGGATTTTAACGCCATTTTGAACCTTTCTAGAAGACTATCTATGTATAATAGTTCAGGATTTATGAAATTTATCATCATATCATCATCATCAGCCTATGATAGTCTACTGCTGGACTTAGGCCTCTCCTTTTAATTACGCGTGTGGACGCATAAGGAAGCAAATGCCCATAATCGTCACGCTGGGCAAGCGGATTGGCGATCGCAGTAATGTGTCCACTATGATGACGCTGCTGCCCATCATCAATCTTTTATCAAATAATGGTCAGTGACACTTCAATCCTTTAGTCGACTCTTACGACACCCGCAGGAGGAGTTGGGGTGGTGACAAATGTATTCTTATTGCCGTCACCACACGGCCAATGAATTTTAGCTATGTGATATCATACATTAGCGGGTTGGATTCCCGATTCGAATGTAGCAGGTTCGATTCCCGGTTTAACCATGAAATAATTCAAAATGCAATTCAACTTGTTTTTGTAAATCGAAATAATGTCTTCTTTCAGTAAGATGTTCATTTACAATAATTAAGGTATTTTTTCTCCGACCTCGCGATATTTTTTTTTCATACAATTGTTTTTCAAAAAAAATTAATGCTGTTTTATTTAGTTTTAAAAATAAAAGGAATATTCTTTCAGTAAAATATGCTGAGTTCAGTGCGGCTAAGTCCGGCAATTTATATTTTATTTTGAAGGAAAGTCCGTCATATGCGTCTTATACTGTTCAATTAGGATCGGAAATCAGTTGGTGGACGGACTTTCCTGATAGACGGTCTTACCCGCATTGACCTTATCTATGATATTTAAGGTACTTTCCCTCCATGTGGCATCGCCGTGGGACGCCCTGTATGATCAGTACATACGAGTACAGGCTGCTCGCGAGCATTGCGAGTTACGACATATTTTAATGCTGTATTCCTAGCCATAGTTAGAGTCTTTAATGTTATATGAAATTTCCTGGATTCGGCATGGATTAGAGATAATCAACCCTTTTTCAAATAAGTTCGAGTTGTGATAATACTGATAATAAATACTCCAATATTTAATGCCCTCGCTGGGATTTGAACCCGGATCTTCCAGCATCGTAAGCACATTCACTACTAAGTAGGCTACGGAGAAGGCTGACTAATAATATAACTTATCTAACTCTTTTATTATAGGAACCAGGAGCTGCCAGAGGAAGAGCATGAATTTATTATAAAGAAAGGTACTAGTCATGTAAATAGTCCAATTACAGGGCGACGGATAATGAATGTACAATATTTTCTGGATCAATTAGCTAAGATCAATGATCATGGCCCATAATTTGGATGTATTTTTTCTTATATGAAAATTAAATCTGAAAAATGAAAGGGATTGCACTCGAAATTCAATTTTCGGTGTGAAATGTGCAAGAGAAATTTAATGTCAGTTCTGATGAACGCTCAGCGATGATAGTATGGATGTAAACCATAAAGATGTTTCAGCTATGATGTCTATGGGATCAGGATTTTCTCATTAGGAAGTGCTTACTTCTAAATTTAAAATGCCTGGCCTTACTCCTAAATTATATTTGGCAACTCAAAACACAGTTTGAGAGTGGTGAGAAAGAGTAGCAGCATATTGTATTTCCAATGCCGCCAAAAAAAACAGACTGCAATAATATCTCAACGAAATGTTATTTTTTTAAGTAGGTAGTAACACTACGATGTACCTATATAAAGTTAAATATTTGATCCCATATACCACAGAAAAAATATCGATGCTTACCAACGCCAGAGGTGGAATTTGAACCCAACGTCCTCAGCTTTCGTGGCTGATGCTTAAACCACTGGAGTGGCCGAGTGCGGCTCCAAATCCCACCTCTGGCGTTGGTAAATTTCGATATTGTTAATTTAGTACCTATATAATGACATCAAATATTTAAATTAGTGAATGTCATAATTTTTTTAGGATCTACTTTTTTCTTTTAACTGTAATTCTTCAATTTACAGTTGTAATTGTGTATAATAAATAATAAAAGTCTTAATGTTTTACCTATGTGCATTTTTATTTTTATAATTAATGCAATTTAATTTAGTAAAATAAGCTCCCTAAAACCTGAACTGCTGGTAAGTCACATAATAATTATACAGATGTAATGCATAACTCCATTCGTTTGGCTTTTCATGGAAACTACTTCACCAAACATTACACCGAAGCGAATTCTGTAAATGTCAAATTAGTATGGACTCGCAAATGGGCGTCGTTGGCACTGTGCATGTGCAATCGTTGGTGGACTCTTGTGCGTTTGACGCACACAGCAGTGGGAGAGTTGAATGTCTACGCTTCATAAAAGCTGGTGGTAGTGAATACTTAGGGCCTATATTCAACAGTATCGTGTTCCGATCAGAAAAAATAGTTTTTTTTTTATTATGGTGGACTAATGGCTTGCCTTACAACCAGTTGGTCAAACAGGCATACTCTCGCACCAAGTCAATTTTGTTTTCTCTTACTATTATTTTCTCCGCGGATTATTTTCTCTTACTATTTCCTAATCAGAATACGATGCTGTACAGTCGCCATCTGATAGCATGCTCAGATATTTTTGAGTGCCGTGGTCGCTCGGATATATCTGATGGTGACTGTAACAAATTGATTGATCTGTATTGAAAATCCATTTTCAGTACAGATTTTTGCCGCACTAGTGCGAGAACTATTATACCTATAAAAATATTTTTCATCACACTTGCTGTCTAAGCGCGCCATTGCTTGCGCGCGTAGCTGGAGTAATAGAAAAGGGAAATTCCCTAGGGAGTAATAGAAATGCCAGTACGTCATTTAATAATATTATGTCTTAAAACTTATTTTTTGGTTGGCAAGTGTGATGAAAAACATTGTATGCATCACGGTCGGTAAGCGGAATACTAATTCGAGTCATAAAAGCCCTCCGCCTAATAGCGTCGGGCTTCTAACACTCTCGTTAGTAATTCCGTACTTACCTCCCTTGATGCACAATGTACTATTACACGCATTGGTTACAAGCCCGATATATTAAATCTGTCTTTTGCATTGCATTGAGACGACTCGAAAAGACAAGGATAGTCTTATAAAATCTATCCCTCTCTATCTTTTTTACCATCTAGTACTTTGACAAGTGTAATTTTTCAAAAGAGGTAGTGATAAATTACAAACTCGGCCGCTTTCATTAAAAAAATCACCAAGGGTCAATGACCCCGCTCGGTAAAATGAGGTAGTGTGCGTGAAGTGCGCGTGTGTGCGAAATGGGGAAATTTGACAGAATCTGTAAAATTTCCCACATCTATCCGACCCTTAATATCAAATCAATAAAACAATCCGAATTCACGTTCTGCCCAAAGTCGCCATATCGGCCGACTACAGTTTGATTTGTTCCCGCCAAAGACAAACAAACTAAGAGACACCGATAATATAATAATAGATAATAAAATCTTGGTACTGTTTACCAAAAGTATTACTAAACTATAATTAAAATAAATCTAAACCAGGCGCCTGCGGCATGGTACCCAGGACGCTGGCAGCATTTCCTCGCTGGATTATCAGACTAATACGTTGAGCGAGAAAGCGGCGGCTTGGGTCTCCCGTCCCGTCTCGTGTTTAAATGTTTCGAAAATTACCACCAACGTTTTGGTAACGCGAGTTTGTTAATTTAATAAGCCATAAAATCTCGTTTAGTTAACGAAACCTTAAATTACGATGAATAAACGCAAAAGATTCGCCGTCTGTTCGGTTTTTTGTCTACGGTACCCGTCAAAGTTGGCATAGTTTCAAGTATCGGCACCGCACGTCCTTACATGCGTGGCTTGAATGGAAATAACGGCCGGAATATTTTTTCCTTTCAAAACGAATATATGTTATGGCTAGTTATTGATTCGAACTGAACTACGGATCTGCAACAGTTTTTCCGTCCTTTTAACAGAGTAAAAATAATGGCACTAGAAATAATAGTACATATTACATCAGAGGCCGGGAAAATGAGGATTTCCGGCCAAGTTGGTACATAATAAAAATAAATTCTTTCTGTATTTCGCCGTTATACTTACTTTACTTTGTATATTACTTACTTGATGGAAAATACACCCGTATTCAGAGAGAAAGTAATAGTACATTACTATAGAGGACGGGAAACGAAGGGTTACAGGCCAAGTAGATATATCTGGCCGAAGGAACAGAGGCCAGATAGGAATACGCGGCCTGTAACCCTGTTTCTCGCCGAGATTTGTATAGTGCTTTTCTCAAACTTGCCATGAAATAAAACGAACTGATTTCGCCGAACCATACTATTTGATTTGTAAATGAACCAATAGTACAGTATCGTACAACATTAAAAAAAACATTCGCGCCTAACTTTTTTTTTAATCTGTTTGAGGTATCCTTTTACCTGTTGGTATAGACATTAATTCTTAGGTTTTTTTTTTTTCTGTGGCTGAATGTCAAGACCTAGTGTCACAATTTGACGTTTCAAAACAAAAGACAGTTTGTTTGCAGTCCTAGGTGTGAAATAAATACATGAAATCTCTTTACATATCATCTTAGCATATGACACCGGATACATAGTATTTCCGGGCTTAATTTAAAGTAAGTAACATCAACATTACGTAGCAAGTTTGAGAAAAGTGATTTTTCTCAAACATGCAATGAAATATTGTCTTTACATTCCTTAAAATAGACTAGGAAATGTCGCTTTCAGGGTACAGTAACTCACTGGGATAGAAATGGAGGCTACGGAGGCTGACAAAATAAATACCGTAAACTGGGGTTACTTTGAACTTTGGGGTTACATTGATAAAAACTTCTTTAATTTTATAATCGCGAATATCTTCCGTTACCAAACGCATCTGTATATATTGTTTGTAAGTCTGGCAAGAACGATAGTTATCCTTATTAATTCTTTAGACACTTTGAATGAGTACGGTCGTTAGAATAGCGTGTCACGTGTTTATATTTACGTATACTTTTTGCTATTTTTCGTGTATAAAATAACTTCTAAACTAACAATAAGGGTAGTGAGGTAAACGGTTCTTAATCACAATTAACTTGTCACAAGTGTGTTTAGGTATACAAATATAACGTTTTTGGGGTCTTCAATTCAAACTAAGTACTTATAACAATTGTTTTTATTCAATGGGGTGTCTTTGATCACCTACATGGGGTTACATTGATCAGAATCTTACGTATAGTTGGTTATGGTATGTCTATCCATTTGACTGTTTATTTTATAAGAAGATTGTTCTCTCTTCAATGTTTGATTTTTGTTTTTAATAAAGTTGAATACGGAATTTTTTTTATTTTATTTCGGGGTTACTTTGATCACAAATATTTGATCAAAATAACCCCAAAACGACGTTAATTATTGTAATTTTTGATACTGCGAACGGATTTATTTATTTCCTTAGGAGAAAGTACTCCTGTAAGGGTTAACATTCAATTACCCTCAAAAAAACATAAGGTATCAAAGTAACCCCAATGTCAGTTTAACTTTGATCACAACGTTTTATTTTTTTATCTTCATACATTTTAAAAGTAGCGTTTCAATTTTTTTTACCGAGAAAGATAACAAAAAGTTGATGTTACTATTTTATTTTTGGAATTTTTTACGCCTAATTTTAGAAGATATTGAAGTTTAAACTTTAAAATTGATCAATGTAACCCCAGTTTACGGTAAATAAGCAAAATATTCGCCGTCTGTTCGGTTTTTTGTCTACGGCACCCGTCAAAGTTGGCATAGTTTCAAGTATCGGCACCGCACGTCCTTACATGCCTGGCTTGAATGGAAATAACGGCCGGAATATTTTTTTCCTTTCAAAACGAATACATGTTATGGCTTGTTATTGATTCGAGTTGAACTACGGATCTGCAACCGTTTTTCCGTCCTTGCAACAGAGTAAAAATAATGGCACTAGAAATAAAATAAATTCTTTCTGCATTTCGCCGTCATACTTACTCGTACTTAACTTTGTAAATGCAACACTTACTTTTTTTTTTTTTTTTTTATACCACGTCGGTGGCAAACAAGCATACGGCCCGCCTGATGGAAAGCAGTCACCGTAGCCTATGGGCGCCTGCAACCTCAGGGTGTCACATGCGCGTTGCCGACCCAATAAAAATAACGTTGGCACAACAAAGTGGCTCCACTCCACCTGATCGTAAGTGAAAAGTAGAGCCCAAATCGCGGCGGCAACGAACAGGAGACAATCAGTAACCTGTTAGTTGCCACCGCCTTGCTGGCCCGCTAGATGCTGGTAAATACACCGGCTGACCCCGAAACACGGCAAACACGAAGGTAAGTCATTTCACGGGCGTTTACACCGAATGTACGGTGGTAGCCAACCAGGCGGGTACTAGTAAAAATACCCTACCACCGGCTGAGAAGCTGGATACTCAGTATTTCCCTTAGTCGACTCCTACGACACCCACGGGAAGAGAGGGGCGGTGATTTTTGTATTCTTACTCCGTCACCGCACGGATAAACTGTATTACTTGTATTACTTGATGGAAAAAAAATTGTACATTACATCAGAGGGCGGGAAAATGAGGATTTCCGGCCAAGTTGGTATATACGGATACGGATGGTATAAGGGATAGGTAACGAGGCCCGGAATCCGTTTTCACGCCGAGGCATGTATATTGTATAGTACTTTTCTCAAACGTACAAAAAAATACAAAAAAAATGACAATGTTGTCGAAATTGAAAAAAAATATATTTTTCCCTGAAAAGTATGAAATTGCATTTCCATCCACATATCCACATATATTATTATCCTGGTTATATATATATTTCACAACCATGGTTGTTTCTATGAATTTAAGTATATAAGCAAAAATTGTCGCTTTAGTACTGCTACACAGGTCTTCATTGAACTTATAAGGCTAAGTTAATTTATGTAACATTTTCCCTCAATTTTAATAATTCGTTTTGTCATTGATAATTTTTAAATTCACATGTTGGATACAACAAAACGAGTTCAACAAAGGTCCAAAAATCCCGTTAGTATTATGAAACAGCGATTTTTTATAAAGGATCCACTCGGCTATTATTCACTATTAATAATCCCGACCTGCGTAACATTTCGAGCGAGGGCGAGGGCACTTTAGTCTTTGATCCGCGACTCGGATCCACTCAAATCGAATAAATCATGTTAAGTTGCGAGGCTCACTTTTAGTTTCATTTTTGGACATTGACGAAGTTAATCGCCCGTAACTTTGGACTCCTGATTTATTCATGGTATAGTCTATATAATCGGCATGGATAAACTTTGTTCATAAAATACTGTAGCTACGTAAGCAATAAGTATTTATTACCTGTAGCCGTACCATGACTTTACAAGTATCGGTAACGTTAGGTTTTTCTCGATACGGAAAGCAGGCAATCGCGCTCGCTCCAATATGTCAGTGCGAGCGCGATATAGTGCATTATATATCCAGAAAAAACAGTACCTATACGAGTATCATGATATTTAACTACGAGGACATAATAAAACCATCTAACTACATGTAACCAAAATGTGGATTATCTCTCGTACTAATATAAATAATTTAATTAAAAAACTTTAACTTTTGTTCAGACCTAAAATGTTTGAATTTGATCGAAGAATGATATCGATTTGAATTTGACAAGCATATAATTCATGCAGTGTTATTTTTTTGCAATTCTGCAATGGCATAAATGTCATATCAGCTGACATGTATCATCACATAAAATGTATGTACCTCAAGGGTCACCTCAACTACCAGTGATGTTTGGCAACCGTTGGCAACCGGCAACCGACCGGTTCCCAGCGATCTTGACCAGATCCTCGGCCCGTAGGGGGCCTTCTCTTAAAGTGGATTTATGTCCCGGATTGTGATTAACGAGTTCCACTAGGTCGCCGGCGACGGGTAAAATTTATCGGCAAAATATATGCTTGCATTTACTATGTATAAATATGCACGTTCCTTTTATGAAGGTTCGGTTTTTTATCTCTAAAGATATATTTTATCTCGCAAATGAATTATGTGACTTCATTTAACATTCACCCATACGTAAAAAGTGAACGCAAAGAAACATGCGATAAATGTATGTAAATACATGAAGGCGCCGAACCAATTTAAAAGGCATTTCAGCTACAGATTGGGTGGAAATTGGATTAAGCTACATGTAACTTTTTGGGGTTTCAGCGAATCCCTTCGGAGTATTAGGTACTGGGTGTGTTTTATACATATGTATACGGTTTGTTAGACGGGCTATTCTATTCTCAACACAAGGCAGACATTAGTTTAAACACAATACTAACAGACGAGTTATCCACATTGTATGTGATATAAATATTATTCTTGCGAAACGTCTGGTTGACGTCAGGGATCGATACCGGTTTTCTTCATACAAAATAACTGTTCTAATTTCGTTCTTCGGTACTTATATAAGTAAAGTATTTGTTAATAGAGTCATTTTAAAACACAATATTGCTATTTATATATATCAAATGAGTAGGTACTACATAAAGAGTATGAAACATTTGAAAATATTGACCTATTTCGTGGTGTTTAAAAAACCTCGGTTCCGATCCCTGGTTGACGTAACCAAAGACCGAAAAGCTGGCGACTTCCTCGGCCAACGTATCAGTATTGCGATACTGTGAGGAAATGCCACAAGGGCCAATCTTAGATATAGGTTTGGTTAATTAGATTAGTTAATTTTAATTTAAGTATATAGATTGCACAGTTTTAGAAATAAAGACAGATTGTCAGAAAAAATTGTTTCCGTTACGATTCTTAAATATTTTGTATTATAAAGTTACAAAGTTGTTGTGTACACCTCTTCGTGCTAATATTGATACCCGAGTAAGCGAAAGAATCCAAATCAGTTGTCCAAGTGAAAAGAAGATACTTTACTAGTGACTTTTAAATTGAATTTAAGTTGGTTCTTTTTATTTGCCTTTACATGTGTACCTAATTTATGTTTTCGAATAATTTTCTCGCTAATTTTTTTCATTGGTCTACTATTTTCTGTCGAGTTATCCCGTCCGTTTGCAAGGTATGAATTATAAAACTAGTTTATGACATTGCCTTGCTATAAAATTCTCCAAAGCCAGATTTCATTTCAGTGCCACGTATTTTATTTAAATTTATTTTTCCTTGGATCTCTTTAACATAACGTCACGCACTCATATTTGATGCTGTTGAGTTAGTTTAGGTAGATTCAATGTACTATAGAAATTCATTCTTGTAAAAACTAGATATTAAGTCCCATAATTTCAACGTCTGTGAATGGATGTATACTAAACTAAAATGCTTTTGTACGTAAAAATGCTTTTGTAATTTTAGTTGTGCAACAAAGAGTTATTGTATTATATTATAAATGTGTATTAGGTAGGTACATACGTATGATTAGAATATGGTTCAAATTTCTGTCATAAAAGCACTTACATGTAGTCCTTCATATCGATCTCGATGACGGCGACCCAAACAATTCACAAAATTTTTCTTCCGTGAGCTCGTATGTGGCTGGCCAGACCAAACTTGCTCTTAAAAAGTCTTTTGCACTCATAACAGTAGAGTTGACCTACTGTATTACATGTATTCTATATAAAAACACTTACAACAAACGGTCGACTTACAACTTGATCTTTGAAAACTATGATATTGACTAGTTATACATATTTATTACCGTGGATTACGCCTTCGCCAGGTTATACAGAAGACCGAAAAATATAACCTGCCCCTCTGTTTAGCGTTTATGGACTACGAGAAAGCCTTCGATTCGATCGAAACCTGGGCAGTACTACAGTCTCTCCAACGGTGCCAAGTCGACTACCGCTATATCGAGGTGTTGAAGTGTTTGTACGCGAGCGCCTCAATGTCAGTCCGACTCCAAGACCAGAGCTCGAAGCCTATTCTGCTGCAGCGGGGCGTTAGGCAGGGAGATGTCATCTCCCCTAAGCTGTTTACTGCTGCACTGGAGGATGTCTTTAAGACTCTGGACTGGAGAAGGCTGGGTATCAATATAAACGGCGAGTACCTCACTCACCTTCGATTCGCTGACGATATAGTAATCTTGGCTGAGACCTTGGAGGACTTAAGTACTATGCTCGTTGACCTCAGTAAAGCCTCCGAGCGAGTTGGTCTTAGGATGAACATGGATAAGACCAAAATCATGTCAAATTCCCATGTAGCACCAACTCCCGTAATAATCGGAGACTTTACACTCGAAGTTGTAGACGAATATATACGAGTATACCTAGGACAAACTATCCAGTTAGGTAGGTCCAGCTTCGAGAAAGAGGCCGACTCGGTTGGGCAACGTTCGGGAAGCTACGACACATATTTTCGTCCAATATTCCGCAATGTTTGAAGACGAAAGTCTTTGATCAGTGTGTGTTGCCAATGATGACATACGGTACTGAAACGTGGCCGCTTACAATGGGCCTCATAAGAAGGCTCAAAGTCACCCAAAGGGCAATGGAGAGGGCTATGCTAGGAGTCTCTCTGCGTGATCGGATTAAAAATGAGACCATCCAGCAGCAGAACCAAAGTAACCGAAATAGCACTCCGAATCGCTAAACTGAAGTGGCAGTGGGCGGGGCACATTGCGCGTAGAACCGATGGCCGTTGGGGCGGGAAGGTTCTTGAGTGGCGGCCACGTACCGGAAGGCGTAGCGTGGGTAGGCCCCCCACAAGGTGGACTGATGACCTGGTGAAGGTCGCAGGAGTCTGCTGGATGCAGGTGGCGCAGGACCGGTCATTGTGGCATTATCATTGGGGGAGGCCTATGTTCAGCAGTGGACGTCTTTCAGCTGATATGATGATGATGATATGATGATTACCATGGCACTAAGTCAATTTGTGTAAAATTGTCCCATGATAATATTATGTAAACTGTATTATCGCATATAAAGCGGCAATAAGATAATTGATTTGCAGGCCTAGCCATAATGCCATTCTACAATCGTATATGATAATTTGATAAGCGGTAAGTAATAAATGAATGAGAATGACAGATTCGTACGAAAACTCTGATGACCATTTCCATACATTATTGTGGACACGGACTTATTGAATATCGTCTACGAAAAATTCTTTCGAAGCCTAGAATAATAGTTTTATAGGTAATTTCCTAAATCTCAAGTTAAGCGGGATACTTTTAGAAAGGCCTATTCCTGTGTAATGAAAGCAGAATAGCCCAGAGCTCGTATTATTAGATAGACGAGACGTGGACAGAGGTTTTAGTAGAATATTCGAGATATACCTCGCGCTAGAGTTATTAGTTAATGGTTTCGACTCTCTCAGGATTTGATGAGTAAATCCATTAAATCTCTGGAACTCGCTCGCTAACTACTTAAATGTATCTGTGCTGCTGTGTGTGTAATAATAACGGGCGACTAATGAGAGAAGGAAAAAAGTTTGCAGTTTTAATTACTTTAAATAAGTAAATTCTAACAAACTCGTTATTTAAATATTTATCAAACGGGTTACTCACGTAATTTAAGTCGATAATTACTCGACATGTTTGATAAATATTTAAATATGTTTGAGTCTTACGTTAGTTATAATTCTAAAACTCGTTATTATTAACAGAATTCAAAAAAGGAGGAGGGTGTAAATTAGACGGTTTTTTTAATGTACCTACGTTACTCGACATCTCCAACAATATATATTTTTTAATCGAACGCGTAAAATGCCGAGATGGTCACATTGGCATAAAGTCAAGATTGAAGCCTGTTACATTTGTTTTATTTGTTAGTTAACTAAGTATTACAAATCATGATATCCCGGACGACATTCTAAAACTCCAGCGAAAACAGCCCGTCTTAATCGAAGTCGAATTACCGGCTCAATCAAAATCAATTAACTACCATTGGATAGAGAGTGGATTTATGATTACGTTCACCAAAAGTTACATTCGTGATAAAGACAATACAACCTATTTTTGTATCGTCAATAACTATAATTATAGTCGAAGCTTTTAATGATAGCTTACATAAATTATGAACATGGTGAAATATAATCATAGTTACTACCGCTGTGTAATTATTGACGCCAGTTGGTATAATTTGAGTCAATTATTATAATAAAGCCACAATATTTATTTGCTATCAATAAATACCTGTTAATACAGGTCTGTAATAATATGTTGGAATACGGCCGCGTTATAAGTGATACTCGCGTATTAGGTAATTTTTGGCGTAATTTATGTTCTTATGACATGAAAATGTAAGTATTTATATCAATAATATTGCTTCTATTAATGTTAGTTCAAAATGCGTTATTTTATTTGTGTAATAAGGGCGTTTTCACAAACCGTTCTTGAAATGACCTTGTTGTTTAATTCAGACAAGTTTGGGCTCGATTTTAATAGGCGAAAAAAATGTCCCAAAATGTTTTTTTCATTACGATACCGTTTTTTCATAGATGTTCAAAGGCGGTAGCGTAATGGAAGGAATGAAAACTGTATGAAAATTATGGAACATATTTTTCTCCTAACAAAATCAAATGAGCTCGTGATTCTGAGTCGAATAAGCCTAAACTTGACCAAATTAAATAACAAGGTGATTTCAACAACAGTTTGTGAAAACCCCCAAAAGACATTGTTACCCGTCAATTTTCATTTCGGTGTGCTTATAAGATTTTTTGTGCCTAAATTACTAATACGGTTTCTGGATTGTTTTCTGCGCTTGCTGACATTGCCTTTTGCGGAACACACGTCTTTGGAAAAAATATAATGAGGTTTTTTTAAAATGTGAATTTTTGTATGAGATGTGCGACATGAAGATATTATTATTAGAACTCATTTATTCATTTGAGGTACCTACAGAACCCTAAACAGAAGGTAACCAAAAGTCTTAGACGTCTCTTCCTATCCAAAACAAAGCAGCCTAAAACTGGTCCCTTTTGTCTCTAGCCGTAATCAGCTAATAAGTGAGATTACAAAGAAACTTTTGTATTTTTTGCGTAATTTGTGAAAGCCCGCGGAACTGCGATCCGGGTAAGGTGGGTATTAAAGGATTTGTCGTCCACCACGACTGGACAGCAGATAATGAGATAAAAGGGTCTCCCCGACAATCTCCTCAGATTAACGGCATTTAGGACCTCTACTTATGTTTAGAAAGGCAGAAAATGGGTCAACTTCAAATTCGTGGCAGGTGAACTCATCCCTTAGATAATGGCTGACAAATGGGAAATTTCCCCGTTTATTAAAGTGTTCATAATTAATGACTTTGATATTACAGCCATCCTATTTCCTAATGCTTCTTGACAATAATCGTATTGCCAAATATAAACAAACGAATGATTGCTTTCACGTACCTATATCAAAATATAAATATAGGTAACTTAGTATTTTATTATTGTTAAAAATCTAATGCTTCGGAATTAAAATTGTGATAAGTACATTTCAATAAAATACAAAAAAATAATAATTGATGATCATAGTAGAAAATATGAGCATATATATGTAATAATATCGCGGAAGACATCGGCTACACAAAGATTGTAGATACATAAATACCATTGAAGAATTGTACGGGAAACATTACTTTAATAAACAAAAGTAAATACAACTCGTAGCTATTGCAATAGACAAATATGCAAAATCTCGTTTTGGACTGTCGACGATATATCCCATAAAAACAAAATATAGATAGGTACATAACAATATTTGCTTACTATATTGTGTATGTTTGCCGCACGCCCAATTTTATCATAGTAAAAAATATACTTAATAAATCACATCATATAAATAATTGTAGATTAACTTCATTGATATACGTATTCTAAAAGTTTGATTCGATAGCGTAAGTATGTATAAGTACGTATATCATAATATCTCGGTATAGTCTAGCTAAACAAACTTGGCGGAAAAGTAGGAACAAAAAACACTATGCTATACTACCTTTCTAGTTGATAACATTACTGTAAGAAAAGTAGTATGATTATCTCTGTCTATGTTTAAGGTGAGTAAAATGCTTTCCAAACTATATTTAATACAACACATACCTTTACCTACAGAATGGCGTCATGAGTCATGATAGTTAAGGGCTACTTTTTTTTACCAACTCTTAATTACGCACGTTTAAAAAGGTCCACAATATAAATGCATCGTTCCCTTAAACGACAGAAACGTTTCTCAAGCCAGGAATTTTATGTAAACCCATTCTTCAACGGCTAGACAACGGTTTCTGTGATTTATTATACAGTACCGCACCAGTTGTGCTACGGTGTTGGGGTCTGTTCAGAAAGTAAAGGCACGTGAGATATCATCATCATCATCAGCCTATGATAGTCCACTGCTGGACGCAGGCCTCTCCTATTAACTATGCGTATAGACGCATAAGGAGGTAAATGCCCATAATCGCCACGCTGGGCAAGCGCATTGGCGATCGCAGTAATGTGTCCACTATGATGACGCTGCTGCCCATCATCAATATTTTATCAAATAATGGTCAGTGACACTTCAATCCCTTAGTCGACTCTTACGACACCCACAGGAGTTACGGTGATGACAAATGTATTCTAACTGCCGTCACGTGCGGTATACAGTGTTAACATCATAGTGACTTTTATTGAAACCAAGGATTAAGATGCAGATTTTAAGCCAAATCGTGAGCATTATTTGATTAAACATTCGAATTTTAAACGTAATTAATGTTCTGTGAAAAGTACACTGCGAAGCATTTATTACCTGTAGCCGTACCATGACTTTACAAGTATCGGTAACGTTAGGTTTTTCTCGATACGGAAAGCAGGCAATCGCGCTCGCTCCAATATGTCAGTGCGAGCGCGATATAGTGCATTATATATCCAGAAAAAACAGTACCTATACGAGTATCATGATATTTAACTACGAGGACATAATAAAACCATCTAACTACATGTAACCAAAATGTGGATTATCTCTCGTACTAATATAAATAATTTAATAAAAAAACTTTAACTTTTGTTCAGACCTAAAATGTTTGAATTTGATCGAAGAATGATATCGATTTGAATTTGACAAGCATATAATTCATGCAGTGTTATTTTTTTGCAATTCTGCAATGGCATAAATGTCATATCAGCTGACATGTATCATCACATAAAATGTATGTACCTCAAGGGTCACCTCAACTACCAGTGATGTTTGGCAACCGTTGGCAACCGGCAACCGACCGGTTCCCAGCGATCTTGACCAGATCCTCGGCCCGTAGGGGGCCTTCTCTTAAAGTGGATTTATGTCCCGGATTGTGATTAACGAGTTCCACTAGGTCGCCGGCGACGGGTAAAATTTATCGGCAAAATATATGCTTGCATTTACTATGTATAAATATGCACGTTCCTTTTATGAAGGTTCGGTTTTTTATCTCTAAAGATATATTTTATCTCGCAAATGAATTATGTGACTTCATTTAACATTCACCCATACGTAAAAAGTGAACGCAAAGAAACATGCGATAAATGTATGTAAATACATGAAGGCGCCGAACCAATTTAAAAGGCATTTCAGCTACAGATTGGGTGGAAATTGGATTAAGCTACATGTAACTTTTTGGGGTTTCAGCGAATCCCTTCGGAGTATTAGGTACTGGGTGTGTTTTATACATATGTATACGGTTTGTTAGACGGGCTATTCTATTCTCAACACAAGGCAGACATTAGTTTAAACACAATACTAACAGACGAGTTATCCACATTGTATGTGATATAAATATTATTCTTGCGAAACGTCTGGTTGACGTCAGGGATCGATACCGGTTTTCTTCATACAAAATAACTGTTCTAATTTCGTTCTTCGGTACTTATATAAGTAAAGTATTTGTTAATAGAGTCATTTTAAAACACAATATTGCTATTTATATATATCAAATGAGTAGGTACTACATAAAGAGTATGAAACATTTGAAAATATTGACCTATTTCGTGGTGTTTAAAAAACCTCGGTTCCGATCCCTGGTTGACGTAACCAAAGACCGAAAAGCTGGCGACTTCCTCGGCCAACGTATCAGTATTGCGATACTGTGAGGAAATGCCACAAGGGCCAATCTTAGATATAGGTTTGGTTAATTAGATTAGTTAATTTTAATTTAAGTATATAGATTGCACAGTTTTAGAAATAAAGACAGATTGTCAGAAAAAATTGTTTCCGTTACGATTCTTAAATATTTTGTATTATAAAGTTACAAAGTTGTTGTGTACACCTCTTCGTGCTAATATTGATACCCGAGTAAGCGAAAGAATCCAAATCAGTTGTCCAAGTGAAAAGAAGATACTTTACTAGTGACTTTTAAATTGAATTTAAGTTGGTTCTTTTTATTTGCCTTTACATGTGTACCTAATTTATGTTTTCGAATAATTTTCTCGCTAATTTTTTTCATTGGTCTACTATTTTCTGTCGAGTTATCCCGTCCGTTTGCAAGGTATGAATTATAAAACTAGTTTATGACATTGCCTTGCTATAAAATTCTCCAAAGCCAGATTTCATTTCAGTGCCACGTATTTTATTTAAATTTATTTTTCCTTGGATCTCTTTAACATAACGTCACGCACTCATATTTGATGCTGTTGAGTTAGTTTAGGTAGATTCAATGTACTATAGAAATTCATTCTTGTAAAAACTAGATATTAAGTCCCATAATTTCAACGTCTGTGAATGGATGTATACTAAACTAAAATGCTTTTGTACGTAAAAATGCTTTTGTAATTTTAGTTGTGCAACAAAGAGTTATTGTATTATATTATAAATGTGTATTAGGTAGGTACATACGTATGATTAGAATATGGTTCAAATTTCTGTCATAAAAGCACTTACATGTAGTCCTTCATATCGATCTCGATGACGGCGACCCAAACAATTCACAAAATTTTTCTTCCGTGAGCTCGTATGTGGCTGGCCAGACCAAACTTGCTCTTAAAAAGTCTTTTGCACTCATAACAGTAGAGTTGACCTACTGTATTACATGTATTCTATATAAAAACACTTACAACAAACGGTCGACTTACAACTTGATCTTTGAAAACTATGATATTGACTAGTTATACATATTTATTACCGTGGATTACGCCTTCGCCAGGTTATACAGAAGACCGAAAAATATAACCTGCCCCTCTGTTTAGCGTTTATGGACTACGAGAAAGCCTTCGATTCGATCCAAACCTGGGCAGTACTACAGTCTCTCCAACGGTGCCAAGTCGACTACCGCTATATCGAGGTGTTGAAGTGTTTGTACGCGAGCGCCTCAATGTCAGTCCGACTCCAAGACCAGAGCTCGAAGCCTATTCTGCTGCAGCGGGGCGTTAGGCAGGGAGATGTCATCTCCCCTAAGCTGTTTACTGCTGCACTGGAGGATGTCTTTAAGACTCTGGACTGGAGAAGGCTGGGTATCAATATAAACGGCGAGTACCTCACTCACCTTCGATTCGCTGACGATATAGTAATCTTGGCTGAGACCTTGGAGGACTTAAGTACTATGCTCGTTGACCTCAGTAAAGCCTCCGAGCGAGTTGGTCTTAGGATGAACATGGATAAGACCAAAATCATGTCAAATTCCCATGTAGCACCAACTCCCGTAATAATCGGAGACTTTACACTCGAAGTTGTAGACGAATATATACGAGTATACCTAGGACAAACTATCCAGTTAGGTAGGTCCAGCTTCGAGAAAGAGGCCGACTCGGTTGGGCAACGTTCGGGAAGCTACGACACATATTTTCGTCCAATATTCCGCAATGTTTGAAGACGAAAGTCTTTGATCAGTGTGTGTTGCCAATGATGACATACGGTACTGAAACGTGGCCGCTTACAATGGGCCTCATAAGAAGGCTCAAAGTCACCCAAAGGGCAATGGAGAGGGCTATGCTAGGAGTCTCTCTGCGTGATCGGATTAAAAATGAGACCATCCAGCAGCAGAACCAAAGTAACCGAAATAGCACTCCGAATCGCTAAACTGAAGTGGCAGTGGGCGGGGCACATTGCGCGTAGAACCGATGGCCGTTGGGGCGGGAAGGTTCTTGAGTGGCGGCCACGTACCGGAAGGCGTAGCGTGGGTAGGCCCCCCACAAGGTGGACTGATGACCTGGTGAAGGTCGCAGGAGTCTGCTGGATGCAGGTGGCGCAGGACCGGTCATTGTGGCATTATCATTGGGGGAGGCCTATGTTCAGCAGTGGACGTCTTTCAGCTGATATGATGATGATGATATGATGATTACCATGGCACTAAGTCAATTTGTGTAAAATTGTCCCATGATAATATTATGTAAACTGTATTATCGCATATAAAGCGGCAATAAGATAATTGATTTGCAGGCCTAGCCATAATGCCATTCTACAATCGTATATGATAATTTGATAAGCGGTAAGTAATAAATGAATGAGAATGACAGATTCGTACGAAAACTCTGATGACCATTTCCATACATTATTGTGGACACGGACTTATTGAATATCGTCTACGAAAAATTCTTTCGAAGCCTAGAATAATAGTTTTATAGGTAATTTCCTAAATCTCAAGTTAAGCGGGATACTTTTAGAAAGGCCTATTCCTGTGTAATGAAAGCAGAATAGCCCAGAGCTCGTATTATTAGATAGACGAGACGTGGACAGAGGTTTTAGTAGAATATTCGAGATATACCTCGCGCTAGAGTTATTAGTTAATGGTTTCGACTCTCTCAGGATTTGATGAGTAAATCCATTAAATCTCTGGAACTCGCTCGCTAACTACTTAAATGTATCTGTGCTGCTGTGTGTGTAATAATAACGGGCGACTAATGAGAGAAGGAAAAAAGTTTGCAGTTTTAATTACTTTAAATAAGTAAATTCTAACAAACTCGTTATTTAAATATTTATCAAACGGGTTACTCACGTAATTTAAGTCGATAATTACTCGACATGTTTGATAAATATTTAAATATGTTTGAGTCTTACGTTAGTTATAATTCTAAAACTCGTTATTATTAACAGAATTCAAAAAAGGAGGAGGGTGTAAATTAGACGGTTTTTTTAATGTACCTACGTTACTCGACATCTCCAACAATATATATTTTTTAATCGAACGCGTAAAATGCCGAGATGGTCACATTGGCATAAAGTCAAGATTGAAGCCTGTTACATTTGTTTTATTTGTTAGTTAACTAAGTATTACAAATCATGATATCCCGGACGACATTCTAAAACTCCAGCGAAAACAGCCCGTCTTAATCGAAGTCGAATTACCGGCTCAATCAAAATCAATTAACTACCATTGGATAGAGAGTGGATTTATGATTACGTTCACCAAAAGTTACATTCGTGATAAAGACAATACAACCTATTTTTGTATCGTCAATAACTATAATTATAGTCGAAGCTTTTAATGATAGCTTACATAAATTATGAACATGGTGAAATATAATCATAGTTACTACCGCTGTGTAATTATTGACGCCAGTTGGTATAATTTGAGTCAATTATTATAATAAAGCCACAATATTTATTTGCTATCAATAAATACCTGTTAATACAGGTCTGTAATAATATGTTGGAATACGGCCGCATTATAAGTGATACTCGCGTATTAGGTAATTTTTGGCGTAATTTATGTTCTTATGACATGAAAATGTAAGTATTTATATCAATAATATTGCTTCTATTAATGTTAGTTCAAAATGCGTTATTTTATTTGTGTAATAAGGGCGTTTTCACAAACCGTTCTTGAAATGACCTTGTTGTTTAATTCAGACAAGTTTGGGCTCGATTTTAATAGGCGAAAAAAATGTCCCAAAATGTTTTTTTCATTACGATACCGTTTTTTCATAGATGTTCAAAGGCGGTAGCGTAATGGAAGGAATGAAAACTGTATGAAAATTATGGAACATATTTTTCTCCTAACAAAATCAAATGAGCTCGTGATTCTGAGTCGAATAAGCCTAAACTTGACCAAATTAAATAACAAGGTGATTTCAACAACAGTTTGTGAAAACCCCCAAAAGACATTGTTACCCGTCAATTTTCATTTCGGTGTGCTTATAAGATTTTTTGTGCCTAAATTACTAATACGGTTTCTGGATTGTTTTCTGCGCTTGCTGACATTGCCTTTTGCGGAACACACGTCTTTGGAAAAAATATAATGAGGTTTTTTTAAAATGTGAATTTTTGTATGAGATGTGCGACATGAAGATATTATTATTAGAACTCATTTATTCATTTGAGGTACCTACAGAACCCTAAACAGAAGGTAACCAAAAGTCTTAGACGTCTCTTCCTATCCAAAACAAAGCAGCCTAAAACTGGTCCCTTTTGTCTCTAGCCGTAATCAGCTAATAAGTGAGATTACAAAGAAACTTTTGTATTTTTTGCGTAATTTGTGAAAGCCCGCGGAACTGCGATCCGGGTAAGGTGGGTATTAAAGGATTTGTCGTCCACCACGACTGGACAGCAGATAATGAGATAAAAGGGTCTCCCCGACAATCTCCTCAGATTAACGGCATTTAGGACCTCTACTTATGTTTAGAAAGGCAGAAAATGGGTCAACTTCAAATTCGTGGCAGGTGAACTCATCCCTTAGATAATGGCTGACAAATGGGAAATTTCCCCGTTTATTAAAGTGTTCATAATTAATGACTTTGATATTACAGCCATCCTATTTCCTAATGCTTCTTGACAATAATCGTATTGCCAAATATAAACAAACGAATGATTGCTTTCACGTACCTATATCAAAATATAAATATAGGTAACTTAGTATTTTATTATTGTTAAAAATCTAATGCTTCGGAATTAAAATTGTGATAAGTACATTTCAATAAAATACAAAAAAATAATAATTGATGATCATAGTAGAAAATATGAGCATATATATGTAATAATATCGCGGAAGACATCGGCTACACAAAGATTGTAGATACATAAATACCATTGAAGAATTGTACGGGAAACATTACTTTAATAAACAAAAGTAAATACAACTCGTAGCTATTGCAATAGACAAATATGCAAAATCTCGTTTTGGACTGTCGACGATATATCCCATAAAAACAAAATATAGATAGGTACATAACAATATTTGCTTACTATATTGTGTATGTTTGCCGCACGCCCAATTTTATCATAGTAAAAAATATACTTAATAAATCACATCATATAAATAATTGTAGATTAACTTCATTGATATACGTATTCTAAAAGTTTGATTCGATAGCGTAAGTATGTATAAGTACGTATATCATAATATCTCGGTATAGTCTAGCTAAACAAACTTGGCGGAAAAGTAGGAACAAAAAACACTATGCTATACTACCTTTCTAGTTGATAACATTACTGTAAGAAAAGTAGTATGATTATCTCTGTCTATGTTTAAGGTGAGTAAAATGCTTTCCAAACTATATTTAATACAACACATACCTTTACCTACAGAATGGCGTCATGAGTCATGATAGTTAAGGGCTACTTTTTTTTACCAACTCTTAATTACGCACGTTTAAAAAGGTCCACAATATAAATGCATCGTTCCCTTAAACGACAGAAACGTTTCTCAAGCCAGGAATTTTATGTAAACCCATTCTTCAACGGCTAGACAACGGTTTCTGTGATTTATTATACAGTACCGCACCAGTTGTGCTACGGTGTTGGGGTCTGTTCAGAAAGTAAAGGCACGTGAGATATCATCATCATCATCAGCCTATGATAGTCCACTGCTGGACGCAGGCCTCTCCTATTAACTATGCGTATAGACGCATAAGGAGGTAAATGCCCATAATCGCCACGCTGGGCAAGCGCATTGGCGATCGCAGTAATGTGTCCACTATGATGACGCTGCTGCCCATCATCAATATTTTATCAAATAATGGTCAGTGACACTTCAATCCCTTAGTCGACTCTTACGACACCCACAGGAGTTACGGTGATGACAAATGTATTCTAACTGCCGTCACGTGCGGTATACAGTGTTAACATCATAGTGACTTTTATTGAAACCAAGGATTAAGATGCAGATTTTAAGCCAAATCGTGAGCATTATTTGATTAAACATTCGAATTTTAAACGTAATTAATGTTCTGTGAAAAGTACACTGCGAAGCAAGGTACTTCAAAATGAATCGTTAAACCGTTCAATGCGGTAAGTCTTTTACGAGCAAGTGTGATGAAAAATTAATTGTACAGTTAATTTTAATATTTCTCAACTCTTAATACTTGAAAAAGATTGCCAGGAATGCGTATTATTATCCATTTTCGTAAAAGCCTGGGTGATGGTAACAGACTTGCTGTCAGACGTAGATTTCTTCACTACCTCTCTAGAACTCTACAGATCACCCTAGAATGAGCCAGCGGATATAGCGCAAAAGTAATATTATAGTTCGTTTTTATTTAGGATTAGAAAGGTAAACAAAGAAGCAGTCGTCGACAACCTACCTTCTTAGGACCAATTATTGAAATTTAAGCCTTTTGTCATATGTTCTAGGTTTAATTAAACAAAAAAATAGTAGTGTACGAGTGGTCTACGTACGTCGTACACTAAAGGTCAACCCCGACACGTTCGTCACACATTGACCACACGTCGTACACGCGGCGACTATGCGTTGCGCCGCGTTGTCCATTAGTGACCATACAGTGAATCAACCAGTTGACTATTCACCGAAAGTTTGAGTACGAGTACTTAGAAATATTTTATAGTTCGCTTATGAATGACTCGGGTTTATCATTTATCGTCGTCGTTTCCGCATTGTTCTGTCATGTATACAAGTGCGCAAGTGATGCATTAAGTAGCACGATGAACGGTAAAAACAGGACCATCATTAAACCCGAAGATGTTTCGCAATTTCGATAAACTAACTATATTATTATGTCTAAATTCATATCTCCATGTTCCAGCTATTAACCCCCCCTTCATAATGCCTTCATGATTTGAGCCGCAACATTATAATTTATTTTATTTTCTTTATTGAGAAATAACATAAGTAAGTAAGTGACACATTTTCACATTTTGAGACATGAATATACAAGAATACACAAACTTCCTTAAATTTTCTCACTAATAATATAGTAAGCATTTACAGGATACGGACTTGTATGTAAACAAACAACATTCCGAGTGTACGTACTATATGTCATATATCATATCCAGTTTTATCTATTCAGCCACCCTTTACGTCTCAAATTTAGACGAGGTAGTGTTAAAGCCAAGTAAGGCGTATCAGGAAAACCTCGTATCTTTGGGTATAAAGTATTTACCATTCAAAACAACTGCGGTGCGGACTTTCCGGTGAGATCGTTACACGTTTCAAAGTATACACAGAAATCCGCAAATCCCGAAACGGTTAGCCACCACGGGCTTTTATCTCGGCTAGGGTTGTCAGCTGTTTTGTTAGTAAAGTAGTCGCATAATATTACTGGAAATTTTGAAGTTCTCTTAATTTAGTATAGGGGACGTCAAACCGGTTGTTTTTATATGGACATAACCAGTTATAACCGACCCGAGCATTGGACTAGCTTTGTTTATATTTATTTTCAAAACTACAATTTATGTACATAGATTAAATCTAACTAATCTACTTAACCTAACCTATATCTAAGATTGGCCCTTGTGGCATTGTACCGAGGATGCTGGCGGCATTTCCTCGCTGTATCGCAATACTGATGCGTTGTGCGAGGAAGTCGCCAGCTCTTCGGTCTCTAGTTACATCAACCAGACGTTTCGCGATCTCAGCAAACAATTTGCGTGCGCTGGGGCCCCAAGAACCTAAAGTTTCTAGTTTGTTTAGTTGTGACTACGTTAGTATTAGATGTACATATACATATTTTGTATACTTACATTTTTTTCTTTAGAATTAGCGTGTAAGATAAAAATAAAACCTGAAATTTTCACATGATGAAACCAAAAATTTTATGTCGATAAAAACAATGATGTTTTCGTTTGTCAAATTTTTGTTTGGTGACCCTAATCGGTATCAATGAATTCGAACAAGGCGAACAAATCGGTGCCGACTCAACCGATGTAAATGAGTCGGTGGGCTTTCCGACCTGACAAATGACAATCGGCGCCCAATCGATTGCTTGCTCTTTAGCGTAGACCAAAACACAAGTGGCATTATTTACGAGAATCTAATGTTCAATCTTTTCTGCGTCGTGCTGAAAACGACATATTTTCAAATCTCTATTTTGTACATAAGGATCCACCCTCAAGGTGAACTGATGACCTGGATAGGGTCACAGGATTCCGCTTAATGCAGGACCGGTCATCGTGGCCTATGTTCAGCAGCGGGCGTCTTTAGGCTAATATGACAACTATGATGATAATTATGATGATAATTTTGTACATGTGTGATTATTGGTGCCATTTTAAATTCCTGATTGAGTTCTTCCGTGTGTTTTTCCGTTTCGTAATTTAAAAAGATGGTGGAATCTTTTGACACAAGCATACGAAAAGTAAGTAATTAACTTTTATAAAGATAGTGAAATGGGAAAATTGCTAGAAATTACACAAATTCTTCTTAATTTGCCGTATTCGTAGGTAACAATACTTTGTTCAATACACAACAATTCTCATCCATTGGACACCCGCAACCTTTACCAGGTCGTCGCTCCATCTTGTGGGGGGTCTTCCCACGCTGCGCCGTCCAGTGCGTGGTCGCCACTCGAGAACACGCCGACCCCACCGGTCATCAGTCCTCCGGGCAATATGGCCAGCCCACTGCCACTTCAACCTGGCGATTCTTCGGTTGCGGGTGTCCAATGGATGCGGAAAGCTCACGACCGATCTTTGTGGAACTCTCTGGGGGAGGCCTATGTCCAGCAGTGGACGTCAATTGGCTGATGATGATGATGATGATGACAACAATTCTCGCCATTGTACCATCCTTACCTATATTCCCAATTCATAACACAAATGCTGTTGCAATCTCTATTCACCCCATTTTACGCTATACTGGTCTAACCAATAGAATAAACCGCAAAATTAGAAGGCTTTAAACTTATGAGACACTGTTTCAAAGTGGTATTTTAACAATATTGATTTAGTAATCTTTATTCATAAAAAGTTATTAGAAAGATTTTTTTATTCAGTAAAGCTTTTATTATCAAATAGTTAATGGTTTACAACAGAAATAAACATGTAAGAAAAAAAAATTCACATCTCTTTAGAAAGATTATCCAAAGAGAAAACTATTAATGGAATCGGACATAATATTATCTATATCCTTGCTTGGTCTGTGGCAGGCATAGCTATACATATAGTATACGAAATAACGACGGTTTGTTTTGCCATCTGCGTAAACTGGGTCAGAGATGATTGCGGGATATTTAAATCTCGGATTAACTAAAGACTAGTTAAAGTTACACATTTTTACAGTTGCAGTTTCTGTTCCTTAGTCGTTCAGAGTGGTGGTGGTTTTTAACAAACTTCAAAAAAGGAGTCTTTTCTCAAGTTGACAGATTTTTTGTATGATTGTTTGTTGTTATCTCCGAGAATCGTGAACCGAGTTTGAAATATATTTTTTAGTGCAGATGGTGCCTTTTTTACGCACTAGTGCGAGAAGTGGCTCATTTTACGTCAGGTCCAAAACTTCGGAGAGCCATCGGTACTAAAAATGTCGTACGAGACACGTGCAAAAAGGAAACCGTCGTGTTTTAAAACATCGCCACTCTTTTCTAATTTCATGTTTTTTGCACTTGTGTCGTAATGTACTATTTTAATTCAACGTTTATTTATAACCCCAATTTGGTCCCATTCCCACCAAGCTGGACTCTGATGATAAAATCTAAGAGAAATCGGATGACATCAGTTTTATTTAATTTAGTGATTTTATAATAGCGGGGCGACTGTGGACAATATAGCCCTCGCAATGTGCCTCTACCTGTTACAGTCTTCACTATTAAGGTCTTCGCACATTACGAGTATAACAACTCAATGGCGACGCGAGTCTATGCCAAATATTGAAATTTAAGCCCGTCATATGTTCTAGGTTTAATTTAAAAACTGATATTTTTTTAAATATCTAATGTACGACGAGTGGTATACGCGTCGAACGTCAACTCCGAGTCCCGGACACGTTCGTCACACATTGAACACACGTTGTCCACGCGGCGACTATGCGTCTGCGACTGATGTGTTCTGTTCATGTGTTGTTCATTAGTGACCAGTTGACTTCATCGAAAGTGCGAGTAGAGTTGCTGCCGCGTCGGCGTGGAGTTGTTATAATGTGCGAAGACCTTTACGCGAACATCGGACTATAGAGGTAATGGTATTGGTCAGTGTCGCAGCTTTAATTAAGTCTGTCCAACGTGTAGGTGAGCGTCCTCTGGAGCATTTACCGTCGCTCTGTCCTTGATTACCGAGCCGCGCCCCTTGGCACTTTTATTTCGGGTAATGTGCCGAAAATATTAATAAGGATACGAACGTGCTCAGTAAAATATTTCAGTTATTTTAAGTACTGTTGCAGTTACCTGCAATGATATTTTGCACGAGAAACGCGCAAATTTATATGACACAATAATATAACGGCAAATGTTTGTAGCACTATGTTCTGCAAAATAGTATTGCAGGTGAATGAACACAGTCCTTTTTGTTAAAGCCTTGAAATTGCAAATTTAACCTGTTTTTCAATTTATAAAATTTTGAGGGACTACAAGTTCTACAAGGTGACTAAAAATAATTTTTTCGGCTTATATTCAATCTCTTAATATTTGGTTACGTAATGTCATAGTAAACGGTTATCCAAAATAAAATGAAACGTATAAGGATCAATAATTTATCTATTAATTATGTATAAAGATCACATCATCACCATCAACCTATCTCAGTCCACCGCTGGACGACACATCAATCCCTTAGTTGGCTCTTACGACACCCGCAGGAAGAGTTGAGGTGGGGACAAATGTAATCTTACTGCCGTCACCACTCGCCCTGCGAAAAACATATACACGAACTAAATACAAAGTACGTACACATAAACGTTCACCATTACACGAATCAACAATCATTTTGGTTTTGTACCACAAACTTAGTGCAAATTCCAGGGTTAGCCACAGTTGTATAATTTGAACGCAAATCAAACCGTTCGCGGCAGCGGGAACTTTTCACTTCCTATTTTTATGAGCTTCATTAATGCTATTTCTTTAAAAAAACTAGATGAAGGGTAGAATATCCGGGTAGTTCTATGCGATTATTCAGTCGCAACAATAAAGTCATTACCATTCCCAAATTATTGACGAACTGCGTATAAATAGTGGAATCATTTTCGATTATCTTGTAGCAGACGCATGTTTGTCTGCTATTCTTGCATAATAGTCTCGTTTGCTTTTATAAAACGGTAAATAAAGTGGTGATGGTAATGAACAAAAAACCGTAACCCTAAAACGGGTAAGATATCACTATTTGCTATTTTGACAGAGTGCTATAGATGCCTATGATTAGGTTCTAATGGGTTTTGCATCCAGCACAGTCAACCGATTGGAACTCTAGGGTACTCGGGAACCATACCAAAGTAACGTTATTAACTTATTCAAATTCAAATTCAAATTCAAATTCTTTAATGTTGTAAAACACATGTCAAGAAATAATAAATACAAAATCAACATACCAAATTACAATAATACATTATTTTAAATACACAATTATAGCAATTATAGCCCCATAAAATAAAACCCATAGCAGCTAAACATAATCATTCATCAAATATAAATTGTAAACATTCACACCATTAAAATAACTAAATATTATTACCTACATGTCATAAAATTAACAATAAAAAATAAAATAATAATAATAATAAACCAAATTTAAAAAACAAAATTATACACATTCCAATCATATAAAATAAATCACATAATAGCACAAAATTATTATACATTACATCAAATAAATTAACTAATATTATTACCTATTATAACTATTATTATTACATGTCATAAAATTCCTTTATACTATAAAAGGCCTTGGAAACAAGAAACCCCTTTAATTTATTGACGAACTGCTCATATGAAGGAGCCTCTTTGATCTCCGGGCTCAACCTATTAAATATTTTTACCCCAACTACCCACAAAGAGTTCGACGTGCGCGCTAAACGAGCAGGCACAGGATTGAAAACACGCCATGTCTTCCTCTGGTCTGGGCGTCGCATGCGGAAATCATCCTTGTGCCTCCACATATACTTTCCAACCTCGAGGATATAGAGGCTTGGCACTGTGAGTATTTTAAATTTCTTAAACGACTCCCTCGCCGGGGAAAATGGTGGCAGTCCAGCCAGTAGCCGAACAGCTCTCTTCTGCATCACAAAGACCCTGTCCCTTTCAGCAGCCAAACCCCATAGGTCAATACCATACACTATTATGGAATTGACATATGCATAGTACGCCATTCGGATATTCTCCTGCGAAAGGGCAGGGGCAAGTCGAGACAATGCAAAAGATGCTCGCGCTAGCCTGGCCGAAAGCAAATCAATGTGCCTGTCCCATTTTAAGCCTGCATCAAACTGGAAACCTAAGAACCGCGTATCTTGGACTTGGGGGAGTTGCACGCTATCAACGGTGATGTTAAGAGGCATCGGGTATTGCCCCCTCAACCAGAAATGCATTAATAAAGTTTTACTTAGGTTGACCATAAAACCATTTACACGAAACCACTCAGTCAATTTTTCGAGAGCAACTTCAGTATTATTAATTAGATTGTAAGACATCTTATACAACTTATCATTTTGACATGATTCTAAAGTGGCCCTAGGGTTAGGCAAAAAGTCCGCTCGGTTTTAGCAGTCTCCCAGCAGTTGCTGAGATAAATACGCGTGATTGCCATAACTTAGAAGCCAAGTGCTAATTGCGATCGAGACCTCTTCAAACGTAAAACGGCGGAAAGGTCCCAAAAACAAGTATCTACATAGGACCTTAGATTGAAATCACGTAGCTCCTGATGGCTTTATCTTCGTCTGTTGATTCAGGCGTTGAAAGCGGTGCGGTAATGTCAATATTTCTTTTCGCTCTAACAAAGTTACGATGTAACGCCTTGGATATATTTATTACGGTTTTCTTTGAATGAAATTTACTCTGATTAATGGTGGCGACAATTTCCACTGGAATGAACTTTTTCATTAAAATTGTGTTTTGGCGGGCCCTTAAATTTACTTTTGATGTCCTTTTATTTTGGGTTGTTGTTTTTCGCTTGCTTTTAATTTTCTTTATATTTCTTTTGCATTATGCCGCGTTGACTTACGAGCCCTGAGTATGTACTTACGTCGGTTACAGTTAATTTGATTGAAATTTAAATAAAAACCGGCCAAGAGCACTGCGGGCCATCCTGTTTAAATTCTGGAGCGGTTATACTTTTCACCAAAAATATATATTGACTTTAGGAAAAAAAAACTTTCTTTTAGGATCTTTATTATTTCATCAATTCCTAGTAAACGATATCTCATACTATAGGATTACAGCAAAATAAAATATAACTGTACCAAATTGCAGATTTCTAGTACTAACGGCCACTGAGCTATGCTGTGGTTATATATACTGACAAACGGACATCGCGAAACTATAAGGGTTCCATTGTTTACTAAAGAACCCTAAAAGGCGTTTTTACAAACATAAACATTCATAGGTTCCAACCCAAATTACCTTAATTGCTAATACTCGCTATTGTAACATCAAATAATGAATCAAAATAAAATGATACATAACATAACGTTCGGTATAATATAGCATCACTACGTACACATAACAGTAAAGCATGATTGATATTATGGTATGAATATTTTTGTAAGGGTCCGTTTTTGCCACTTTGGCTACGGAATCCTAAAGATACCAAATTGCTAACAACAACTTAAGCAGCCTATAGGTATATCGTGTACATTATTCCAAATTAGACGACTCGAGCTAAAGTTGGAGCGCCCAGCTGGTGCACTTGCTCTGTCCCGACAAGTATAAATTACCACTGCAATTATATTCAAATTGTATACTGCCTGCATATTATGTACCAACCAACCAATGGCGACAGCTCAGCAATGTACAAGTTGAGAACATTCTCAAAATTGCCCAAAACTACTGTAAATTGTCATGAAAAAAATCTCATGCTAGCGGCTCGTAATGGTCAGAACAGGCGCATACAATTTAAAACTTGAAGTGCATTAAAAATAAATTGGCTATGTAAAGTTTTCTGAAGGTATGAATATTATATTTATCCCTTATAGCCGTCGTCTTAAGGATCAAAAAAATGCAGCTCTTTTATTATATATCCTATAAATTGTTAATAATCTTTTTTTAAGTGAGTGAGGTGTCATTTGGGCAGTTTTATGGATGAATAGAGCCTAATGTATTCGTCCGCAATTAGCACAATGAAATAGAAAAATAAAATTAGGCTATCAGGGCAAAATATAATATTCATACCTTCAAAAACGAAGAAGTATCACTTCGATACCTTTTATTATTGAATTGTTCAAAGATACTATAGAGGCGAGCTTGCTGTTTTACCAACTCGTACACAATACATATCAATCCGAACATCCGAGGAAGCACTGAGCCTCAGAAGAACAGAAAACTATTACGTCCATTGAGTAAGCCCAACGAGGATCGGCCTCTAACTGACCAGCTGATCTTGGTCTTGTACAGTCGACGTCAAAGATATCATAACGATTTAGCTGCCAAAAATATATTTACACAACTTTATTGCCTTGACATTAAGGTCGTGTAAATATATTTTTGGCGCCTAAATGTAATTATATCTTTGACGTCGACTGTACGAAGTTAGGTCCAAAAGTTTCCGGCCCGATACGTAGCCGAAACTGTTTCAGATGAGAAATAGACTCATCAACTAGTCCTGTACGGGTTTTTTAGGTGGTTCAAATAACTTTCAGGAACCTTGAAAAACCTACCTTAAGTAACGTAAAATACGTGAAATTTACCGGATTGACAACTATATAATACATTTATGTCACATTTTATGAATGAAATAGCTGAACGACACGTTATATAAAAAAATGTATACTACACATCACATACCTTAAACTAAAGTAAGCTGTGTAGGTACCTATGTATATTGAATGTAAATTTAATTTTAGTAATTTGTGTTGGCTCTAAGTTGTAATTTTTTCTATTTTTTTTTATTAAAATTGTTTTGTAATTAATTGTAATATTGTACTTAATATACATAAAAGTAAATTATAAAAACAGAATTAATTCCCATTGCCTTTTTTCTACCGACTGTGGTAGAGTTTTTACACAAAAATACATAGCTTTTACTGAGCTAATTTTTAGAACACTTTTGCAAACCAAATGATAGAAATGTTTATATTTTTAATACTTGAAATATTTTCTACAGTTATGTAGAACAAACTTTGGTGTTAACCTCATTATTCTCGGGTTAAAGATATTTTTTTTATTTATTAAAAGAAATATTACATTTTCTATTCTAAAGCCAGCTTCACACTATTTAGGCCGGAAACTAATGGACCGAACTACGTAGTACGTAACGTACATATAAGTTTGCGTGGAAACTACAGAGTCAGTCAGAATATTGTATTAAAAGGCATACCAAATTTTCCATGAATTTAGTTGTTTCATATTCTGAGTAATACTTTGAAAAACCAGACAACATTTTTGCTTTGTTAAAACTATTTTTAACTACCCACATATTGGAAACTATGACGAGCAATGGGCCACTTTCGACCCTTGGTTAACAATCTAATATTTTTAGCTTGGTACATTACGGAGAAATTCGGCGTTTGTATAGGTAGGTGAAAAGTTATGAGAAGCTCCTGTTGTACGAGTATGTAGTTGTAACCTATCCATATAGGCATTTGTTTTGTTTGTGTTCGCATTTCAATCATGTATATTGTCTATTTAAATAGGTCACTACTATAGTTGAAAATTTCTGAGAATCAACTTTAGACAGTTGTTATAGATTAAACCTTATTAATATGAGCTAACCGTTTTTCAGAAAGTATTAACGTCATATACATAAGGCTCATTTCTAAAGCATCAAAAGTTAATTCTTAGAAATTTCCAACAATAGGTACCTACATACAGGGTGTTTGTTATGTCGTTAGCCAAATTTGGATATGTCATTCGCGATTTTAGATTTTTTTCCCGTTTTTTATCCGGCAAAAACATAATTTGTGGTCACTAGGCAAGTTTGTTTCAATCCGTGCGATTCGATGGCAGACAAAAGGGTAGCAGGTTTGAGTACCTAGTCAAGTCTTAGCCAATCAGGAGTTCATCACAAGCACCGATCAGCCGACGTCACTCACCCCACCATCGGCACTAAACAATGAATAAAATGTCCTAACTACATGCACACACGATTGTTATTTGATTAAAACTGCCCAAGCGCATACCTACCTGTACCTGCTCGTCGTCATCAACAATTCAATTTGCTTAGAGAGTGCATTAGAATCGATATCTGAGGTAAACCAGTACGCTTTTGTATGACGGAACATTTAAGTTACTCCGTTCTTGAGGTCAAATTATGCTGGCTCGGCTGATCGCAAGATGCCATGTGCCATTTGTACAGCACTCTGTAAACAAAGAAGGAGTGCGCTTGCGTGAACGCGCTCGAGTCAAACTACCCTCAGATCGACGCGCAACTCATAATACCCTCATTATTAGTACTGTATGCGATAGACTGATAATGCTGTCTCGTGGGATGTACCTGCAAGTTAAGCTCCACCTCCATTCCCCACCACGCGTAGGAAACTTGTTACGTACGTTATAATATAACGCATTGAATTAGTTACCTTGTGCGGGTTAATTAAAGTTGCAAACTCAAACACCCTTTCCAATCTGATTTGGCAGTTATGAGATAGTGGGGCAGTACGCAAAGTAAGCAAGTGATCATAGTGACCAAACATTCGTTAGATAATGGGATTTAAAAAAAAATCTATAACAAAAAGGATAATGAAAAATGGATTATTTTTGTTTTACCAAATATTTTTTTACGCCTTTACCCAACACATATTGCAATATGGCTAATGATATAAAAAACACCCTGTATATAGATAAGTTACTCAAGTTTTTTACTTATCAAACCTACCTATAGGACAACGGTAGACATTTCCATGCAATGGCCCATTACAAATCTAGTAAAAATATGATTTAGCCCTGGGTTCCTCAAATTCTTCTCTTTGCATACATACCTACTGGCATTATGAAACCCTAGTGCGCCGCCGTAGTCGCATGCTTCTCAAGCCAGTCAGAATACTATAAGAAAAGCCATACCAAATTTTCCATAAATATAGCTGTTCCTTATCCAGGGTTTTTAGTCTTTTATAAAAATCTGTCAAAATGACTTAAGTTTGTAAAAAAATTATTAATTTGTAGTCATTGTCTAAACTACCTACTTATTTATATTTGAAACTATGTTGATCAGGTACTGTTCGATTAATATTGTGGTGGGATATACTGGCATTATTAAACCCTAGTACGCGGTAGTCGCATGCTTCTCAAGTGATAGGAATGACTCAGGCCAGGTAATGAGTTCAATCCCTGGCTCGCATTAGAGGGATTTAGTGACCCACTCGCTGGGAATGGAACGCCCTGATTGGCTGCAGCGGCTTAACTTAACGGTTAGTTGCTGCCGTTTTATTGATATTGCAAGTTTCAATGAACGAGCTTCTCTTTTCTTATGTTTGAAGTTTGGTATAGTTTCTTCCGTAGAAAATACATATCACACATCAAAACAATATTACCTCAAAATATTTTTTTTTTGTTAAGAGTAACGGTAACATATTTTAGATCTACGAACTTTATAGATCACGAATATACCCTTAGCTAAAAATAGATAAATTTTGAGTTAGTACTGTTTTGATCTAAGTGTGCGATATGTTTAAGATTACGGCTGCGTCTGAAATGTGACCTTTCCATACATTTTGCATGAAGAAAAATGTATCGCATTGATGTAGATAATGTAAAAACAAAAGGTTAATTACTTATTTGATCTTACAATACTTAAGTAACTATAATAATATACTAATGTGTACTAATACGTACACGATTATTAAATAGATATTAAAATATTTAAAAAACAAAAATAAAACCACCTTCAAACATACGCTGGAACTAAAAAGTGCAAAATAATGTTGGTTCCTACCACTAAGGATTTCCTACCCAAACCTTTAACCTTTTACCCTATTCATTGAAATAAAATATGATTTCTATGCTACTCTACTGATCTCGTTGAAGTCGGTGTCGTAAACCTCCTCCTTTTTTGAAGTCGGTTAAAAATAAATAAGGCACTTATAGAAAAGTTAAGTAGTTAATGTTGAATCTAATTTCCCATTTTTTAAAGTACATCTTAGTACACCATAAACAAATAAGCAATGTTTACACAATTTTTAATTGTAAAACTAAAAAATGTTTTCCAATTTAAAAAATATAATTTCTAATAAATTATACCAACATAATGATGTGAATTTCATGATGTCAAACGAAGTATAGGTAATGAATTCATTAAGACGCAATTTATTAGATACATTTCTCAGAAATTTCTAAGCTCCACCTACACTCAATACACGTTCTGAAATCATAAGATTTTTCCTAGAATATCTACCAATTAACTTGCATATATGGCGAATTCACCCTCTTCAGTATATTAATAGAGTAGTGTATCCTCAAAGCGGCAAAGGCAGTTATGAAGTAACGCTTCGCGAGGGCAATTACGTAAAAGTGCCCGCAGGGTCGAAGGGGCCCGTAGGAGTCCATTACGAGAGATAAGGGCACTGAGATGAATTGGGTGGTTAGTTCAATGGGACAATTATACAAGACAATACGATATTTAATAATTTTGTGATACAGATAAGGAGCGGCATTAGAATTTCGTGTAGTGATATACGAGCCCCGATGCAGTGGAGTTCGTCTAGTTCGAAACAATTTTTACAAATTTTTGAATATTTTAAAAATGATCACATTATGCTAATGATAAATTGTGTGAACGTTAGTCATGGTTAATGTACTACATTTCAAGAGACACAACAATCTGAAGAACGTTCTGTTGTTTAATAATTCGATTTTAACAAACCAGTGTCTAAATTATATTTTCGTTCACCACCGTAATTCCGCGCTTATAAGCTTGACGCAAAATTCGCAGTGCATCAGGTGTACCATGTCGTCTTTAATATTAATGGCGTTCTGTACATTCATTGATTATTTACAAAATTAAAAATTGTGGATTTTTTTTTTTTAAATACCTCTCGTAAAATAGTTTTTTTTTTTATTCTGATTTATTAAGTCCAAATATTTTATATCAAAAGAAACTACTTTAGTACTACTATTGAATAGTGAAGGTTTTGTCTCTAAACCTTTTCCCCCGGATGAACGGGATAATCTCGAAAAACTGTCTAACTGGACGAGAACATATGCATCGGGGCTCGTATATTTGATACCATTCAGATCGAATCGCTGTTACGTACCTAGGTAAGTTTTAAAATGTTTTGTTTTTATATAAAGATGAATTATGTTATGAAATGAATAAGAAGGATTACTATTATCTTCGTTTACTAACACAGTTCCTTTATACCTAGTTAGTAAGCGCTATAGCCTTCGAAATGTCGGGATGTAATTAATATACATGTCGGGATGTAATTCGTTTCGAGACTATAATTTTATTAAATTAATTACGTAGATTCTGACCAACCAAATTTTGTGGGCAGTCGTAATTCCTGGCGGTACCACTAATTGTCTATGATTTAATAAAATAAGCAATGTAGTTGGTTCTAATACTTACATATTTTGATATTTTTAAACGGTTTTTATTAACTTCACCGCGTATCAACTGTCGTCGATGCTTCAAATCTTGTGATCGACTTTTTGACCACTTCTACTGCACCAAAATTAATGAAATTTGTAACTCGTGTCAAGTCCCCATGACAATGCAATATTATAATATTTGTATCCTTGTACCCTCAAAGCCTGATGCTGCAGACGTACTGCTTACCTTAACCGAGAGTGTTAGACACGTGAAAATGAAAGTAAAGCATGATTGGCATAATCAAATACTAACAGCCTGATCTTGACTTCCAACTCCTCACTCCTGATGCTGCAGTACTGCCCACAATAACCGCAAGGTTGATCTTTTATCGATTTCTTGATTTTAAAGAAGTTCTTTGGATATTAAGTAGAAACATGCGAATTTAATACTAACGTCCTACTCCTCAGATCTGATACTCCAGGTTACTGCCTGCCACAACCGCTAGGTTTAGCGATCTGTAGATTTTGAAGTACTGCTTTAGACATTTGGTAGAAACATACGGATTTCATTATCATAATCATCATCATATCAGCCAAAAGACGTTCACTGGTGAATATAGGCCTCCCCCAAAGATTGCCACAAGGACCGGCCCTGTGCCACCCACATCCAGTGACCTTCACCAGGTCATGAGTCCACCTTCTCCTACGTTTTTATTTCAGTTAGGTAAAAGTTTCCGGTTAGGATACGCTTAATCCACTGACATAGAGGCAAAACGTGGCTTTCAGCATCCGACTTGGGAAGACTACAGTGATAATAGTTTCACGTGACTAATCTACAAAAAGTAGCATCTACGGTTAGTTACAACTAATTTTTATTTTCTAGTTTTTGGTGCAATAAAAACCGTTTAACTTAAAACTTTTTTTACTTATTTTATTAGGGTTACTTGTCATAATATTATGTTCCCAGAAATACGACAAAGTGGTAAAAATAATACTTGTTACGAACCGGAGCAAGTTAGCAAAGAGATGGATAATTCATTAATAGTTAAAATATTATTTAGACTGCATTTCATCTCGCGCTTTGGTATCATCGTTTATTGTGAGTAAGCATAAACGTAATTACGTGTTTTTCGTAATTTTTACTTAATATCATGTCAACGTATATTTTTAACCTTTTTTTTAAAGTATGTGTGCACACAAAATCAAAAATATATTCTAGTGTCAAAACTCGAAATGCCGCTAATCCTAAGACTATTTAAGTAAATTTCCCTCCAAATTTTTTTAATAAAATTTCAATGGCCACACTGTAAAAGAGTAGGTCATTCGGCAGTATACAAAAGAGACGTCAACTTTGTGTATTTCATATCAAACTTCACAGTGGCGACAGTTTTGACAGTTCGAAAAAAGATGTTGATTTGCCATTCATCATGCGAATTCTAAAAGTGGGACTGATTTTGATAATCATTTCATAACCTACAGCTATTTCCTGAGTTTCCTTCCGCCTATGATTCCATAGTACATTAGGTACACCACTATAACTATAGTATTGTTACTAATTATTTTAAATTAAATAATCTAATCTGCACAAATGTTTCTAAAATTTAATAGGCAAAGAGCTATTATATTCTCAAGCAAGGCGAGATTCATCCCACGACCGGCGGAGCACCAAAATAATTCCTCTCTTCCAGCTTTCTAAACTTTTCAAATTTATCGGTACATTATTACATATAAACGGATAGCTACAATGCCGTTCCTCAAATTTGTGAAACAGATATAATGAAAAAAGTTTACACGAAGCGGCAAACTTGCTTTATTATTATAACGAACCCTTGGATTTTGTATACAATCTGCCTTAGTTTCCCAGGCCTGCAACTTGTTGGATGCTACTTGGAAAAATAAGCGTCTTAAGTGAGAAATAAAGAATATTACTCACTTAAGACGTAAATAAATGTAAGGTTATTATTTTTTAAGATAATTTCTGTCTTCACAGTACATGTTCATCTGGTAACATTTATAAGAAAATACCTAGGTGTATCTATCTAAACGTTGAACTTCAAATTAGAATGTAAAATTAGAGATTTTAATATCCTGCTTTGTCCCAACTCATATTTACCTGTTTGTAAGTTATTTATAATATTGAATTGTGTCATAAGTAGATACTTATAGGTACATGAATTGTTTTCCCTATTTTTCCGTCAGTGGCCATAGAGCGTAAGTACCTACAGAACTGTTTTGTTTAAGTACATAATTATACAGGGTTCGACGGAACGGCGATCCTTCCCGCTACCGACCGAGTCTACCAACCATTTCGATGAACTTTCAGTATGGGACCAACATCGAAAAATACATACATGGAAAATTGCCTTTTCCGCACTATTGAACTCTAACTAATCACTCACTTTGTATGAGGGGTTGAATTTTTTTCAAGATATTTCGGTGTTGTTACTGTACTAAAATTTCATCGCAATATGTAGTTGATACTGTTGGTAGGTTCGGTTGGAAGCGAAAAGGATCGTCGTTCCGTCTCACCCTGTATAAGAAAATGGACTAATGACAAAACAACTAAGTAAGGCTAGTGTGACAAACCAGCTTATCGACAATAGAGTGATTCGCTCGCTCTATCTATACAGCACTAGAGGTGTGCGCCGGCATAGAAATCGCCGGCGGCGGCGCGCCGCAAAATTTTGCCGGCGTGGCGGCGCCACGCCGGCGTCAAGGTCAATTTATTGCCCTGTACGTTCATGAGAAAATATTAAAAACTTAGATATTGTTCAGGACAAGTTTATTATTAAAAAAATAAACATGAAACAAAGTTATAGATGCATTTTATGCGGAAATTGTCATAATTATTATCGTGTACGAAAAATATTTTATTAACTCGCACAGCGGCCCTACCGCGAAAAACGCGGTAGTAGGCCTGGATCGAGTCGTCTACAGATTCCCAATACTAAAGATTCCTGATACTACAGATATAAGAGATAATATTTCAAATATTGTCAATAGTATGCATTCCTGATTGTACATATGCCCAATAATACGAATTTTAAATGCTACAAATACCCAACACTACAGATTCCCAATACTACTCGTATAGGTTCCCAATACTACGAATTATCCAATAGGTACTGCAGATTATATATGATGATTTCAAATACTACAGGTACCCAGCTTTACAACCTCTTTATAGTACCATCATCGGCCACACTGCTAGTGCTAGTCATACATCGGTGTATAAACACACGATTTTTTTTTAAATATAAAATCTATTTTTGTATATTTTGCTTTCTTTGACGTTATTAATACAAGCCTACAAAAACTGCAAGCCAAATTTTAAATGCGTTTAATATACTCATAAATAAATATTTCGTATTCTGTCCAAAAAGAGGAAACATACCGACATGAGAAATACCTTTCTTAAAATGCTTATGAAAAAAAAATTGTTACAAATTGGTCTATTTTTGGAGGAGGAAACAGGGGACAACCATGTTTTCGCCAATTTTACGTAGGTATTATGAGGCGAAGCTGCAGTTGTCTATTTCTAAGCCGTGCAAAGCGACAGCAAATTTTTTGAAATGCCAATTTTTTTAAAAGCTTCCACCTTTTTCCTCTAAAAATATCTTAATCTTATTCAAGAAACACAAAACCGGCCAAGTGCGAGTCGGACTCGCGCGCAAAGGGTTCCGTACCATTATCAATTTATTATTAAAAAAATACAGTTAAATCAACCTACCTCAAAAACTATAGGAGATAATTTAATCAAACCAAAAATCGTTGATAGAGTTTATTAATGTGCATAACATATATTTTTTTCAGAATTTTATATTGCGTAGTTTAAAAAATAGAGGGGGGGGACACATTTTTCAGACTTTGGAGCTGATATCTCGAAAACGATTTGCTTAAATAAAAATGTGATTTATAAACCTTCATATCATTTTCAAAGACCTTTCTATTAATACCCCACACGCTTATGTAAAATTAAAAAAAAAATTCTATCCCTCAGTTACATGTATGGAGGGCCCCCACCCCAATGGTTTTTTTTTACAATTTAGTATCATAATCCTGTAGCGGTTCATACAACACATATTCTCACCAAATTTCGTTACTGTAGCATTTATAGTTTCCGAGTAAATCGGCTGTGACAGACGGACAGACGGACAGACGGACAGACGGACATGACGAATCTATAAGGGTTCCGTTTTTGCCATTTTGGCTACGGAACCCTAAAAATCATCAATTGCAAACACTAAAATTAATGGAATCAGTTAATATACAGTCATTAAACCTCATATGGTGGCCTAACGTAAATAATGAAAAAACATCCATCATCATCAGCAGCCTATCGCAGTCTACTGCTGGATATAGGCCTCCCCAATTTCACGCCACCGTTTTCGATCTTTGGCTGCTCGCATCCAGCTCCTGCCGGCCATCCTGCGCAAATCGTCGCTGCACCTTGCCTGAGGGCGTCCTACACTACGCTTGCCGAGACGCGATCTGCACTCAAGAACTCGTTTAGCCAGTCGGTTCTACGGATAATAAGGCCAGCCCACTGCCACTTCAGCTTGCTAACACCGTGGGCTAAGTCGATCACTTTGGTTCTCTGCCGGATAACCTCATTTCTGATTCGATCCCGCAAAGAGACGCCGAGCATTGCCCTTTCCATAGCTCGTTGAGCGACCTTGAACTTGTGGACCAGCCGTACCGTCAGTGTCCACGTTTCGGCTCCGTACGTCATGACGGGTAGGAAGCACTGATTGAAGACTTGTCTTCAGACACTGGGATCGACGATGCGAAGAATATAATATAATGAAAAAACACACAGCTAGTAATACCTAGGATTATAAGCCTAAAAGCGGTTCAGTAAGACCTACGTTACGACTTTCAAGCAAGTGTGTTGAAAAAAGCATTACAGTTGGGAATCAGTAGACGTGAAATCTAGAGAATATGGAATCTGTAGACATAGGAATCAATCAGTAATATTGAAAATCTGTAGACATGGGCAACCGTAATGTTGGAATATTAAAGTATTGGGATTCTGTAGGTTTGTATATCTGTAGTATTGGGAATGTGTAGACTTGGAATTCTGTAAATAAATCTGTACAATTGGAAAAAATTCTGCCCAAGTAGTGTATTTTTTTCGTAGGTGCGTATCAATATCTGAAAATCTGCAATCCAGAAATGCTGCGCATACAATCTTTTGGGTCAGAGGGAACCGCTTGTCGATATTCGCAAGCATATTGTTGTTTAATGTCAATATGATCAGCGTGGCGCGTAATTTAAATGATTTTATTCCGTAAAATTTTTGTCGCGGCGTGGGTTTTTGAAAACCTCGGCGGCGGCGGCGGCGTGGGTCCCGCGGCGCGGCGCCGCCGCGCCGGCGTGGCGCACACCTCTATACAGCACTGCAGAGTTAATCAATCAAGTCGGTGTCATACTTTATCGACACGAAAAAAGACAGGCGATCTTTTATTACCAATTTTCAGACATAAAATCGTCGGTTGCCAACCAAAACTCACTAAGTAACAAAAATATCCCTACCGGTAGGAATAAACGGAAAAAGTAATAAAGCTCGTATCTTGATTCCGATTTAGTAGACATACGACGTTGCTAAGAGTAGTGACAGTTTTCAAAGTGAGTTTTGGTTGTCAACGAAATTACCCTGTAACCCATGTTATATTGGATTATAATTTCCAAATTTGCGACCCTGACACCATTTGTGACTTTGTACTTCGCAAGCTTTACATAGAATTATGTAATTACCTAAGGTTAAGGCGAAGGTCTAAAGTAATTACCTAATTTACTACTCCATTCGACTTTTTAATAATATATCTTTGTATGGTAAGTAAGTTTATTTTATTTCAAATAATTATTTTTGCTTTTCCTCGCGTTCTTGCATAAGTTTTTCTTTAAATAATAATTGTAGCTCTTATAATATTATGTATTATTATATATTCGTAAAGTGGCCAATTGAGAGAGTAAGAAATAAAAATACAAGCAAAAAAATACTCACTTAAAACTAGAGCAAACACAATAATATACATTAAATGAAATCGAAGTATAAGTCTAGACTGATATTTCTTCAGTCGCTTAGGTAAATAGTTTGCTTTCAATGGCAGTCTAGCGGCACTGCCATATTGAAAGCGGGTTTTCTGGGCTAGAAAAAGTCATCTACAACCCTCTGTATTCCACAAACGCTAGCTTTATTTATTAAATCCCACACAAACCTTTCAAAATAGGGTTCTTTGGGTATTGATATGTAGAAAATTGCTACATTTTTAGGTTTGTACCCAAAAAACTAAGATTTCACTGTTTGTCCATCTCTGTTACCAGGTCGTACAGTCAAAGATAAAATAAGGTGGACACAAAAATGTTCAAAAATATGTCCCAGTGCACTCTAATTCTGTGTAATAAGAACGTCGTAACATATTTACGAGCGGATTCTTTCGATACATATTTTTGCACTTGACTGTACCATACCTATTTTGACGTCTCTTGAGTCGTGATAGCTGAAACAGCTTAAATGTTCACAGGTTATTTTTTTCCGTAAAAAATATTAAAAAAATAATAAAATAATATTTTTTTTGAAGCGCAATAAACGTGTTTTTCTCCTTATACAAATAAAGACTACCGGTAGAAGCTGGAAATATTCACATAATGTTACGGAACTATTCGTGCGCGAGTCCCATTTTTTGATTTCATCCTAACACCAATAAATGTAGTACCTTGCATTCTATCAAATAATAATGTTACGTTATGACAAGTTAAAAAGTATTTTCCTATTCAAATCCGTACTACAAAAAATAGTAATAATGCCTTCAGCCAAATATAATAGCAATAACTTTAGTTGATTACATAATATAATATACCTAGTGGCGATGCTTATATCCCAGATAAAATGTACATGAATATTTTTTCCTATAGGAAAAATCCTTACAATTGGTAACCCTATTCTTAAGCTTTATTCGACCTAAATCAGACCAGGGTTAAGCCCGCCATTACATGGAACAAATCGGCACAAATCAATGTTCAGTCGCTTAGGATACAATTGGATCAATCTCAACGCTCCCCAAACGGTTTACCAATTTGTAGTAATTAAACGTTTCCAATAAACAATTTAATTTGGACTGTACCATTTAAATAATTTGTAAATACTGTTTACTCGGGACGGTACTCTTATACAGCTAAGGTAGATGTATTCGAGTAGCTGTATAGACGGTATAGAGGTGCTTTCATAAAGGTGTTTGCGCCTCGTTTCGCCGGGTCACGTTTCCTGGCCGAAACTCACTAGTTTCCACACGTGATCCCGGTATAATTAATACCTACCGAGATTGCAGAGGAAATGTAAAGTTTCGGATGTGTGCGTAATCCTTGGCCAAGTACTCTGGTTGTGTTGTTATGTTTCTACATGTGTACTAATGTTGTCGTATTTGATGTTATTGGTAATATTTTGTTTTGAGAGACATTTGATTGAACGTCTAAGTTTTATTTTTTCTTTATTCTTTATCCCCTCGTCAGAGGTCAGGCCCGATTTTAACATTTTATCAACCGCCCGCATCTGTGGCGAAGCTCGATTTGGTCATATGTGTTTTGAGTAATAAACCTGACTAATGTATACCTGTCTCTTGCATGCTCATTGAGGTGTGTAGCTGGTGAAATAGGACAGATAGAAAACTTGGCCTTGAGCAGCCGTTGTGCGAAAGAGCCGTTGTGCGTGCAGTTTCTTAGCAATCGGTGGCTTGGCAACCCTTGTCTGTGACAAGGCGCGAACTTATCAATAGGCCTACATATAATATACTCAGCTGATTCCCATGTGACTAATTTATTAAGCAAACTGTGAAATTAGTTGACATCAATTTTTTCTTCTGGACTTATACAATAGAGTCATGAGCACTTTTAGCTGACAAACACTCAATGATGGACACTTCAATCTGAGTCGTAAGAATCTACACGATGATTCTTAATCCGTGATCAGGAACCATTTTTTCTAACTCAGTAATTGATGGGGATTACGTTAAAGTAGTAATTACGTGAAAACAAATTTACTAATTTTTTAATCATGTTTTAATTTTGAATTAAATTTTATCCTAAAATCCTTGTCACTGTACTACTACCATATCGGTTGTCAATTTATGAGTAAACCTTTCCCATGCCATTGTCAATCACTGTTGTCATACGCATAATAAACAAAGTCATAGTCACGGATATTGAATGAGAAAATTATAATTATTCACCAAAAATCATGCCTTCACCACATCCGTACTCAAACATACAGCGTTGCGATACTGTACATTTGTCAATACAAACGAATAGCACAAGGCGAACCCAACAGTTATTTCACGGACTTCATCCAAACATTCCGACCCCCGGACACAATTTAATAAATCGCATGCACCAAAAATCTTCGCGACTTCGGACAGTTTACAGTGCCACAACATGCTCGAGCACCCGGACGACCTCGTCATCATCCTGACGATTTGGATCAACAAATCTTAAGATTCTTTGCTGAAGAAGATTTCGAGTGAATCAATCCAATCACAGGAACAATCAAGCGGATCTGTGTCAAGAACAATACGGTGGACATTTTGAACACTTGTTAAATTATGTTTAAAATAATGTTTTTTGTTTTAGTTGGTCAGGTATGCAGTTTTATTGTTTTTATTTAATTATTAAATTGTACTGTATGAAAACAAATTGCTTTACTTGCTCAAGATTTTACCAAGTTTAGGTAATGCACGTTAACATAATCTCCTATCAATTATGTTCGTCGTTATCAGTGTTGCACTGATAAGATAATGAGTAGATAGGAGTCTTTATTGACATAAGATCCGTCAAATTCCCGTTTCCCGCCATACTGATGGCACTTGACGTATCGTAGTTAAACTTTATACTGTAGGATGACCATGTATTAAGTGGTAATTTGTTTTAATTAGGTTTTCACTTTTAATTAATTAAACAGTGAAGAAATAACTTGAGACCTCGCCGAATAAGTTTAATTTGGGCTAAATTTTAATGTTTTTCTACTCCTGATCACGGATTAAGAATCATCGTGTGTATAGTTTAAAATTTCAAAACAAATGCCTAACTCTTTTAACTTCTTTAAAATAAGAATGAATACATAATTGAGGAGTGTCTTTTCAAAAGTGGCTTATTCCTACTATGTCAATAGAGATTATTTCTGTCATGAAGATATAAAAAACCCTTGTTGACAGAGTGGAAATAAGCCCTTTTGCGAAGACACTCCTCAATTGTGCCCATTTTTACCCCACACTTTGTTACCAATTTTTAAGAATGAACATTTGACAGTTTAGAATTGAGCCTTATATATATGACGTTAAGACTATCGGAAAACTGGTGCGTCATACCCTCATACTAGTAAGGATTAATCTATAACTGTCAAAAGTTCATTAGATCTCGTAGACTATACAGTTACTCTTGGAAAGTCTTGTAAGTACGATGTGCACGAGCTCACGCCCACAATCCCGCACTTTACTTATTCACAACCTTCTACATTATAAGTCTAACTTACAATACAAAGTTTCCCTCAACGATACTCACCTGGCAAGGCTGGCAACTCCGCTCTCCTCACGTTTTGTTAAAAAGTTAAAGATACGAGTACTTTGTCGCTTGTTCTGCACCTGATCCTGTAGTGTAAGTGCGATTTGTATGTGATGAAGACCTGAATTTATGATGGAATACTTAACTGACCGTGGGGTGACTGCAACAAGAATACATTTGTTACCACCCCAAGTATTCCCGCGGGTGTCGTAAGAGTCGACTAAGGGATTGAAGTGTCACTCAGCATTCTTTGATTGATGATGGACAGTAACGATATCATAGTGGACTACTGCGATCGCCAATGCTTGCCTAGCGTGGCGATTATGGCATTTATCTCCTAAGGAGAGGCTTACATCCAGCAGTAGACTGAGATAGGCTGATGATGTGTTCTTAACTAACCAAATTCAAGCGTAGTAAAATAATAATAATAACCTATCATTCGCATACATTTATGACTTATAGCTTAGGCCTGCTGTGCCTTATAAACAACAATCCAATTTCATCTCTTGGGGTTCAGCGAGTCATCAAATGATTCCGGAGACGCCGCGGAAACACTCGTAGCCTCTGTACGTGTCGCATCCGGAACGACTCCGGCACGTAGGAATGTAAGTCTACCTTAAGACGTTGGTCAAGAAATATTCTGCCAGTAGGTATTACTTTTTCTATTTCCTATTCTACAATTTATACATCCTTGTTTGTCTACCCTATCTACTTAGCGGCTTCCTAAGTTAGGAGACTTTTATGAATAAGGGGGTTATTATAATATTTAGTAAACAACTTTCGAAATACATTTTTTTTGTTCTAAATTTTTAGATGTTTGTCTAAACCAACATACCTGAGTTAGTGCATTTTAGTTTTTTTTTTATGGGACTGCTTTATTTTAAGTCAAGGAAATAGCAGTTTACGGCTGAATACGTGCACATTTAGGTTAGACAGATAAGACAACAAGGATGATAGGGCTTTAGTTGTAATATACTGTATATTACAATATAATAGTGTTAAATGACTTAATAAACCATTTTTTGTATGGAAGTCAACCCACTTAAAGTACCTAACTCAATCTTATATTAAACTAACTACCTAAATGAAGTTCCTTGCCGAACTAACCTCAATGCAGCGCTGTCGTCAAGTTTCTCATTTTTTCGCAAAAATTAAAACGTTCACGTTCTTTTGTGAGCGATCTTTTTACTCGAAAAGGTTTTTTAACGAGGGCTCTAAGTTCCATGACGGGCACAACTTCGGTAGGCACTTTCGCTAAGATTGTTTTTGACTCAAATTAAAAAGTTTGCTACGGACATCTCGAGAAACGCCTTTGTGTCAGTTGTAAGAGTTGTAGTTTTAAAAGTATTTCGCTAGTTAGGGATACGCGTCTACGCGTACACTCGACTCGTAGACTGCAAAGATTGAGAAAGAGAAATACCACCTTATTAGTACAGTAACAAGGTGAAAACGTACAGCGTTCACTGTACTGCATTTTTCGTTGTGGCGAATAAACTTACTTCATATAAACATTTATTTTGTTCATTAGCGTGGAAGTAGCATTACGGTTGCTTCAACCGACTGACAAAGACTGAAGTTACCTAATTAAGAAGAAGAAAATAAATTGATTGCAACTACAAATACGCACAAAACGTTAAGATACATTATTATACAGCGTGTGTATTTTATACGGGGGGGGAAAAATTAATCCAGCTATAATATCTGATCCTACGAATCGTATAAGATAATAATTTCATTAAATTTTGTTGTTAATTAGATGTAATGATTTTTCTAAAGTGCAACCCGTCCAACTGACATGACACTCGTATGACGTTTAGATACGTTTGCTTTAAGTAATGTGGCTACCAGTAGATGCAATACATTGCGTGCTCAATTATTTTGTATGAATAATACCTTAATTTACTAAAACAATGTCTGTAAACAGGTTCCCTAGGTCCGATAGTAATCGCCATTAAAATATTCGCCCGTATCAAATACACACGCTGTATTTACAGAGAAAGAACACATAAAGCAGCGGATGCTGAATTATATTATAACATTTAACGTCGCCAATCATCAGAAATAAAATTAGCCCGAAAAGCTGTTAAGGCACAAGATGGACAAGATGGAGACAACGGCCAGCGGCGAACGAATCCATGGAACGAGATGCCGATATGGGAACTCCCTCTCGCACGTATGGTTTTCCGCTAAGCCGGTCGCCTTAGACCAATGTCGTGGCCGGGCTTTTATTTACGCTTATGTATGGGCGCTGCCGATCTCGAATAAAATGCTGTATGCCTACGGCGAATTTAAAAAATCCGGTCAATCCAAACATGCCTTGCCATGCCTATTTGAGTGACTGAGAGAGAAAAATCCCCGATTCCAGAGATAAAAGTCATCAAAAAATCTTTATAGCAGAATGATTTTACTACTAGCGTAATTACATTTTTTGTAACCTTAATCTCACGGCTTAATCACGCAGCGCACAGCTTATCTTTCATGCCACCGAATCCGAATCCTCCAGCCCGGATAATTGGTTCAATCGATTTTTTCCCTTTGCCTATTCTGCCGTCTTAAGAAGAAAAACCATAAGTGACATTTTTTGCTAAATTGAGTTATTACTAGCCTCGGAATCAGGGAAAAAAATAGAATTTTTCTGTCTGACAGTTATTTCTGTATGTCCTACAGATGCCGATTTAGACAAGCATAAGTCCATGTTTTTTTAGCAAAATTACTTCCGTTTTGAAACAGAAACACCATAAGAACATATTCATAGGCAGAAAAGACTTAAGTGGCGACTTATGGTCTTTGATATTTTATCCCGAATTGGACTCCAACATTGATATCAGAAGAAGAAAAACCATATTTGTATATTACTAAGTAAAAAACTCACAAGTTGTCAGGAATGTTGTCGCTTTATCATGTATATTTTTTATTAATCACAAGTCTCCGAAACAGAAAAATCATAAGTTGGCAAGTTATGTTTTTTCTTTCTCTTAGGGCTTGTTCTTATGCTTCTTTTGCTTAGTGTCAGCCGCTAAAATATGAACTTAAGGTTTATTTCTCAAACGTTGTTGTAACTTATGCTTTATTAGGCTAGTAGTAGCCCCCCGATTGCCTCCCGCCCTCCGTCGTTAGGCTCAGAAGGTGCTTTCCTGTGAAATAGTTTGCGCGTAGTTAGGCACATTATCGTTGTATGTAATTCAGCACCATTATCACCATCTTTATAATATACGAGAAGTGTCTTCTCGGTATAATATTACGGTTTTAAAAACAGACTCCACGGAGGGCCGAAGCTTCGCTCCGGGAGCCCGAGGAGCTTCTATCCCAGTAATTTTGGGTGGAAGGCTCAGACCTTCACTTCGAGGGTGCATGTCACTTGCGAGTACGTAAAGCGTGGCCGATGGCCATGCTTCTTCAATTACCCCAGCATCTAAATAAGCCGACATCTGCGTTGGACCCAAGGCCCGACCGGGGAGCCCACAAGGTACAACCGTCCTTAACTGTCTTTATAATCGAACAGTTTTATGGTACTTTATCCATTGATGTCGAAAAAAAATTCTTGGTTCTAATTTTATCTTCTGTAGGATTTTTTTTTAAACAAACATCCTTTGCTCATTATATTTCATATTCTTGTCCATTGGACTATTGGTAGGTACTGTGACAATAATAGTTACCTACTCTTTGCTAAAAATGTTTAGCTGAAGTTACCAATAACTCGTTCACCGAGTCATCCGTTACTGCAAAAAGCAGTGTTTTTTTACATTTTTTGACTTAATGACGAAGTCACATTTTCATAGTTGGTTATTTTTATTTTCGGTGTTGGTAGGCTTGTTCTTTCAAGAATTATTTTTATCAATATTATTGTTATATTTTGATGTCCTTCTGAACTCTCTGTTCGATTTTGTGATTCGGTTTAACGTAATTTCGTTTATTCGAGCTCTAAAAATTGGCTGTAGCTAAAACGTTACATTACACTAGGGTTTCTAATATATTGGAAAAACGAATATTACTGGATAGAAAAAGAATCCTAAATTATTACAAAATAGTGTTTCAAATCTTGTCTAATTCTAAAAATTTAGAATTATCGTCGATTTTGGAAAATATAATTATGCAGTTTTGCGTGTTTTACTTAATTGACCATAATTTCTAAAGAAAGATGCTAAAACACACAAAACTTCCCAAATGAATTAACAAATGTATCCAAATTAATTTAGCATTGAGATACACTTTAAATTTAATTTTGTATTTTTTTTTTAAATCTGTCCAGCTTTCATTCCGCATTATGTTACTCCATGTTTTATAAATCCCTGCTATTATTATAAAAGTCAAAATTTGATTCTGTCTACTAAATAAATAAAACACAAGTACCCTGTTGTGTTTTTTCTGTTTCTGGACCGATTAGCAACGTAAGCATAAGTGTGTACTTATGGTTTTTTTTCTTAGACCTCATAAGACAAAACTAACGGAAAATACATAAGTGGGCACTTGTGTTATTTCATGTTAGTAATTCTATTATGTTACTACTTACTTAACGACGTAGAAACAGTTTTTTCTAAATAACTAATTTAAATAAATATAAAATGGAATACTATGCAATGCATAAAATATTTACAATATTGTTTTATTCTTAAACAAAAGTTTCCACCTTATATTTCGAATTTAACTTATGTTGGCTGAGGTGCAAAGTTTTTTGGCTATTTCTCGAAACTAACTTTTTGGCATTTATGGTTTTTTTCGTTAAGACGGCAGTATTCACAACCAATTCGATTCACAACCAAGACGAATAGGCATGATGACTGGCAAGTCAAATCAGCATCTTTTTTCGAACTGTCAAAACGACCTCTATGGAATTTTATATGAAATACTCAAAAGTGACGTCACGTTTGAGTACTGCCAAATGACCTTGACCTACTCTTTTAAGTTCTTTTCCATTTATTATACACGATGATTCTTAATCCGTGATCAGGAATAATTTTTTCTAACTCAGTAATTGATGGGGATTACGTTAAAGTAGTAATTACGTGAAAACAAATTTATTTATTTTTTAATCATGTTTTAATTTTTAATTTAATTTTATCCGAAAATCCTTGTCACTGTACTACCCTATTGATTTTAATGACTTTGTATTGTAATCTCTTTACAAACTTATTAGCAATTATCAATTTATGAGTAAACCTTGCCCATGACATTGTCAATCACTTTTGTCATACGCGTAATAAACAAAGTCTCAGTCGCGGATTTTGAATGAGAAAATTATACTTATTCATCAAAAATCATGCCTCCACGACATCCGTTACTCAAACATAGAGCGTTACGATACTGTACGCTTGTCAATACAAACGAATAGCACAAGGCGAACCCAGCAGTTATTTCACGAACTTCATCCAAACATTCCGATCCCCGGACACAATTTAATAAGCCGCATGCACCAAAAATCTTCGCGACTTTGGACAGTTTACAGTGCCTCAACATGCTCGAGCACCCGGACGTGGACATTTTGAACACTTGTTAAATTATGTTTAAAATAATGTGTTTTGTTTTAGTTGGTCAGGTATGCAGTTTTGTTGTTTTAATTTCATTATTAAATTGTACTGTATGAAAACAATTCGCTTTACTTGCTCAAGATTTTGCCAAGTTCAGTTAATGCACTTTAACATAATCTCCTATCAATTATGTTCGTCGTTATCACTGTTATTAGTGTTGCACTGATAAGTGAGTAGATAGAAGTTTAGTCTTTATTGACATAAGATCCGTCAAATTCCCATTTCCCGCCATACTGATGGCACTTGACGTATCGTAGTTAAACTTTATACTGTAGGATGACCATGTATTAAGTGGTAATTTGTTTTGATTTGGTTTTCACTTTTAATTAATTAAACAGTGAAGAAATAACGTGAGACCTCGCCGAATAAGTTTAATTTTGGCTAAATTTTAATGTTTTTCTACTTCTGATCACGGATTAAGAATCATCGTGTATATAATTTCTGTACAAAAATTACTGCAATCTACATCTTAGTAATAATTTCTTCGTACATAATGTTGAATAATTTATTTTAACTACAGTCATCATCCCTATTATTGTCACTTAGGTAAATCCTTGTGATGACCTACACATTGGTCAAAATTCTTTTCGTTGTCTTATTTTGTGTCCCTAAAAACGTGGCTCAGTTGTGATTTTTGTATGAGATGATGTTTTGTTTTCGATTTCTGATGTATGGATTAAAATCTAGCGTGAAAAAGAAATACAAGTTCACCGGATGTTTTTATATATACCTACTAAGTCGAAACAGCAACTAAAAGCATGACAGAGTGGTATGAAACAAGAAAATGAAAATAATTTTGACCCACGTATTATGAAAATGACAAATGACCCTAACATTTTGAAGTTACTTCGATACAAACAAATCGTAATTTTTAAACTCATAATTACGAACACTTTACGTCGTTAAGTGACAATAAAAACCACAGTGGCGGCCATCTTGTTTAGCGCCACTCGTCGTAGCGTCGTTTTTATTTTATATTTTAGTTTTATTGCTCTTGTGATTGCAGACGTCGCGACGAAATTACTATTATACCAAACGCTTTTACTTAAGTATTTTTTATCTATATCCTCGTACATAATTACAATTAAGTCTTCTATTTGGTTATAAAGATTTCCTTAAGTTTATTGAGAACTTGAGAAGGGAAGGGCTACCATGATCTACCTACTTATGCGAAGACTCAAACCCAACTCCTCCTGCGGGTGTCGTAAGAGTCGACTAAAGGATTGAAGTGTCACTGACCATTCTATATGATTGATGATGGGCAGCAGCGTCATCATAGTGGACGGACACATTACTGCGATCGCCAATCCGCTTGCCCAGCGTGGCGATTATGGGCAATTACCTACTAATGCGTCTATACGCAAAGTTAATAGGAGAGACCTACGTCCAGCAGTAGACTAATATAGGCTGATGATGATGCGAAGACTACTAATGGCTAATGGCTCTCTACAATCCTTATTTCAAATCTCTGTATTAAACAATAATCTCGGAATATTCATGTGAATTACATGTTCAAATTCAGATTATGTAATTGTATTACCACATCAACTGAACACGTGCTCAACTGAGTCTTATCTGACATCGGCACAAAATGGTTGGAGCATTAGATAGCCTTACCCGGTACCAATTGGCGGGAATTGATTGAGGGTACGAGGAACTGAGCGATTCGATTGATTTTGGGATCCTTGGAACCGCAAACCATTCAGGTTCTGTGTAGTTTATTAATGTATGAATATCTTGTAGTATATATGCTGGTAATCAGAGTTGTAAAATATTCTGATTTGGAATCAGGGGGGTTACCATGACGTATTAAATGCGATTCAGTTTAGGTTAGATTAGGTCAGTTTTTGACAGTTATTCTACGGAACTGACATATCGCGATTCAGATTAGTTTCTAAACTGAATCGCAGTAGAACATGGTAGCCCTCCAGTTTAGGTAGTATCATAGACTAACTGTTGAATGCAAATTAATTCCAAATTATGTTGAAAGTCTCTAGCGCCGTAAATAAAATCGAAAATCTCAAACTACTAAACTTTGTCATACTATACCACTTAACCCTTAATTTGGCAAATTTCAAAAAAATCGTGCGTTCTAGCCTCCTCGCCATTGTATAGAGCAGAAAATTCTGTCTTAAAAAAAAATACAAAAAGTGGGTCGAAGACCATGTTCATTGTGACGAACATTGCCAAATTAAGGGTTAAGAAGTCAAAGCATCGAAGAAAAAAATATGAGTAGGTAACTAACTCATTTTACCCCACGGGTAAATGTAACCGCAGTTTATGATAACCCATGTGGAGCTGATCTCTATTCAACGTGCTAGGAAGATTTTTTCTCCTAACGTGACTAGAACGAATGAAGTAACTGATGCTTTACAAAAATCAGGACATTTCGTGTAACAAGAGGAAAGTGAATTCGCCGAGCCGTCAGGCCACGACACGCGATCGCGTGCTGCTCGCGGCCATTTTACACGCAAATGTCCCTACTAAAAAGAAAACTACTTACTTACTGTAACTGGCATAAAATTCGGGCAATGAAGGGCGTTATTACTAAAAATATCGAAACAGCCTTGCCTGTACGAAGTTTAAAGGAGCAAATTATTATTTATTACCCTGCCGCAGCGTAAGCGCGTTGTAGATAAGTATCTTTAAATTGTTAATTCCGTTATACTCTATTTTGGTTATGGCCTTGACACGCGTTTGTGTGAATTTCAAGAAAGGCATTCTTGCTGGTCAATATCATCATCATCATCATCATCATCATATCTGCCGAAAGACGTCCACTGCTGAACATAGGCCTCTCCCAAAGATTGCCACAATGACCGGTCCTGCGCCACCCGCATCCAGCGGACTCCTGCGACCTTCACCAGGTCATCAGTCCACCTTGTGGGGGGCCTACCCACGCATATATGCATGGATAACTCATGATCAACTGACAGCGTACCGTAAAACCATACAACTATAGTCTAGTGCTACAACTATGGTCCACAAGTTCTACTCGTAATTAAGCATCAATGGAAATCTTTTACTTTAGTTTTATCTAAGATTTTTAATCATTAATGAGGAGACTTTGTGTAACAACTGCGTCAATAATACAATAATTACACTAAATCGAAGATATTTGACTTAGTTTTGGACCATAGTTGGGTAATTTTAAGGTACTGCCTTTTACTTAGGAACGGCATACTTAGGTACTCGTACATATACTAGGTATTTATTTAGTTGGACACCACCAAAGATGTCTTCAGCACAATAATCGACTTTGCGATAGCGGTGATGCTCGGAAAAGTTAAGAAGGTTTAACTTTCTATTAGAGTTTCGAGAGTTTGTATTGACAACTTTCTAAAAGGAATCTACAACTTAAATTTTATTTGAGTCTCGCTAATTTTGTAGTGTGTGTTACATTAGGTACTTATGTTAAAATATGTATTTCATGAATTCATGATCCCAAAATGACATTGTTGACGCTGTTCACTCAAAAGGAGAGTGCTGACATTAAAGCGATTACTGTATGAAATGCTGCTTCTGAATATTTGATATAAGTGAAAGTATGTTGGCAGCTACACTCTTGCACGGGAATAATGTTCGTGTCCTTGTTTTTAGCCGCATGTATTTATAGAGTCAAAGAAAATGTAGGTAGATTAACTATCTTTGGATTAACTTGAAATAAGGAGCGCTGTCTACATTCAGTAATAATATTCCTAACTGCCTTATCAGAAAGGCCTTGCGTTTTTGAAGGAAAATCTGTAGACAGCGCCAGCATCCGCGAACTTAAAACCCAGTTTATTGGAAAGACACGACAATGGCAGCACCTCGCGAAGTGCTATAAATTAAAAAAGAAGCGACAAATCCAGGGATTCTCTGGATGTAAAATAAATAACGTGGTCTGTTAGAAATAAGCTACTGGCGATCTGACGACGGCATAGCTCGTAAATCCGATCCGAGCGATGGACGTTGTAAAAATATCGTAAACTTGGATAACTTTAATAACAATACGGTACAATGTAGAATTTAAATTTGATTATTCAACAACTCGCTGTAAAACTTGTGGGTCTGTGCCATTGTTCCGATCTGAAAGCTGTTTTACATGCAACATTTTTAATGCAACATTGAGAACAAAGCGGTTCAATACAAGGTGTTTTTGTAGCTAATAATGACCGATGTAGGTCACACGGCTTGCTTTTATTGCGAGTTATATTAAATAAGACAATGTAATGAAATGGTTAAACTCACGTATTGTTAATTTAGTAATTTACCCCCTTATTCATAAACGTTTGTTAACTTAACAAGCCGCTAATAAATGCTATTGTTTGTCCCTTTCTGTCTTAACAATGTGTCCATACGAGCAAAAGGGACAAACAATTATTAGGGGCTTGTTAAATTAACAAACGTCTATGAATAAGGGGGTTAGTCACTGCGTGGATATGTTTTGGAACGTCTAGTGTGTTGTCGTAAGTTCATCGCAGACTTACTTTGTAGCCCTCTCGCTTGCGCCAATACAAAATGAGCGGAAAGACGGTACGATTACGCGACACGGACATTCATTTGGAGCTCATTTACTTTGGTAATATAATTATACAGGAACTATCAATAACTATGAATACATCTGAGGATCCTCTTAACCACTAAAAAAATAATCCGATCAAACAAAAGGATCAAAACTAATCCCATAAGAATTCAGTTTTCCATTAAAACTACAGAAATCCTAAAATAACAAAATAAGACGTTATCGTAATAGTTGGATAACTAGGCTGCAGCAAAGACAACTGTTTTCATAGGACAAAGGTTTAACTGGGTCGGACATGCCTGTTCCGTGTGTTCCTATTGCTTTACGAGGTACCAGTGCAGCTTGGTCCCCTGCATCTGTGTTATGCATACCTTTGCTGAGACCGGTCTATGCTGGTCCGATTGTCCTAGATGGTACGCGTTTACTGCAACTGGAATGAGCCTAAGTTCCGTGCAGCTATGTTTCCGCGCCAGATTTCTAGCTTCACCTACGTTTATAGAGCGTAACATGTGTTTATTACTGTATTTAAATGGCACCTACCGAGCAACGAATGCGAGTAAATTCTTGGCAACGTTAAGAAAACTCAAGAATTCACAGTTTTAGGTGTAAAATATGCACTACTATTTTATTGTGTTCTTTATATTTACTGATAAAGGCTAGCCTTTATCAGTAAATATAAAGAACAATATACCTAGGTATATTTGAACTGAATTGGCTTAACAGAAAATAATAACAAATTAACACCACAGACCCCGTCTTTAAGGAGTCAGCTAAGTACATGACATTATAGTTAAAATGCCAGGTATTCATAGGCTAGGGCAACTACTTCTGTCCACAAAAGTCTTAAGAAAACAAAGCCAGCGATACTAGGTGTGTAATACATGTACAATAATGTACATTCTACTTGTACCAGTTTCCACCCATTTTTCTACCTCCGTAGGTAACCTTTTCCATATTACAACTAAGTGCCTTATTTTCCCGTACCGTTCTAACGTACAACGATTTTCATAATAGGTACCCAACTTAGAAAGATATTGCGATGCGGGCGTAAGATGAACGACCTGCTTTTTTGGGGTTAAGTGCACATAAATCGGGGCATAAAAATGTTTTATCGGGTTAGAGGAAACTGCATATGCATTGCATACAAAATACTTGTATCCGTTTAAACTACATTGCTGTACGCCTTGGCACCCACAATAGATAATAGGTATCCATAAGTCGCTTTTGATATACTGCCACAGAGATTCCCAATATAGGCAATCCTTAAAAATCTTGCCATATCCGTCTGTCCGGCTACCAGCCGCATGGTGACAGAATGTAAGAGCAGGGGGTGTCGCTGTTGATTTATCTTAAATCAAGTAAATAGCGGTTTATATCAGAAAACGTACTTTTAGGTTCTTCTTGCTGCTGTTGCGAATGCAAAGCGTAGCGTAGGAAGGCCATTGCTTCGCTTTGAAGACTGCGCAAAGAGGGACATGGTTGCCTTTCGTATTGACTACCGGCACTGGGAGAAGGTCGCAGAACAACGAGCGTATTATGGAGCGTGTATTGTGGAGGGTCGCAAAATGTGTGATGAGATATGGTTTGCTGCACTCGCTGATAAGTGACAGAAGCGACACCAAGGTGCTTCGGCGGCCATTTCCGCAAACTTTCCTTGTCAGTCCTGCAGTAGACTGGTCTCGCATCGGTCTATTGAGACATCAGAAAAGGTGCTTCTCAAATATTACACCATAAATCGTCTGCCATAGACGCTAAGGCCATGATGACGATGATGATGACTTTTAGGTTAGATCGTTGTTTACCTACTAAGACAACTAAGAATGAATGGGCCTACTTGTTATAGAAATGTGGTCCGCGTAACTGGTTTCAGTCGGAGTAGTGACATAATGGCTAGTAGCCAAGTAACCATCGACACAAGAGGAAGGCTCCTTTAAGATTACATCTAAGCCTTTAAATCGAGGACCAAATCGTTATTTACGGCCTCTAGATAAATGTTATTTTACAAATCCTATCTAAGTGATAATTTATCAGGTGCGTACCTAGGACCTGTATTTTGTACATTAATATTTTGTAAATTTGAATATAAAAAAAATAATGTATAGTAGTTAGTATAGGTAACAAATTAAAACGAATATATCGACGGTAGAAAGGCTAATTGGCTTAAGCGACACTTTGGGCGATATTGAGTTATTTATATCATCGGAATCAGCAGATTTTTCTCCGTCGATTGAGCCCGGTTTCATAGCGATCAGACGATTTTGATGGCGGTTAACACTTCTGAAATTTGGTACAGCGTTAAAAAAATCAAGGCATGAAGCAACACAAAAAAATGCATTTTTGAATGAAACGTGACTTGACCCACAAACGGGTTCCCTCTATCTGGCATAATTTATTTTGTCCGAAACGCTTAGGACATAACAGACTTGGCATAATCTATTTTGGCATAATTTTAATGAGGCAGAAACATCGCTTGGCATAAATAACAATATTTCGAACATTATTTTGTCCGAAACTATCTTGGCATATTATTATTTACGCCGAGTATTATAAGACAGAAATTAGATTTGCATATTTTTTTTTGGTATATAGCCACATGTTCGAAACTTACCTTGCATTTTTCGTCAGGCAGAATTTGTTGTGAGGGCGAAAATTTCTGCGTGAGCGAGCGAAGCGAGCGAACAAAACCTTCCGGGGCAGATCCGACTCGGACAGGTTAGGTTAGAAGACTAAGGCGGGAGCTTTGCTCCCGCCTTAGTCTTCGAGGTTATTTTTTTTTTAACAACCTAGAAAGTACTCCGCTCAGAAGTGTATGCTAAAACAAACTATGCCGATACTTTTTATGCACATCCAGATTATGCCTCATTATTAATAGGAGCATCAAAATTATGCACATATAATATTCGGACAATTCGAAATCTGCCATAACGAACTATGCCAAACTTGAGTATGCCACAACAGTTTCTGCACAAAGCCCATTATGACTACATACATTATGCCATATAGAATTATTCATAAAAAAATTATGCCACAACAGGGTGAACCCCCACAAACATGTTTGGTTGGTTCCCGCTTAAGCGGTTTTTACTTTCCCAACTTAGCCATTCGTTTTGATTTGAACCTTTTGGCTTTACTCCATCACACACGAGCATAGTCGTTTAAGTCAATTGAACTTCAACAAAAAAGTACCACCATAGGCGTTTGAAGCATTTAGCCTCCATTTAAAATAAAAGAGGCATGGCGCTTGAACCATTTAGCTCTTCCCAATTTTTTAGGGCATGGGTCGCTTCAACCAAATACGTAAAACCCTAAACCATAAAATGTATGTTACTTAAGCATTTTGAACCTCTTTTTATAGATGAGAATGTCGGTTGAAATAGAATATTTGTTTGACCTGTGTCATTTAAATCCTTATAATAAAATCATAATGCATTATATCAATGTAGCTTAAATCATCCAAAATTTCTATGAGAAACTTTTGACTCGGCGGTACAATCACACTCTTGCCGCCGTCGGCGCTTTTTGAGCCGCTCGCCTCTACATACCGCCGCCCCCCGCGCGGGCGGTTCAATCACTTGTAGTCTGTGCCGTTAGACGCATGTGCCGTAGTGATTTGTGTGTGATACTGAAAATCAAAATCAAAATCTTTATTTGTAGTTTTGTCTGAAATCGTGTATTTCACATTATGAAATAATTTAATTATTTTCATTGTTATTTCTTGATTATTTTATAATAATTAAAGTTTAAGTCTTTATACTTACTTACGTATTTCTGCCACTTATATTGTAAATAAAACTGACTACAGATATAATAAAAATTGAGATTAAAAAACGTAACGTATCAAGCGTAGTAATAAATTAATTAAACATGTTAGGCAAAAGGAGCATTTTTTAGGGTTCCGTAGCCAAAATGGCAAAAACGGAACCCTTATAGATTTGTCATGTCCGTCTGTCCGTCTGTCACAGCCGATTTACTCAGAAACTATAAATGCTACAGTAACGAAATTTGGTAAGGATATGTGTTGTATGAACCGCTACAGGATTATGATACTAAATTGTAAAAAAAAAACCATTAGGGTGGGGGCCCTCCATACATGTAACTGAGGGATAGAACATTTTTTTAGTTGTATATAAGCGTGTGGGGTATTAATAGAAAGGTATTTGAAAATGATATGAAGGTTCATACGTCTCATTTTTATTTAAGCAAATCGTTTTCGAGATATCAGCTCTCAAAGTCTGAAAAATGTGTCACCCCCCTCTATTTTTTTAAACTACGTGATATAAAATTCTAAAAAAAATATATGTCATGCACATTAATAAACTCTATCAACGATTTTTGGTTTGATAAAATTATCTCTTATAGTTTTTGAGGTACGTTGATTTAACTGTATTTTTTAAATAATATAATGGTACGGAACCCTTCGCGCGCGAGTCCGACTCGAACTTGGCCGGTTTTTTTATTTTCCAGCGACAGAAAGGTTATTGCGGATGAAACGCTGTAATCAATATCCGCAATTTTTCTAAGACTGATTCTGCCAAATAACTATCTAATTATGTTATTGCAAATATTTTTCTTAAGGTATATAGCAATAAAAATTGAGAAAAACGATTTTCATTTATTTCGTTTTCTTTAGACCTGCAGAGTAATTATACCTTTGTCTTTAAATATCCGAGCTTCAACCACCATGTTTAATCATATTCATATAATTCCTGAGATTTAAGCAATCCGTTTTTCAATGAGTGTGTGTCATTAAGTCAATTAGAATCGCCACTTATTTCCATTAAATAATCGCTTAAACTGTTTAGCCTTACCCCGTTGTATAGTAAAAATAGCGCTTAGCTCATTTAACCTTCTTTTAAAAAAAGTGCACTTGTACACTACAGTCATTTGACTTGCCTCCGGCGGCAGACGCTGTTGGTATTTGAACCAATTAGCCTTTCTCTCATTTTTAGCAGATTTGTCTTAAGCGACCTTTATTTCGAGACATAATAAACTAATTTTATCAAGGTAGGAACCAAATTATGCGCCTTTATATCTTGAATATTTGATGACAGTTGCGTTACAATATACTTGTTACTTTTTTTGTAGCGATTTTTTTTCTAAAAAATAAAACTTTAAACGGCTCTCCTGTAAAGTTCATAAAATGTCGGTTAAGTCAATTAGCCTTTCTACCGTCGATATAACTCAACTGGAGGGTAGATTAAAACAATTGTTAAATGGCACAATCATGGTGAGAAATAACTAAAAAACAACATTAATACATTGTTTATTTATTAATCTATAATTAAAATAATAAATAAAAATGAAATAAAGCTTATTGCCACAAGTTATTAGACTTCTTAGTTATAGAAAGGCTTAATCATAGCGTAATGCTTAATAAAAATAGGCACTTTTTTTGCAACTACTTTTTTGTACTACATAAAATTAATACTATAAAACACCCCATTCAATATACAAGAATAATAGTTACTTAAATTTTATATGTAAATAAATTAAGTGGCCGTGTGGTGACGGCAGTAAGAATACATTTGTCACCACCCCAACTCCTCCTGCGGGTGTCGTAAGAGTCGACTAAGGGATTGAAGTGTCACTGACCGTTATTTGATAAAAGATTGATGATGGGCAGCAGGTCATCATAGTGGACACATTACTACGATCACCAATCCGCTTGCCCAGCGTGGTGATTATGGGCATTTACCTCCTAATGCGTCTAATACGCATACTGCGCATACGCGGCCTGCGTCCGGCAGTGGATTATCATAGGCTGATGAAGAAATAAATAAAAAAAAATTTGAGCTGTACCAAATTTTGAAGACTAAAACAATCTACTCACATTTATTCAAAAATCTATACGGAGCCCAAGAAACTGTATTTGACTGTGCTAAATCAAAGAATTCAAATAGTTATACGTAGGTACACAATACTAAGGCTCTGTGCACACTTGCGATTTGCGAGCGAGTTTTGCAATTTTTGTATAGAAATCGCTATCAAATCGCTCAAGTGAATCGCTAGTGTGAACAGGCCCTTAATATAGCGTTTTTTTAACTATTTTGTTTCTTTAGCTTCTAAAAATTATTTGTCGCTTGCTTTGGTGAGACCATTAACCAATCTAACAAGAACAACAGTGTTACATGTTTAACAACATTTAAATATTTATCAAACGGGTTACTCAAGTAATTTAAGTCCATAATTGGTCGAAATGTTTCGATCCATTTAGAGGATCCTCATCATGGAGTATCCGCGACCAAAGCCCGATGTGTACACGTCGGGCGTCGGCCGGGTCGTATATATTTAAATATGTTTGAGTCTCACGTTAGTTATAATTCTAAAACAACAGTATATTTATTGGTTAAACATCAGGAAAATACTCAAGTAATCTGACTTTAAATACGATTTAATCAATGTTTTAAATACAACAGCAGTATTTTCTGTGAAATATTAGACATGACTCGAAACTTGTGCTCTTGAGTGTATCATCTTTATTTTTACGTCGGTAAAAATACATATTCAGTAGCATAAACTCCCAGAACGAACGAATTTTAGTTATTCGTTATGTAATAAATTTGCTTAAGTGAGAGAAGTTATTGTCGGACAATGGGTGAATATTCATCGAGTTGGCTTAATCAAATTGTTGTGGACAGTAAACGGTGGCAGTAACAAATTCTGTTCGGCTTCCACACTAATTGTTCAATCTGTGGATCCCGTAAGTTAATAACCCATTATTCTAGCGCTTTTCGAATCAATACTAAAATTAGCACAATTGCAACTAGTGTGGAAATAAAACATGATAAACAACTTACCATACGTATTGAACCAATTTTTTTTTAAATAATTGCGTGCTTTGAAATTATTTTTGAACGTTTGAGGATTGTTGTTTTTTTTTCAAGACATGTTTATGTACAAATCTGTACAATTTATTATGTAAAAAAAAATATCCATGTCACATTCATCTCAGTACATTAACTATCACGTATTAATCATGTATTTTATTTAGAAGTTTCAATTTTAATTTTAGTTCAATTGTTTTTACTAGCCTTCTGAACCCAGCCGCCCGTAACATTTGCGGGGACTGGCTTTGAAAAAAAGCGCATTATAAAAAAATATATTCGAAGTTCCTAAGAGTAGTGTTATAAAAACAGTGAGTTTCGTTTGTCAACTGATGATATTGCCCACCTTTACACCCGGCTGACACAGCCGGTTTTAGGGTCCCGTAGTACACTAGAAACTCTTATAGTTTCACTATGTCCGGATCTTTATACTGTCCAGTCTGTATGTCTGTCCGCAGCTGTCTGTGACCGTTAGTATTGTTACGCCGGTGGCATGATAAAAATTACAAATATGATTTTAGACACGTTAGAAGCGTTTTCAGCAGGCTGAAATGCGTTTTCAGGCCGTTTCAGAAGGTCCTCTTTCACATACTACAAAATCAAATATTCACCCCAGATACCGTCGTTTTCAGGCGCCTGAAACATGTTTTCAGGCCGTTTCAGGATACCCTCTATCCGATGGCGCAATAACCTGAAAACCCGTTTTCAGGCGTTTTCAGGACCCCTTTTGGGCCTCTCAAGTACAAATCGGTATGTAGCTAAATTTCCCATAGGAGTGAAAGAGAAAGCACTATTAGATAAAGACAGCATGAGAGAATGTTCTGGAAGGATGTGAATGAGACAGCTATAGAGAGAACATTCTGGACGGGTGTGAAAGAGAAACCTGTAGAAAGAGACAGCGATACTCTAGAATGTTCGCGCACCTAACTCGGGAACTTTCTAGAGTCGAATCTTCTCGTACTTTGTAGATTTGAGTGGCTGGTATAAATACACAGCATGACCCGGCCGAGGAGTTTTTTCTATCGAGACAGCGAAGAGCTAACATTAAGAGCGAAGACTGCGATTCTATCGGCGAGTTTGAAAGTGTAAAAGTGTACCAGTTTGAAGAGTTAAGTGTGTGACTAATAGTGTTTTAGTAAAGTGTTGTTCTTTTAATTAGTAATTAAAGTATCAGTTTTAATTAGTGGCTTATTTATACATTTTCTATAGAAAACCCACCCCACGAACGTAACATTTGGTGTCAGAAGTGGGATAGAAAATGGGTATAACGCCACGTGACAACGAGACCGAGCCAAAAGGAGTTGTGACCCGGAGCCAAGCTGCACGTGAGGAACCTGCAGCGCGGGAGGATATTGCAGTACCTGAAGAACCTGTAGCATGTGAGGATACTGCATCTAAGCCCGGAACGTCTGGTTTGCAGGCTAAGAGTACTCAAGACGCAGACCTCAGAACTATTCTGATTCTCCTGAAGGAGCAGTCGCGGAAACAAGAAGAACAGTCGAAATTGATTCTTCAAGAGTTGCACAAGGCTGCTACTGAATGGAAGCAAGAAATGTACGAAGTCCAAGGGAAGCTCACTGACATGGAGAACAAGATTCATGTTGTAGAGGAAGCGGTTGAGCGTCGCCTCCAGAAGCTTGAATTAAAAGTAGCTAGTGGCATCAGTACCTGCGCACCTGAGATATCTGTACCGGGAGGTGGAAAATTTAAGGCGCCTCCTTTTGATGGTACATCTTCGTGGGCGGCGTACAAGCTACAGTTTGAGTCCGTGTCCAAAGCAAACGGTTGGAGTAAGGAGCAAGCGATGACGGCTCTGACGCTGGCACTTCGTGACGAGGCTCTTACAATTCTAGAAGCTCTTGGAAAAGAACAAACTTATGACCGGCTTTTAGAAGCATTAGAAGCCCGTTACGGAGACAGTCATCTAGAACATGTCTACCGAGCTCAGCTGAAAGACAGAACGCAGGGACGTAATGAGACATTGCAACAATGGGCCCTGGAAATTGAAAAGCTGGTCAGAAAGGCATACCAACGTTCAGCTGACTCTTTAATAAAAACCATGCTGGTGCAGGCATTTGTTGATGGGATCCGGGATTTGGAAGTAAGGGCGGCAGTACGACTAGGGCACCACGAAAGCCTTAAGGATGCCGTAGCTCATGCCCTAGAAGTTGAAGCTGTACGCCAAGATCCATCAAGATCGTATAAGCTACGTGAGGTATCTACTAGGGAGCCGATTGTACCTCGTCGGGAGTTTGGGCCACGATGTTACCATTGCGGGGAACGTGGCCATATACAAACTAGTTGCCCGAAAAGAAGCAGCAGGAGAGAACGAGATGAATCCCCCATGACCAGGAATAAGGGCTCTGTACGACCAGAGCCACAGCAGGGAAACGAGTAAGAGCCAGGACTAAGGGACGAGTGCTGGCTGATGGTCGAAATGTCCCAGTAGTGATCTCGCAAGTCAACGACGAGAATAGTCTGGTCGTCAAGGGAGAAATGGGTGGAATACCATGTAACCTTACTATCGACACCGGAGCTTCTCGGAAGCCTTGCCCTGATGACTGCAAGCATTGTCTTAGACAAGAGGGCAAGGAATGCTTGAGGATGTCGCGTACAGTCACAGTTAGTGAGGAGTGGAGCGATGAATCCATGCAACGTGCACAAAAAGAAGATCCCGACATAAAGCCCATTTTTGACTGGGTTAATGCAGGAGTACCTAAACCAAAATGGTGTGAAGTAGCTCCGATGGGGACAGTTACAAAAAGCTACTGGGCGCAATGGGATAGTTTGGTCATGCATAATGGCGTATTATGCAGGAAATGGGAGTCAGCGAATGGGAAAGATGTCCACCTACAAGTTGTTGTCCCAAGGAAAAGAGTGAAAGACGTTTTAGAAAGCTGCCACAACGGTACTTCTGGTGGACACCTTGGAGTTAAAAGGACTTTAATGAAAATTCGGCAACGATTTTATTGGATCCACTGCCGCGAGGATGTCGATGATTGGTGTAGAAAGTGTGTAAGCTGTGCATCAGTTAAAGGACCGCATACCCGAAGCAGAGGGGCGCTCAAGATCTACAATGTTGGAGCACCTTGGGAAAGGATTGCGCTAGATGTCGCAGGCCCGTTCCCTACATCAGACTCTGGAAATAAGTACATTCTTGTTGTGATGGACTATTTCACCAAGTGGCCTGAAGTATTTGCTATTCCCAATCAGGAACCAGTTACAATAGCGGAAAAGTTAGTCAATGATGTAATTTGCCGTTTTGGAGTACCCCTGGAGATACACAGCGATCAAGGCAGGAACTTTGAATCTGCGGTATTCCAAGAGACCTGTCGAATCATGGGATTGCATAAGACAAGGACTACGTCATATCATCCTCTCTTCTCTTCTTCCACTTAAGAGCTATGCTCTTGTCGGTGTAGCAATCGCCAGCCTTCTCTCTCCTGGGCTTTTTCCTTCACTTCTTGGTAAGACATGACTTTGACCTTTTCCTTTATTTGCTCAAAGTAATTTCGTCTTGGCCTTCCCCTGCCTCGCCTTCCCTCAATCTTGCCTTCTATGATGTTCTTGAGAAAAAGTCATGTCTTAGCAGGTGCCCCATCATATTTCCTCTTCTGTTTTCAATTACATTAAGCAATGTCCTTCTTTCTCCTATCCTATTCAATACCTCCTCATTTGATATTTTTTCCGTCCAGCTTATCCCTTCCATCCTCCTCCCGCACCACATCTCAAACGCCTCCAGCCTCTCTCTATCCTTCTGTATCATTGTCCACGTTTCACTGCCATACAAAGCTATACTCCATACGTATGCTTTGACAAACCGCTTCCTGGTATTTGTTGAAATTTTGGATTTCAGTATGTATTTTTTGTTGTTAAACGCCTGTTTAGCCATAGCTATTCTAGCAATGATATCCTGACTACATCTTGATCTGTTGTTGATTATACTACCTAAATACTTAAAATGTTCAAAATGTTCTTAAAATGTTCAATCCTCATATCATCCTCAGTCCGATGGAATGGTTGAGAGATTCAATCAGACCCTGGAGAGACATCTTGCCAAGGTAGTCGAAAGTCACCAAAAAGATTGGGACCGGCATATCCCTCTCTTTTTGATGTCATACAGGTCCGCCACCCATGAAAGCACTGCATTTACTCCCGCATATGCCAATTTCGGAAGAGAGCTTCGTTTACCTGCTGACCTCTTAACAGGACGACCACCAGATGCTCCGAGGTCTATAACAGAGTGTGTGCGATCTAAGAGACCGGATGGATGACGTTTATAGTCTAGTTCGCGAGCACGGGCTTTAAGCTAGCACGAGGATGAAGACCAGGTATGACAGGAAGTCCAACCAAATTGGGTACGAGGAAGGCTCATTGGTGTGGCTACATAACCCTATGAGAAAGAAAGGAAAGTCTCCGAAACTGTCCCCGAATTGGGACGGGCCGTACAGAGTGGTTACGAAGATCAATGACGTTACGTATCGGATACGGAGGAATTTACGAAGCCCATGCAAGATTGTTCACGTTGACCGGCTCGCCAAATACCACGGAAATAATGATGCTCGGGACGAGCATGTCTTAGGAGGGGGTAATGTTACGCCGGTGGCATGATAAAAATTACAAATATGATTTTAGACACGTTAGAAGCGTTTTCAGCAGGCTGAAATGCGTTTTCAGGCCGTTTCAGAAGGTCCTCTTTCACATACTACAAAATCACACACTACAATATTCACCCCAGATACCGTCGTTTTCAGGCGCCTGAAACATGTTTTCAGGCCGTTTCAGGATACCCTCTATCCGATGGCGCAATAACCTGAAAACCCGTTTTCAGGCGTTTTCAGGACCCCTTTTGGGCCTCTCAAGTACAAATCGGTATATAGCTAAATTTCCCATAGGAGTGAAAGAGAAAGCACTATTAGATAAAGACAGCATGAGAGAATGTTCTGGAAGGATGTGAATGAGACAGCTATAGAGAGAACATTCTGGACGGGTGTGAAAGAGAAACCTGTAGAAAGAGACAGCGATACTCTAGAATGTTCGCGCACCTAACTCGGGAACTTTCTAGAGTCGAATCTTCTCGTACTTTGTAGATTTGAGTGGCTGGTATAAATACACAGCATGACCCGGCCGAGGAGTTTTTTCTATCGAGACAGCGAAGAGCTAACATTAAAAAAATAAAAAAATTAATGTATCAGTTTTAATTAGTGGCTTATTTATACATTTTCTATAGAAAACCCACCCCACGAACGTAACAGTATCTAGAAATTTATAATTTCGTATAGGTATAGGTACATATTAATCACGCCGACAAAATAGTAGTAGTAGTAATCAATATACAGGGTGGGCCCTGTAACTAAAGCAAAAAATGAAACGGTACACTAATAACCCAATAAATAGTCATAATTTAATAGTTAAAACTTAAAAAAAAAAATTTTTTTGAAAAAAAAATTTTTTTTTTCTTTTTTTTTATGTACTTTTACTGCAGTCGACTTATACCAAAAAAGTTAAATCGGTGTAACACAAAAAAAAAAATTTTTTTTTGGTAAACCAGTTAAAAAACCATGAGTTCAAAAAAACTTTTTAGCTCATTTAGTTTTATGTCCACTGAACTACCAATATGTTTAATCATTAATAAGGTACAATATTGTGATACCTAGATACATCACTCATAGGTCGTAACTTCAACATACTGTTTCTCCTTAATGGATAACTTTAAAACACTGGGACCTTTTGCGAATAACTAGAGGCAGTCAGAGGAGTCTTCCATTTGATTTTTTGCTTTAGTTACAGGGCCCACCCTGTATAAAAAAAAGTTACACGTAAGTAGGGGTGACTCGTCACATGTAAAGTAGGGATGATTTTTTTTATTGACTTTAATCTTAAAGTGTATCGTTGAATAGGTATAAGAATAACGAAAAGTTTTTTAACCCTTTACCAGGTGTCAACCAGAGTTGCCACCACTGTCAAATTAAAGTCATACTAAACTTATGTAATGGTGTCAAGTCAAACAATTAAATAGCAAATATTATGGCCCCGTAGGTATAGGGTTAAGTCTATTTTTACTGCAGAATTTTAAAAAAATATGCTTCGTCAGTCCCGAAAAATAGGAATATCGCAGTTATAAAGTACTTTAAAATAACACTTAATAATCTGAACATAATCGGCAAAGCCGTTTTTGCATAACCACTGAACCCTAGACTGAGCATCCTTGACCAGCTTTTATTATTTTTGGTCAAGCTAGTAAAACAGAGCTGACATATATGGCAGTAAAATGTTTCCACAAAGTCAACGAGAGTTATGGCCACATAAAGCAAGGCGTTGACAGGTGAGTTCTGTTCCGAATTAAATTTTGTTCGGTTTAATTAAATTTCGAACACGTTTGTCGCTAAACAACAAACTTTGCGGCAAGTAGGTATCCATAAAAATGTTTTGAAATATGTAAAGACTGAGCTGTATGAGTTAAAAACCGATATAACGAGTTGACAATCAGCAAATTTTCGTGTTTAGTGTTAGCGTTCTTACCTTCACCTTTTTCTTGACTATTTAGAAGAGTAACATCTGTGAGCTATCAATAATATGAGCCTGCATTTTTTTTAATATGACGCTTTTTAGGGTTCCGTAGCCAATATGGCAAAAACGGAAGCCTTATAGTTTCGCCAAGCCCATCTGGTGGTCCGTAGACTTATAGAATACTTTCCCGACATGCTCTTGGCCGGTTTTTTCCACTACCAAAGGTTGTTCGACAGCGTACACACTATATGTCAGCCTCCGTAACCTAGTCGGTAGTGACCCTGCCTACGAAGCTGGAGGTCCCGGGTTCGAATCCCGGCAAGGGCATTATTTGTGTATTTATTTATCACAAATATTTTTTGTTCCTTGGTCATAGGTGTCTATGTATTTAGGTATCTGTATGTATCTATCTATTGTATATATCGTCGCCTGGTACCCACATCACAAGCCTTAATTGAGCTTACCGTGGGGCTAGATCGATTTGTGTAAGATGTCCCAGATATTTATTTATTTACACTATAGCACTGAAGTGAAGCGGTTTTGTCAGATAGGTACATGCAGGAATAATTTCTTTATACAAAAAAAAATAACTGTAATAAGTAATAATTAATAATGTATAAATAGGCTAGTTATAAGAGAGCATGTCTCTGCCAACAAACTGTTCTACAGTTTGGCGGGCAATATATTAATTGTAGCCAGGTTGTTTTTTCGGAATAAATGGTATTTTTTTTTTTTTTTTTTTTATTTATTAATTAGTATGACTAACTTTCGGAACACAATTGACGCGATCATGATTTTTGTTTTCATTAAGGCTTTACCTTTGTAAAAAAAAACTGCAATCGATCCGTAGAAGAGTTAGGTACATCTCTATCTACGGTATCTTATTAGTTTTAGATACGTGTTAACTATTCATAGCTGTTAGAACGCTAAACTAAGTCAAACGGTTCAAAACTCAGGAATGACAAAGCTAAGCCAGGCTTTCGCTGCTCTCGAAGTAAAACAAACTTGATCTTTATTAATAGAGCCCATTTATCTCCTCAACTTACGCCGTCCATTTTAACGTTTTTATTAAAAATATCCGATTTTATGAATCTCGATTTTACTCAATAACTTAATGCTTAACAACATTCCAGGTGTATTTTGCGTAATATTAGTTTCATTGTATAATGATTGGACGAGTAAAATCATTATACCTATTACTTTCTTCTCTTACTAAATCGCCATTGTTTCATAAAATCTTATTTTCTACCTCAATCATCTCCTTTTTGATTTTGTAGCAAATCAATAACGTTTTTCATAAAATTTTGATTAAGCATCTCGCCCTTGCAGCAGTAACCAATTAGGTAACGGAATGTTCATTACATTCTGATGAATATTCTTCTCCAAGAGCGAAGGGAGGTATTCAAATACCATAAATTAATATTATTATTTTGTCCTTAATCACATTGCATCTCACTCGCACTTGTCCAATTAATTGGCTTTAGTGTAATAAGTAATACGACGTTAATTATTAAAACACCTTTTCCCTAAGCTAAGGTAGCCATCCTTCCGGGTTTCTGGGGCGTCGGAAAGCGTTCGAGTATCTACAACTTCATTTGTAGTCGAGTCCGAGCTTAAGTAGGTATAGTCCTGGACACCCGTGCTCGACACTGTGCCCGCACGCCGCGATTAACCGATTGTGTCCGTGTTTTGGATCCGGGTTGGACCCGGATGGAAAAAATCCGGGGCTTTCACGCGTCTTGTCCCGTTTGCCGGAATTAAGAGATGGCAACCCTACCCTAAGTTAAAACTCTCTTATCGGAAATAATTTAATCAAAAAGTAAGCAGTATTTTTTTATTTATAAGTAATTATTTAGCTATTGTCCATGTCGTAGTCTCTAAATTTCGATAACACATGTTGAGAACTAATTTTGGGAAACACAATATTGTTTATGTAGTACCAGACAGACATATTGACATTAACATTCAGATTTAGAATTAGGGTTATCCCAATCCAGTCACGTGAATAATTATTACATTTATTACGGAATATGAATAGGGATACCCTAAGAAAACTCTTCGAGATAATTATCATTTCGGAGTGCCCAAGAACGATATAAAATACTAAGGTCATGTAGAGAACCTTAAACATGTCACGAGTTTAGCCGCTCATATTTTATTTAGATAGTAGGAAAATCGTAGATTTTGGTTAAAAAATGATTAATGTAAAGCGTGATGTAATTGCCATAAAGTAAATCACTATCCTATTAATAGATACTGAAAGACTAATGAAATCTATATATTATAAAGTTCCAATGCTGATTCAGTACATTCCATTACTGATTTGTACTCTGTTCGAAGTTTCTTAACTGCGATTACGTGAACAAACTTAATGCAGAACACTTCGCAGTTAGTCATTTTGAATGAAGTATAGCTGTGAACTGTAAAATAGATCACTTTAGAATACGATGGAAGCTTCTAGAAACTAGAAAAGTTCAATATTATCTCGGGCTACCATGATCTCTTGCGATTCAGTTAAGGTTCGGCATGTTAGTTTTTGACAGTTAAAGGGAGTAGCTGTCAAACACAAGGTAACATGCTAGCCCCCCTGGCGTAATAGCCGCGTTGCCACGTTGAATGATGACATATCGTTGTCCTTTGCACCAGGTAAAAAGGTTATCCATGTCGTAATAAATAAAATACAAACTTCCAGTAGCCATAAATTATGAAAACTTTTCATTATATCGGCCAAAATGCAAATCTTGCGACACAGCTTTCTCTCTCTCTCGCTATCTCTCAAAAACAATACAGAATTGCATCTGAGCATAAAACCTTTGCATATGGGTCCACATTCACCGTTTTATCGCACCTTTGTAGATAGCATCGCGACGCTGCGTGACCATGCATTTTATAACTGGGCTTTGCATCGCCGCAATATAAGCGTGACAGTTATACTATCGCTCTTATGGCAGAAAGGGGGTCAATATGGGAGAAGTTTTCAAGTTTTCTACATCCCAATCCTGTAAGTACACTCTCGGTCAATGAATACGGGTCACTGTTCGCAATAATATAGACATGACTCCTAACTTGATTGAATAGTTAATTATTTTCAAAAAATTACATATTTTACACCGTTAACTATGAAAACCTTTTTAAATAATCACCTTAAAGCTTCGAAATCAAATATCAAGAAATTATTCGTTTGATCATTCATTTAATAAATTTTGGAGTCATGTCCATAATATTATTGCAAACAATGACGCACATTTGTCCGATCCCTGGTCATGACACAGTAATTTAACACGTTAACTTTGACACAGTCAGAAATTCCCCTCTGTACAAGTGTCGTATCATCAAGCTACATTTTCAATGCCTTAAATTCCTCTCCAGTGTAAATTTTGATTACGAAAGGACATCTTTGATCTTTATTCTGATTATGACCCGAACCCTCAGAAATAAAACAAAATTCACCAGACCCAAGTGGATGTCCGAATGTGAGTTCAATTTGTTTTCTACACGCGGGTCTAATGAAGCAAAAACTTATGGGTTTAGGGGGCCACCAACTTCGGAAATGGGAATTCGTAATTTTCATCTCTCTTCAACAGTAGGTGAGTGAATATCTGAGCGTTTCAACCGCCTAATTTTGGTGGCATCATTTTTGCCGAAGTTTCTATTCGTTACAATGTGCTACTTTGTAATTTTCAAGGAGGCACGGCACCTTTTACAAATGACGAAGTATAACATGTTTAGAAACTTCGCCAAAAATGATGCCACCAAAATTAGGCGGTTGAAACGCTCAGATATTCACCATGGTACAGAACTAACAGATAAACAGTAAATAATAATAAATAATAATAATAATAAATATCTTGGGACATCTTACACAAATCGACCTAGGCCCACGGTAAGCTCAATTAAGGCCTGTGATGTGGGTACCAGGCGAAGATATATATAATAGATAGATAAATATAGATACTTAAATACATAGACGGCCATGACCAAGGAACAAATATTTGTGATAAATAAATACACAAATAATGCCCTCGCCAGGATTCGAACCCGGAACCTCCAGCTTCGTAGGCAGGGTCACTACCGACTAGGCTAAGGAGGCTGACACGCGACATTTGACGATCGCCGTTACACAATGGCGATTGTATCTAATCACCAAAAGCCATAAAAATTTACTCTAGGGAATGGGTATAAATATCCGAAGAAAAATACCACTGTCTTTGAGAACATTCTCAACTTTGGAATTTTTTGGAAAACTGTCTAAAATAACTCTTCTAAAATAATTTACTGTCGCACAATGCATTTGTGTTCAAACTTCGCAGTCACTTGAATTCAGATGTTTCCAGCTACGAATTCCAATTCCATAGATGCTTGACTTGTAGAAAATGTTTTCGAATTTAGATAGGTACATAATTCACGTTTGCAGTTTAAAAGCGTTAATAGACGTTCGAACATGGTCCACTCCGCACCGCGAACTTGGTCCGCTCCGTACCAAATTCGATGGTGTGTTCAGCGGTCCGCCGACATTATTATTATTATTGACGGTGCGGTCGGTTCGATGGATTTCCCACAGGATTTGGTGCGGTCCGCACCAAGTTCGCTCGTGTGGACGGCGCCACCGCACCGTACAGCGCTTACTTGTAGGTAATTAATTAAAAGTAAACAAACAATTTGTAAATTTTCGGGTATTTATGAAATTTATAGACATAACAGTGTCTCATAAATGATAATGTGCCAAAATGTAATTATTATTATTATTTTTTTATTTATTTTTTTTCAAATATTAGTATGGATAATAATGTTATTTTCTGTTTATGTATCTAATAATAATGTTGTAAACAATGTGACATGTAAAATTATTGTATTTTATCAATAAAATTTCATTGATTGATTGATTGTAGCGACGATGGTTGCCAGAACTAACGCGATTTTAGCTTTTTTGGATAAAATCGGAGGCATATCGACGTGATCACTGTTTGGTAGCACGAAACGCACTGGACCGTTTTTGAACGGTGCGATGGTGTGGCGAGTCGAGCGCACGTACGGACCGGACCAAGTTCGCGGTGCGGAGTGGACCATATTCGAACGTCTAGGGTTAACGCTTTATAACTAACTTAAAACGGATTAAAATACAGGGTGATTGGTAGACCGATGGCTTTAAGGTGAAGTAAGTACCTATAGACCATTTAGAACCATTTAAGCATTGTTGTCTTTGATGAAGTCGGACTACTTATTTTTCAAATTAATTTTTTGGTGTTTTTGGCCAAAAATCATCGGTCTTCCAATCACCCTGTATAAATAGTTGCAAGTGTCACAACCCAAATTGTCTTAACTTGTACACTTTTCTAGTATCTAAATACACTGTTTTTTTTTCTAAAACGACTAGATTTGCCGAAATTAGTTAGGAAACAGGAGGAAACATTCAAGTCACCTCTCTGTTGTAGTATGCTCTTCATGCAATGTGCATTTTGAAGGTAGATCATTGTTTAAGTCAAGTAAGGACGAATATAGGCTTTAATTCTTAGCATCTTAAATCTAATTATTAAAATTGAAGTAAGTAACCAATTGGTGTCATCTATTAGGTATTACTAAAAAGTCGAGCATTGGTACAGCTTTACCTTCTTTAGTAAGTTTGTTTCTTTACGTAACTTACAAATAGAACATGACCTATTCCAAAGTGGTATTTCAAACACCACGATAGAAAACGAGTAGGTAACAAAACTCACGTCAATTTCTTACTTCTCATTATTTCTTATCGTATTTCGCTATCAAACTAACAACTGACCGCGCAAGCACCCTCTATAAGGAACCCTAAAAACATGCATTAAAGCCCCGTGTTTCATTCCAACAAAAACAACACTTTGAAAGATGACGGTACCAACATACGTCTCCATTGTGCGAACTACCCGCATATTTTATAAAAATGTTTTCTCGTAAACGTTTGTGGAGGTTCTTTTCATTAAAAAAATAAGCGCTGAACGAAAACGACCTTTATGAGAGTCCCAGTGGAGCGACATGGAGAGTTGACGAGGCCCGCAACCAAACTTTTCAGCATCGGTTTAAATCGAGATAATTAATGGTACCCGTAAAGGCTGCGTTCGTTTTTATTTCAGAGAATATGTGAGTTTTATAAAAGAAGAATTCGCCTACGTACTTTCTTAAAAAACAATGATCGAGCGAAGCGATGAGCGTCTTTACGCCACCGGTGTGTAAACTTTGCAAACCAAGTAAAATTTTATATTGTTTAAATTGTATAGGTATACCAACTTAATATCATATATGTGACGCAAACTTGCTTCTTATATAGTACTAACTTTAATTACTAAGTTCTCACCATAATTGGATCCAAGCTTCGAGCCGAGCGAGTCATCTTTCCCGCCGTAATTTAGTTTCAAAACGTTCACCAACAAATTCCACAACAAACTATAAAACACCACTCACTATAACGAACATTCGCAAATAATGTTATACGTTTACTTTCCGTGGTGTATAAAACGTGTCCACTCAATTGTAAAATGTTTATTACAACAGTAAATGTGAACGATGTACCACATCAGAGAATTTTTGCGTGGAGTCGGTACCCTCCCTTATCGAAGACTGAAAGGCCGCCCGCCTAAGCGGCCGAGGGTTGCCGAACGATTCCGATCCAGCCCGAACGCGTACGATTCATGAAATCCACTCGATGAAGTGGTAAATTTTTAGGAATAGGCATCGTCCTCGCTTGGAGTACGGATGTTGAGTTTGTTTAACACTTTCACGTGATTTACCTAGGGGACTTCGCACCGATTCTTTGTTAAGGCAACACAAACACTTGCTCATGAACATTTTCTACTTGGCAGCTAATGTTTTAGCGTTAATGGGCTTTGTTTCACAGTTTGTAACTTCGCGTATGTTGTAACATGATCCACTTTTACTTTTTACCGCCGCAAGTTATCATAGGTATTTAATAGTATAGGTACATGTAATGTGTGTCCATACTCATCACTAATGAAAACCAACTATAATAACTGTCTAAAAAATTGTCGCAGAATAAATGCATTTCAGTACTGTAGCCAGCCTCATAAGCCAGTAGACAATCACTGTTAAGCTACACTCGTAGCGCTACGCCGTAGCTGATGTCATGGATGGGGCCCTCTTTCGTAGCGATAAACCGTTCGTAGAAAGCTTGACGACAACGTGTCGTGATTAGCGCTCGATGGTTAAATAGCTGTTTTTAATGGTAGATACAGTAAAGGGAAATAATATATGTGGCATTTCGTACTTTGTCATTGTGCTAAAGATATTAGTCTTATAGAACTTGAATATAATATCATTACGCATACTTAGTACTGCATAAATTGTATTCAATAACGTTGTCCTATTTTAATTATTAAGTAGGAAACGGAATTTCTCTATTTCTCTTTGTATTGCACGCAGAGAAATCTTTGATCTCTTAGAGAATGCAGTCAATAGATTACTTTTTAAATAATAGCAATAGGTACAAGTAGGATCGCATCCAATATCAAATAATCGTCGTTGCGCCAGCAAAATCCGACATGTAGTGGATTTTAATTAAGGCCATATTCTTTGACCTCCCAACGCTAGTTTTAAGCGTCATCCAACCTCCGCTAATACCCGTGACAGTCGCCGTCAATGATGATGTGATACTGTAATACTCATAGTGAAAATATTTACAGTACTACAACTATGTGACTAGTGTGAATCGAAACGACATAGTGTAACATAATAATAATATAAGTGATTAATTTATAATCTGGCAAGCTCTAGCAAGCCATGTGTAAAGTAGACGGTAAATTTAGAAAATACACGGATGCGAGACTATCCCATCAATATTTAATACGAATCTCGTTAGAGATCCGCAGCCCTGTAATGCGTATCAGGCGTACAATTTCATAAAAAATGATGCAAACATGCTGATTTTCAGAATTTTTGAAATAAGGACTGTCCACAAAAAAAGTATATAATTATACACGATGATCAGGGGTCGAACTAACCATGCAAATGACGCAAAAATAACGTACCTAATTTTGAATATAGGATAATGCTTTTATTTAAGCTTCCGTGCTGCATATTTCACAAAGTAATATAATAATCGCGAGTAAATCCATTACATTTATACAGGATGAAAGATGTATTGATTGTATTTTGTAGTTACACCCAGGGTATACTAATATACTTGCTGCTATCATAAAATTTGTGAGGCCTATATTAAAGGGTGTATCATTAATTATATTTTACTTAGCCATATTTCTTTATATTACATTTTTATATAAAAACATACATGTGTCTAATTACTGCTTTAATAAGGTACACATTTCATCCTAGAAACTCGACGTAAAGCATAAAAAATATTTCGGACAAGTAAAGAAAATTTATTACAAGAAAATTTACGTTTTGCGAAAAAGACGACATAACACTCAAAAAAATCGTACTTTGAAAGACATGCTTTCATGTGCTTTGTAATGTCAAACATTTAGATATTGCCATAGCACTTATATTGCCCAAAAAAATGACCTGAATTTGTGAAAGGATACTTTAATGAGATTATGGTATGTCGCTTACGTGTATTTGACTTTGACATCTAATATAACTGTCATGGAGCATTTATATCCACCTGTTTTAACTATGGATCAAGCCCATGGTGTTTCATTAAGGCTTTTATGTATGGCTGATTTTTATAGCTTCGCTGTTCTCGCACGCATAAGAAAGTGAATGGCATCTAAAACGTTGTGTAAAAATCCGATTTTATGTAAAACATAAAATCCTCCACATTTTGTTTGTGTATGCCTGATTGGGGAATCATGAAGACTCCGTTTAGATAATATACTCGGGCAGCATCTTGACCTATTGCTTCTTAAAATAGTACCATGGAGTTGCTGAAATAGTCTTACATTCAGCTGTATAGGTTTGTCCGAAAAACGTTTGATAGGCAATATTTATAGCACGATGAAGCCTTGGAAAGTAGCCATACATTACATACACACCATACACTCAGAACATAGAAACGCAAAATAATACATATTTCAATAGTTACACCAGGTCAAACTTGTATTTATAATAAACGATACAGTCTTTAATACTATTTGCGTTTTCTTTGGCTCTATATTTCTGATATATTGTGTTATCTCCAAAATGCATTTGAATGTTGGTCCTATGTTTAGTATGTTTTGATCACAGCACGTACATGTTTTTGTCACGTATCTCCAAAGGGTAAATAATAACAATATTCTCGTAAATTTGACATTCAATTGTGTATTTTAAAACATTAGTAAAAGAACGACATTATGTACTCAACTTACTTATTTCAAATGACACTTTCGTTTAATTAAAGAGGTTGATAAATAATAAGTGGCAATTTTAGTAAAAATATTTTTTGAAAACATTCTATAGGTGATTTAACGTCATCCACATTATTAGTACGATCACTGTACATGGTCAAGTTTATCTGTGTTATACAGGGTTACTTTTTCACCGTTACAATAAATATGTACCATATCATTGGAATAGATAATAGATCACATTTATCAAATAAAATTTTCAATTTTTTAATTTTTTTATTAATTTACCCTTTATGCAAATGTAACATAATGGGCGCCATTCCCTGTAGCCACTTTAGTCATTCGTATATTTTTCCATTATTTTTTTTTATGAAAAGCTTATTTTTCAGTACAGATGGTGCATTTTCGCTAGTGCCACAAGTGGTTCATTTTACGTCAGGTCGAAATCTTCGGAGGGCCATATGTACTGAAAAACGTACGATACACGTGCGGAAACGAAATTCGTAACTCGTGTCGATTTAAAGCACTCCCTTCGGTCGTGCTTTAATTTATCTCCACTCCTTTAAAACTTTTTTTTTTGCACTTGAATCGAAATTTACTATTCTCGGTATGTTTTGTAACAATTCGCATTATTTTCCATTATTATTATTATCTCTTTATTTAACTTTTCTCTAGTTTAGGGTTTTTCTAAAATTAATACAAAATTAAAATACAATACAACATACAAAAACAATACAAAATATAAACACTTTATAAAAAACCTAAACTAGGGTGCCGCCGGCAACGGGGCGCGCCCAAGCTGCCGGTGGTTAAGGTCGCAGAGAGAGGAACCGACGGACTATCCGCGCCGTGTCCAGGACTACCGCCTTCTGTATCCGACCCTTGATCCAGCCATCTAGCGAGAGACTCTTAAGGTGTTGGTCGAGACTCTTCGCTATTAAACCGTTCGCTGTAACGACTATCGGGACTATGATCGTCGAGTCAACATCCCACATGGCGGTTATCTCGTAGGCCAAGTCTAGGTACTTACTGGACTTGTCCTTTTCAGCCTTCACGAGATTCTCATCATGGGCGCTGCGATCGATCTACCAGCACGATATCAGGCTTATTGGCTACAATAGTCCTGTCCGTGATGATAGGTCGATCCCAATAGAGCGTGGCACGACCATTTTCGAGAACTGGTGCACTTGTGTACTTATAGTATGGCACTTCGACGTCCACAAGGCCGTATAGAAGAGCAAGCTGCTGGTGTATAATACTGGCTACGACGTTATGTCTGTGCAAGTACTCGGTGTTAGCAATCTGAGAACAACCGGAAATAATATGCCTGAGTGACTCACCGGGACGGCGGCATGCCCGACAAATGTCGACCGTACCGTCCTTCAGGATATATTTCCGGTAGTTATTCGTCATGATAACCTCGTCAGCAATTGCACAGGCAAAACCCTCGGTTTCTCCGAAGAGGTCCCCGAATCGTAGCCAGTTCACCGACGCGAGCAGATCTACGTCAGGTCCCGTGAGGGACTTGTAGAACCGCCCGTGTAGCTCCTTGCTCTTCCATACCGCCTTGCGGTCCTCGGCTCTTAGTACCACAGGTCTGCGCCAGTTCTCTTTTGCCAAGGAGAGCGGCGTGAAGTTCCGGTTTACTGCCACCACATCACGATGCATCCCGCACTCATTGTTAAGAAAATAGTTTCTAAGATTGTACACCTCGTGGTTGTGGAGGTTTTTTGCATTTAAGAAGCCGCGGCCCCCACACCTCCGCGGGATGTACAATCTCATAACTGATGAGCGCGGGTGTAGCATTCGATGTGTGGTAAGCAGTGTACGGACCCTTCGATCCAGGGCGTCCAGCTCGGTCTGAGTCCACCTTAGTATGCCAAAGGAGTATGTGAGTATGGGCATTACCCAGGCGTTGAAGGCGCGCACTTTGTTGCCTCCTGACAAAAGACTGTTAAGTACTTTTGTGAGCCGGCTGAAAAAGCGCTCCTTCACCGCCTGTCTAATTCCCATATCTTCAATAACCAAAGACTGTGACATACCAAGGTAAAGCTTGTTCACGAAATAAAGTAGCCATCCTAAAATCAGTCTCTACTGTTACACAACAGTCCCATGTAGTTCTAACAGCCATGGAACTGTAAATTGATTCTTCTGTTTTATGTTTAACAATACAATATCCAAAAGCATTCGCTGAAAAGTCGTCAAAATCAAAATAACTTTAGATAATGCTTAATGCAAAAGTTCAGGCCCAAAAAAGTGCGAACTCCGAGACGATTTCAACAATGTTAGTCTTGAAATAATTAATAAAAATTGTAGACACGGGATCCACAGTTTATTATAGTATCGCTATTGTATTTTAGTTAAGACCCATTGGGAAACTAAATGACCCAAAATGGTAAAATAAGTAAGAAACACTACTTAAATCCAGAAGTTTAAATAAAAGTCCATAATTATGGAGAAATTGATATAAATATCAACCACAGCATCCGAGAAGATAGGTAAAGAGCCCTTCTTTGTAATAACACCCATACTAAGGTATGGTCTCATACAAAAAAAAAGAATTATACAGCAATGGCTACTTTATTTCGTGAACAAGCCTTATTTATAGGTTTCTGCTTCCGAGATAGATCTGAACGACATGGTCTCAGAAAGCTGTAAATTTGTTGAATTTACTACTTTCCCCCGCTGCACATGCATAACCGCACACTTATCGACACCAAACTCCATATTGATGGCACTACTGAAAACTTCTGTGGTTCGCAGTAGCTCCAACAAGTCTTGGCTATTTGGTGCAAATAATTTGAGATAATCCATGTACAGAAGGTGAGAAATGACTTCAGCCTCTCTCCGAAGCCGACAACCTTGTCCTGAATCCTTCAGCAGGGTGCTGAGGGGATTCAGAGCTAGGCAGAACCATAAGGGACTCAGACTGTCACCCTGGAATATGCCTCGCTCGATCCTTATGAAGTCCTGCGGGCCAGAGGGGTCATCTTATTATTATTATTATTAGGAGCCTGTATTGTCCCACTGCTGAGCAAAGGCCTCCCCCCATTTTTTCCACTTTTCACGGTTTTTTGCAGTTTCTGACCATCCCTTCAGAAACGAGTCAAGCTCATCTCGCCATCGCCGACGGGGTCTTCCAGCTTTCCGTCTCGAGATGTTGGGCTGCCACTCTGTGGTAATCTTGGCCCACAGATCACTTGGCACACGGGAGACGTGTCCAGCCCAGTCCCACTTTAACGTCGCCGCCTTCCGAGATACATCAGCAATTTTAGTTCTGGGTCGCAGGATTATTTTCCATAATCTTTTTTAATTGATAGTATATTATTAGTAGTATTTTATTGATATTCATGTCTGCCTGCGACCACGGGTGTAACGTCATGCCCGAAACGTCAGGATATAGGATCCGTTTATATTTAAAATATGAGTGATAATCGTGAAAGTTTAAATCAATATAGTGCGACTGCTTGCAAAACATTTCATAAAATAATTCGATTTCCAAAATAAATTGTGTTTTAAAAAAATTATTGGATGATAACGAACTATTATGGACATAAAATTCTATTCTTAATAGATATGAGTAGGTACCATTCTGAATTATTTCACTATTTTCGTCATGTCAAAATGTGTCATGGTCTTATCACCAGTAGTAGTCATCCTACTGTTTTTATCTATACTGTGTAATATGTTTGTTATTGTTTTGGTTTAATATATTGAATAACATAATTCTATTAATTTAGTCACTCACCAGTTATGTTTATTCAGTCTCCGAAGCCCCAGTGTCGATAACTTTTTTTTATGTGTTATCACACCAATCTTAAAGATAGTTTAGTTGACGACAGCGGTGCGCAAAATTGACGTACGTCCTCCCTCCAACAGGTCCCGATTGGGACTGAAAGATGACAGCAGGAGCGATCCGGGAGAATAATTTCACATATTTTGTATGATGAAATATAATTCTTCCAATATTAATGATTTTTTCTCGTTAACCGTAGACACAGACTTTGACGTTTCTTCTGATATATTTTTTTCTTGATAAAGTTATGTAGTTTCTTGGCAAAATGAGTTTTCATGCTGAGATTAGACCTATGTTTGGGATCGTTTTTTATAGGGCGAAGTTTGTTTAAATACCTAATACTAATCAATGCGGGATAGATCAAGTTCTCAAATGTAACATATATAAGTTTTACTTCATAAGGAAGTAGTATTATTAAGAAAACTGAAAAATACAAACGGGAATTCTACGCTTACCTCGCCTTAATTCAATTAATACCCTTTGTTTATAGTTGCTAGGTTACTATTTGAAAGTCATAAATCAATCACATAGCGGATTTTATAGGCGCATACTTGCATACTTGTTATTATCAAACCGGAATTAGAAAGGGATTCGAAAGTACTGTTGACACAACAAATGACACAACATTTACCAAGAAAAGAGTTGTTAATAGATGTAATGAGTGATTAATTAATCTATTGTCTGTAAGTCTCTGCACTTAAACTGTGAATATATTAATATAACTCAGAATATATCCTAGCTTGACTCATACACTGTTGTGTCACCAGTACTTACGAATCTCATTCTAATCGCGATTTGATAATAAAACGTGACGGCAACGCTGACAAACGATTAGACGCGGTACCATCATAAACCTACAGGCATCAGCCGCGAAAGCTGAGCACGTGGGTTCGATTCTAATCTCGGATGTTGGTGATCTTGGTAGTTTATTCTGTGGTATATGACATCCAATATTTATAATTTAGAGAGTGAGTGATCATTATTGTACCCCAAGCTAGTCCGCTAATCATTTATAATCCATAACATCATTAAAACACGAACACTGTTTGTTAGAATTGTTGAAACATAATCCGACAGACAAGTTCGCTGTGAAATTAGCAACTGGACGGCACTATTCATAATCAGATTTAGAACAAAGTTGCGGGCGCGGACAGTTGACACAAACTGACGACTGAAGTTGGGAAACGGAACACCGCGTGCTCTGTGGCCTTACTATGAGTATGTGGCACAAACGTTATACTTGGTGCTTGGGATATACTCTATTCCTATGTAAAATAAGATGACATGTAGCCACAGATGAAACCTGTCAGTGGCTAAATATCTTGGGACATTTTGGGACATCTTCTTACTCAAATCCGCCTATTCCATGTATACCTACTGTGATATCCCCCCTAGTAGGGACATGTGGAATAAGTTTCCATTTATTTCTACCGGTAGGGATACATGGAATTGAGTCGTCCATCTATCCCTCCTATTTACTAATGGTAGGGCCAGATCGAATATACTCCAATCATCCCAACTGCTTTCCCCCCTGGTAGGGATAAGTGTTATTTCTTCCGTTTATCTATACTTTTTGATCCCTTGGGGGTATAGGTGGATTTTATTATATATATCCCTACTAATTTCCCCCCTAGTAGCGATACATGGATTATTTTCCGTTTGGCTCTACTCACTTGCTGTTTGGTGGGGATGTATGGAACTTCTTCCACTAAACCCTAATTCATTTCTGTTTGGTGGGGATGTATGGAACTTCTTCCACTAAACCCTACATCTTTTCTGTTTGGTGGGGATGTATGGAACTTCTTCCACTAAGCCCTACTTCTTTTCTGATTGGTGGGGATGTATGGAACTTCTTCCACTAAGCCCTACTTCTTTTCTGTTTGGTGGGGATGTATGGAACTTCTTCCACTAAACCCTATATCTTTTCTGTTTGGTGGGGATGTATGGAACTTCTTCCACTAAGCCCTACTTCTTTTCTGTTTGGTGGGGATGTATGGAACTTCTTCCACTAAGCCCTACTTCTTTTCTGTTTGGTGGGGATGTATGGAACTTTTTCCACTAAACCCTACATCTTTTCTGTTTGGTGGGGATGTATGGAACTTCTTCCACTAAGCCCTACTTCTTTTCTGTTTGGTGGGGATGTATGGAACTTCTTTCACTAAACCCTACATCTTTTCTGTTTGGTGGGGATGTATGGAACTTCTTCCACTAAGCTCTACTTCTTTTCTGTTTGGTGGGGATGTATGGAACTTCTTCCACTAAGCCCTACTTCTTTTCTGTTTGGTGGGGATGTATGGAACTTCTTCCACTAAACGCTCCTTTCAGTTTGGTGGGGATATATGGAACTTCTTCCACTAAACGCTACTTCCTTGCTGTTTGGTGGGTAAATAATAATCATTATGGAACATCTTCCAACAGCGTTGACAAATTTTTGTAACTGACAATTTCATAAGGCAGTTGATGAAGTTTTGTATTTGAAAGAAGCATTTGCGTTGCCTGCCTGAAGATAAAAATAGAAATATTGGATGAAATGCAATAAAAAAAACATACCTACCAAAAAAAAAAACACTGATCAGTAAAGACTTCAGTTTTGTACAAATGTTATAACGTTACTGTTTTAACTTCAGATATTAAAGCTAGCAACGGACTTAGCGTTGAAAACGATATGTTCTAGAAAACTTTCCTTTCTAAATAATGGCCGTGTTTTTAGACGGAAAGGTACTTGAAAGTCAGTTGTTCTTAGAGCCTTGTTGCATACCAACAAATGGATTCAATTACCTTAAATGAGCATATTGGAAACCAGACCCGCTATCAGTGGTGAAAATTCATTGAAACAAAGGTTGAAAAAATCGCCTAGCCAAAAGACAATATCATACAAGCGTTTTATTGAAGTAAGCGAATTAAATGCGAAGTGAGAGCATGTGACTGTTTTTGATTACCTGCGCCAGGATAACTTTCCAATTATCACTTAAAGGTGCGTTCAAACTAAAAGAGCATACGCTGTTCTAACCTCCCACTCTACGAAATTCGATCGGTACACAAAACGTGATTGGTTGATTTCGTAGAACGGGCGCTAAAACAGCGAATGTTATTTTGGTTTAAACGCACCCTTATATAACACAATCGGGTAGAGACGTGCAGAATATTATGCAACTATCCCTACCAAGAAACCATTGGGTAGAGATGTAAGGAATACTTTCCATCTATCCCTACTAAAATACGATCGGGGAGGGATGTAACGAATACTTTCCATCTTTCCCTACCATACAGTAATCGAGTAGAGTTGTAAGGAATACTTTCCATCTATCCCCACTAAAAAACAATCGAGTAGAGAAGTAAAGAATATTTTCCATCCATCCCTACCAAAAAACGATCGTGCAGGGACCAATGGAAAAAAATCCATATATCTCTACTGGGGAGCAAATTAGTAGAGATACGCGAACATAATTCCACTTATCGCCACGGGGGTGGAAACAGTAAGGATAAATGGAATCAATTCCAACTATCCCCACTAGGGTGGAAATGGTGGGGATATGTGGAAAAAAATCCATTTTGTATGAAATAGTAGAACTAGATGGAAAAATATCCCTACCGGTAGAAATAAACGGAAAAGTATTCCACATGTCCCCACTAGGGGGGATATCGCAGTAGGGATACATGGAATAGGGGCTCAAATCGAGACGAGAAAACGAGACTAGTAAACGATCGTCGAACTGAAGAGCTATAAAACAGGCACGCAAAGTCACTGGTACTTAAAAAAAATACTAGAACTTTGTTAATTTCATTGACTTGGAGATATTTTTTATTTATTTTAGAAACCAATATTCCTAAAGTAATGGTTTTAAGAATAAATAAACCTAAAAATATATTGAGAATCAAATACCTTTGCGTATTTGGACGTAATTATGCAAAAGGAAACTAACCCACATGATTTCTTCATTCTAATTAACCCTTTAAATCACAAGAAACAAAGTCAACCTTTAAAATGACAGATTCGTGTGGATTGGTTCCCTTTTGCATAATTACGTCCATTTATTTTGACAGTTCATTGGAACTTACGCACAGTCCTGCCATCTCATCGCCCCATAGTGGTAGAAAAAGTATCAAAACCCCCACTGGGACTGATAGTAAGAATACTAAGCTGAGGCGTGCCCGCGGCAGGGATGTCACTCGTGTACAGTATACGTATACGGGTCCATTTCTCGAACAGTACGAGTATTATGACAGGATTAGACTAATATTGTTAGTGTGTTGTCACATGAAAATACATATCACGTGATAGCTTGCGAAATAATATAGCTAATGTAATATTATTCTAGGATTAGGCACTCGGGCTTTAGTTTGTATTTTGTTTTAAAGTTTATACAAAATACAGCATACGAAATTATAATGTTTAAAAAAAAGAGAAAACTAATAAATATTTTCCTTACTGACATACAAACGCAAAATCTCTTGTGCTAGGTAGATTAGTGTGCCAAATATATAAAACGTAATAATTAATTTAAAAAAAAGTGAAAATTTCCACGCAATCAGCAGATTCTGACTCGAGCTTTTTGAAACAATAGTCATTAGAAAACGACGTATTTGGGCTTTCCTAAACATTATTTTAGTCTGCTGAGTCCTATACATACGAGTATATTATTAACCACGTTTTTTAATTGGTGGCACATAAATAAATAGATCTTGAATAATAGTATATGAAATATTTAAATTTTATTTCAAAGTACAAATTCGAGAACACTTTTATATATCAAATGAGACAAAGCACACCTTTGGTGGCAACTTGGCAAGACATGTATATATAAGTAAGTAGTCATCATTTTGGTTTCTCAATGTTAATTTAATTACCTACTGCAACATCACGGCATGCTAGTATCGTATGTGTATGTGCTATGTATTGTAGTATCATGTCAAAACTAAAACTTTCGAAGTGACAGCCCTGGACCACGAGCAATAACAGAAAACCAGAGGCAAAGAATTAAAATGCTCAGGATGGTGTGAAACCAATTTGTGTCATCAGTTTCCATGATTCTAATGGTCATGTACAGCACCAGAAACCACTCATTTATACCTACCGAGTTTAATTTCAGGACCTGCAACTATGAATGGGCGTCCACAAGATAATTTCAGATGACATTATTGTCGCTAAATAACTTTACAACTTTGCCGTTGGAGCGGAAAGGTTCTCGAGTTGCGGCCGCGTACCGGAAGGCGCAGCATTGTAGGACTGATGACCTGGTGAAGGTCGCAGGAGTCCGATGGATGCGGGTCAAACAGGACCGGTCACTGTGGATATTTTTGTGGCAGGCCTATCAGCAGTGGCCTTCTTTCGCTTGACAAAATGATGATAATGATGAATTTTAACTTTCAATAAGTATAGCGAATATGGGTAGCAAATCTTTAGGAATAAACAGGACATGTTCAAAATCATTCGGTAACTACATCTTCTTTTATAAAAAAAAATATAATATGGTTGCATAAAGTTTAGAAGTACGTATAGTAGGTACTAGTAAGTAGATAGTTCAAATATAACACATCTAACAGAAGCTTTGATCTCATATTTCCCTTCGTATTTTAAGGTAACTCAAAAATATCTAAAAATGTATTATTTTCTTTAGTTACCGCGATTGTTACTCATGAAATTTAACTATGAAAACGGATTATATCGCTTATATTAATTAATTCTTGCATCCCGAAGTTTTGAATACTTTACAAGGTTTACAGGTGGGACTTATTTCTTATTAAAAAAATATTAATTCTCTAAAAAGCTACTATGAGCTGAAATATAGCGAGCGCGAAAATACGACGTTTATGACTATAAAACACCTTGAAGCTACGGGTAGCTAATACTTCATTTAAATAGCTTATAACCAAGTGGAAAATATTGAAGTAACTTTATGGAAACTATGAAAATACTCAAGTTAATTAGTAAGACACAACGCTTTTAGTAAACTGAATTTGTTCTAATATTACTATAAGATAAATACCTTTATAGGTAGGTAGATTATTTATTGATTGATTTATTAAATATGTAGAGCGAAAAAGTATGAAATATAACAATTAGCGGAATTACTGCCTTAAGGCATTCTCTACCAGTAAACTATTGGATCAGTGAAACATGGATGGGTTCTACCTACTTTCTCCGGACCGAATTTGCAATAGTAAATGTATGAAGTGTTTCAGTTTCCCCTCTGTTTCATTTACCCGACTTGACTATTGCTAAGTTATGAAATAAATCTACTGTAACGGATTATATTGTGTATATTTATACTATACGCGCTATAATCCATTACGTTCATCATCATCATCATCATCAGCCTATGATAGTCCACTGCTGGACGCAGACCTCTTCTATTAACTATGCGCATAGACGCATAGGGGGTAACTGCCATAACCGCCACGCTGGGCAAGCGGATAGGCGATCACAATAATGTGTCTGTAGTATGATGACGCTGCTGCCCATCATCAATCAAATCAAAGAATGGTTATTAGTGACACTTCAATCCCTTAGTCGACTCTTACGACACCCGCGGGAAGAGTTGGGGTGGTGACAAATGTATTCTTACTGCCGTCACCACACGGCCATTACTTAATAAATACTTGGGTGTTATACTTGACGACACGTTATCTTTTCGACCACATATCGAATCCTTAAGTAATAAAGTTCGTAAGCTGATATACGTATTTAAAAGACTACGTAATGTCTTGGACCATAAATTAATAATGCAAGTATACTTTGCTCTTTGTCAATCGTTACTAACATATTGCATTACATCATGGGGAGGAACAGCTAAGACACTGCTCTTGATTGTAGAAAGAGCACAAAGAGCAATCTTGAAAGTCTCAACCTTCCGACCATTCCTTTACCCTACTAACCTATTATACACGATGATTCTTAATCCGTGATCAGAAGTAGAAAAACATTAAAATTTAGCCAAAATTAAACTTATTCGGCGAGGTCTCACGTTATTTCTTCACTGTTTAATTAATTAAAAGTGAAAACCAAATCAAAACAAATTACCACTTAATACATGGTCATCCTACAGTATAAAGTTTAACTACGATACGTCAAGTGCCATCAGTATGGCGGGAAATGGGAATTTGACGGATCTTATGTCAATAAAGACTAAACTTCTATCTACTCACTTATCAGTGCAACACTAATAACAGTGATAACGACGAACATAATTGATAGGAGATTATGTTAAAGTGCATTAACTGAACTTGGCAAAATCTTGAGCAAGTAAAGCGAATTGTTTTCATACAGTACAATTTAATAATGAAATTAAAACAACAAAACTGCATACCTGACCAACTAAAACAAAACACATTATTTTAAACATAATTTAACAAGTGTTCAAAATGTCCACGTCCGGGTGCTCGAGCATGTTGAGGCACTGTAAACTGTCCAAAGTCGCGAAGATTTTTGGTGCATGCGGCTTATTAAATTGTGTCCGGGGATCGGAATGTTTGGATGAAGTTCGTGAAATAACTGCTGGGTTCGCCTTGTGCTATTCGTTTGTATTGACAAGCGTACAGTATCGTAACGCTCTATGTTTGAGTAACGGATGTCGTGGAGGCATGATTTTTGATGAATAAGTATAATTTTCTCATTCAAAATCCGCGACTGAGACTTTGTTTATTACGCGTATGACAAAAGTGATTGACAATGTCATGGGCAAGGTTTACTCATAAATTGATAATTGCTAATAAGTTTGTAAAGAGATTACAATACAAAGTCATTAAAATCAATAGGGTAGTACAGTGACAAGGATTTTCGGATAAAATTAAATTAAAAATTAAAACATGATTAAAAAATAAATAAATTTGTTTTCACGTAATTACTACTTTAACGTAATCCCCATCAATTACTGAGTTAGAAAAAATTATTCCTGATCACGGATTAAGAATCATCGTGTATAAGTATATAAGTGTATAAGTCCTGTAAAGTACTAACTGTTAGACAGCTTTTCATTTTAAATACTGTACTTAAACAACATAAAGCACTTCCCTATAACACTGACATCACAAACAAGAGACGGAATGATTTGGTTTGCAACCAACTGCCTGACCTAAAACATGCCTTTTCTCAGAGGTTTTTCATGCGTCTGGGACCGCGGCTGTATAACAAGTTAAACGGGTCTTATCATATTTATCATTTATGCCACACAAAATGTAAAAAAGTCCTACGGGAAGCCCTAGAACAAATGTCTTATGAAGATACGGAAAACTTGTTAACAGTAATTAAATAAGAAGTAGTTAGCTAATTAGATTCATTGTTTACAAATAAATATGATACCTAGATATCATATTGCTAATGCGATAAAATAACTTACACCTGTTGCCGATATTGCCGATGCTTCAAATTCTCAACAATTATTATGGTTTGTTTACTAGTTTTTTAAGCATTGTTGTTAAAATTATAATAGGTTCAAATAACATACTCTAGTTTGCAATCTAAAATGTAACTTAATTTCAATAACAATTTGCTCACATACGATAGAAAATATTTCCCTGTTTTTAGTTTATAAGTTATGTCTCTGCCTGAGATACAGGATCCACCTAGTTCAGGCGCTGTACATTTGTGAAGTTTATATTAATATTATTATGATCTGTAACAACTGCTTTGTATGGTACATGAATAAATTATTTTTTTATTTTTTTATTACGTTCGAGGTACAGTTTTAATAATCCACGAATAATTATCGCAGTTACGTAAGAAAATATTACAATAAGTTGTTTTGTTCTCGGTTTAGAAGTAGTTGTAAGTATTAAGCACTAAATAAATCTAAGTGAAACAAAGCAAGCGAGTAGTGAAGAAAAACGATGACTCTATTAAAAGCTAGGAGAAAATGCAGCGATATTGTTTTCCGATATTTTCATTCTCAGTCCAGATTGGCATTTTCACAGCGCCCTCCGCTATAAACTTCGCAATATTTACACCAGTTAATATTAAAAACGAACAAGAGTCCCAGGCAAATGCCATGGCACATAACACAACAGCACAAAATTGCAATAAACCGGGATCTGGACGTTATGAGGACTGCACGAGCAACAATGGTTACACATTCACACTAAAAAAGTCGTAAACGCCTTAGAAACTCCAGCGAGCAATAGCTCTTTTAAATATCCCAACTGCCCTCACATCTTTAATAGAATACGGTCGTAAGCGACAGCGATTTCGATAGAACGCCGTCCTTTTGGGTTTGTATAACAGATGGATAAGTCACGATGAGCCAGCGAACGACTTATTACCTGCCTTTTATTGCTGAAAACCAATTAAGTATACTGGAGCGCAAAGGGATTCAGATAGAAAATTTAAGGCGATTTTAGTCTAGATTAAAAGAAGATTGGTTGGTGAATCTGATTTATTGGGATAGATTTTTTAAATACTTGTATCACATTGTTTTTACTAAACTAACGAATTATAAAACGTTCAGAAATTAATTTTCCTGTTGCGCTTGGTAACGGTAATTAATTAATTATTTATTTAAAACAAGTAACTTAATATTAGCTGTATTAGGCTTTCAGATGCATCTCTACTTCTGTATACTATTTTGTGGGCGATAGGAGACTGTTGGCATATACTTCACAAATCCTAATTTGGTTTCCAAAACAAAAAATTGTTTGAAAATATAGGTATTACAATATCGTCTACAATTTACATTCACCATCTATGATATAAACTTGGTTACTTAAGTTATCTAACATAAAAGTCGGGTTTATTAAATCAGACTAGGTACTATAAATAAATAAATAAATAAATAAATAAATAAATAAATAAATAAATAAATATCTTGGGACATCTTACACAAATCAACCTAGTCCCACGGTAAGCTCAATTAAGGCTTGTGTTGTGGGTACCAGGCGACGATATATATAATAGATAGATACGTATAGATACTTAGATACATACACAGCCATGACCAAGGAACAAACATTTGTGATAAATAAATACACAAAGAATGCCCTCGCCGGGATTCGAACCCGGAACCTCCAGCTTCGTAGGCAGGGTCACTACCAACTAGGCTACAGAGGCTGGCTATCGGGTTCAAAATAGCGTGGACACCTCTAGGGCGACTTTCCTATGCGCTCGCTTGAGCTTTGTTAGCATAGGTTGTCTTATCCACACTAGATGGCGCTGCTGGCGAAGCGCAATGAACTATTTAGAAGGTCTACCGCGAACTTGGAGAATCGCAAATGTCGAGCATCTATCTCTGTCACTCTAATAAAAGCGTCTTCAACTTGACAGAGACAGATACTTGAAATCAACGATATTTATAGTTCGCTGTAGGCTCTCTGATTATTAAAATATTTTAAATAATGAATATTATCTACCTAATAATATTATTTAGTATACCTTTGTGGTAAATAAATAAAACCACATTTATAAATAATTATGTTTATTCTTAAATCATTAGAAAGAAGATGAGCGCTTTCGAAATGTCAGTTTACTAAAAAACACCGTTCAAAAATAGTTCATTACAAATATGTAATAATATTTTATAATTATTTACATATTGGTCCGATTATTCTATAATTAATATAAATAAGGCAACATTCAACAGGTTCAATCACTTTGAACAAACATTAAGACACGTCAAAATTATTTACCTTATTTTAATCTTAATCAGACCCAAGTATCAGTAGTTTCAACCAGTCAAATAACTTTCGGAATCGACGTAATCACCTGATATCTATGTATTATGTAAACAGTTTTGAATTGATATTTCATTCATAGTCGTAGGTGAATAAAAATCGATCACTCTGTCAGGCGGTATTTAGCCTAGTGTAGTGCTACCCACCCATTTCAACCAGAGACCCAATATTATTAAACGATGGGCTATCCAGTATTTCTTCGCCTAGGGAACACAGTAAAAGTTACAGACATATTTTAGTACAGTTGATCACTAGCTGTTCAGACTGCCGACGAGTAAATTTTCTAAGAGTATTCACTCGCCCGCGAAGAATAAACTCGCCGATACTGCTGATTTGTGATTGTCAAATTGGTAAAGGCCTATTGTTCCGCTTGAGGATAACAACGATTTTCTAGTTGAATTCATACGCAAGAATGCTCAGAAGAGCGAACCTAGAAAGGTTCGCTTTACATTTATTATATCGAGAGCTGAGTGGCCAAACCCGATAAGTCGAGATATTTTTTGATTGAAAAAACAAACTCACGTAAGTGACATTTAGTTCGTATTTCAAAAACCGGTTTTCTCGAGTTATCGGCTTTGACCCCGCCACCTTCGATACCCCGTAAAACCTCTCGTTTCACATGACACGAGTTGTAACAACTGAGATTTTTTCCCACCTGTTACCACTTTAATATTTGGTGGTATGATACCACTGGTATCTACTGGGAAAAAGAAATCCCACGATTTTTAATTCCCAGTTGTTACCACTTGCAACCAATACCACCACCAATAATAATAATAAATATCTTGGGACATCTAACCCAAATCTACCTAGTCCCACGGTAAGCTCAATTAAGGCTTGTGATGTGGGTACCAAGCGACGATATATATATATATATATATATATATATAATAGATAGAAAGATATAGATACTTAAATACATAGACAGCCATGACCAAGGAACAAAATATTTATTTATTTATTATTTATTTACTAGCCTATTTGAGTGTCCCACTGCTGGGCAAAGGCCTCTCCCCTGACTCTCCATGACTCCCGATTCCATGTCTCTTCCGGCCAGTTGTTCCGGAAGGTATCAAGGTCGTCCCGCCATCTCCGCTTGGGCCTGCCTCGCCCGCGCCTCGATTCCGGCATCCACTTGGTGGCTATGATAGCCCACCTATCCGGATGCATACGGTGGACGTGGCCGGCCCAATCCCATTTGAGCCTAGCGGTTCTTCTGCCTACGTCAGCTATCCCCGTTCTGGAGCGCAGCGTGATGTTTCGGATACGGTCCGTCCTTTTGATCCCTAGAATGCTGCGCTCCATGGCGCGTTGACAAACCTTCAGTTTGGACTTCTGAATCTCTGTGAGTGACCAACTTTGAGCACCGTAGGTTAGGACAGGCGGTCGAATGCTGATAGCGATCCCGCGGCGCTCCACCAAGAGGCGGAGCCGGCTTTCGTTGGTGGTTTTAGACGGTAGTCCACTAGTGGTTAGTCCGTCATAGCCCCCTGGTTTCCTCTGGACTAGGCGGCATGCATAAACGCATTTCCCCAACGTTAAAAAAAAAAAAAAGGTTAGGACAGGCAGAATACACATGTCGACGAGTTTACGCTTCAGTGACAGTGGAAGGGAACCCTTCATTAGCTCTCCCTTCAACAAAATATTTGTGATAAATAAATGCACAAATAATGCCCTCGCCGGGATTCGAACCCGGAACCTCCAGCTTCGTAGGCAAGGTTACTATCAACTAGGCTACGGAGGCTGACGCCCCCGAAACTATGGTCTAATACCGTAAAATCACCTAACTATGGTCCAATACTGCAACTATATAATAGTCCACAATTTCAATTCTTAATAAACGTCAGTCCCAATCTTCTTGTTGGGAGCATTTGGAGTTTAGTTAGGTAGTTTTACGGTACTTATTGTGTTTATTCAGGAATTGCTAACGGATAAAAACACAAAAAAATAGGACACTTCATTTTTTTCTATATTTTTTATTAATTAATTACAAATTACAACCAATCTTAATCTTAATAAATAATTTATGTCTTGTTAGCAAAAAACGCTGTTTAATCAATTTGCAGTTGCACTTATGAATGATAATACGTATTAAAAAAAATACAAAAGCTGTATCTGATTTTAACCCTATATGTTTTATTACTTTATCTACAAGGCGTATTTATTTCAAACCAAAACATAATAATAAATCTTATGACTGCACAATGGAAGCTAAAACATATTTTTTTATTATATTTGCCAATTTCTTAGAATGAACTTTTCACAGTTATAGATTAATCCTTATTAATATGAGGGTAAGACTCACCATTTTTCCGATAGCCTTAACGTCATATATATATAAGGCTCATTTCTAAACTATCAAATGTTCATTTTTAGAAATCGGCAACTTTAAATAACTATTATACTACAAGATATGTAAGGTTCTGAAATTAAATTACCTTCAAGCTATTGAGCGATTTCATGTTTACATTTAATTTTTCAACGAGTTATGTGCTAAGACATACCATCTTTTGAAATAATTCACTAAAAGTTACCATCAATAGAAATTGATAACATTGTAAACAAACTATCTAAAGAAAAATCCATAATCAAGTACTATTTTATTATTTTAGGATAATGTAATGGCATGAGTTGGTTAAATAAATAACACATTAAGTGAGCAGTGTTTATAACGTTGATTCGAAATTAAACACATTTTGAATACGTTGTGCTTTAATTTAACTAATTTACACCGTAAAAAAAGTGTAAGTTTTATAATTAGGCAATATTGTTTACTTTTTATTGAGGTTTAAGCTTAAGTATCATTTCCGAAAACGGAAAAAGATTGAAACTTCGCCTCAATAAAACTACTTAAAGGTATTGGCAACCGTAATACCTATTTAGCAACTGAAATAAACAATAATTACGATTTGTTTTATGAGACTATTACTATTAATTAAAAAATAAAAATCAATTAGTAGATTTTATAGATTGTCATCCATCCACCATCACTATTTTTGGGAATCAAAAGTTTTGACTTAACTTACCAATCCTAGAATTCGACGTTCCGTTGTGCTTACATAAATCCCAGCTGGAAAGTGTTATAAATATTAATATTTATTACTATTAATCAAAAATACAAACTACTAAACTTCCTTCACTGTTACATGTCATTGTAATCGAGAAATTTAAAGTAAGGGAGTCAATAAGTGTCTTATTTAGGTAGTAGTTTTTTTAAACACCACTGTTTCGTAGCCTAAGAAAATTATTATCTTATTGATAAAATATTTTTAAACAATGTTAAAAATATACTTACTCGACTTTAACAAGTCCAGTAAGTGTATTTTTTATATTATTTAATATCGGGTGTAGCCCCCCTCGTTATCAATAACTGCCTGTAATCGGGAACGTATTGATGTTATTAAATTTGAACATAAATCTGAACCACGAATACTTTCCCATATTTTTAAGCAATGTGCTTCCAACGCTTCCGGGGTCCTTTCATTTTTATTATCTCAGCGTTGGACAATAACACCCCATACATTTTCAATCGGATTTAAATCCGGTGATCTAGCAGGCCAGGAAATAACTTTAATATTATTTTTGTGTTTTCCAAACCATTCTTTGACATTACGCGAACGGTGTATAGGACAATTATCTTGCACAAACGACACCAACGGCAATTCTGCTTCTGGATACACATTTCGAACTGTAGGTAACATGGTCTCCTCCAACACTTCTACATAATGTTCACTATTTGCACGGCTAGGTATTCTGACAAGTTCTCCCGGACCAGCTGCACTCATCCAACCCCACATGTTCACTGTGATACGCCCCGATTCCATGTTGGGCACGACATGATCGTTGTCGTATCGCGTATTATTTCGACGCCACAAGCTCAGGCGTCCGTGTTGACTGGATTTAAAAGTCTTCTCGTCAGTGAAGACGACACTAGTCCAGTCGTCAAGAAGATGGTCCCGAGCAAACTGTAACCTTGCCGTTTTGTGAGCATCCGTCAGCAAAGGTTTGATGGCATGTCTGCGGTGATGGATGCCTTCCTCATGAAGCACACGACGAACCGTAAGCGGACTTGTGCCAAACAAACCGGCGTAGTGTCTTGTGGGCCTAAATCCGTCTTCCTCATATTCCCGCACCATCAACTGACGTTGCTGTGTGTCAATGAGGCGTGGTCTTCCAGTTTTATGCCGGTGGGACAAAGACCCTTCTCCTTGGTATCGATCTACCCATAAAGAAACAGTTTTCCTCTGAAACAATTGTAAAAAATATAATATAATTATTATTAAATTATAATGCAAACATTTTAATACCGAAAAGAAGTAAATTAAACTACTTACGTTGACACCTGTTTCTCTAGCAATCTCTGATTTATTTTTGCCTTCCTTATGCAAGGCAATTATTTGCGATCTGGTTATCATATCAATATTGCACGAAGAACTCATTCTTATAATCAGCTAGTAACGGTAATACACTTTCAATCGTATACGGTAGCAGACAAAGGAACATGCGATGAATCTTTGATTAAGAAAAAAATCAGCACTAGTATGGTATTTAGAAAACTTAAACTTACCCTCTTACGTTTTTATAGTATACATTTTTATCAATATATTAAAACGTTGATATGCCATTCTAACGTTAGTCTTATGGTAATAAAACTGTAATTCCCTTAGCATATTTTACGGATAATATACCAAGGTTTCAACTGACGTTATATTTCGGCGGCTTTACTAATAACACTTTGGTTCAGTGGTTTGCGCATACGGCTTCTAAACTAGAGTGCCCAGGTTCGTATCCCACGAATATTAAACTAATTTGTGTTTTTTTAAATCTTGGCCAAAAAGGGCTTTCCGGTTACGCTACGCTCCGGTGGGTGAATTCAAAATACACAGGATGTTTGAACAGATTTAATAATGTCTCAATAATGACAATAAAAAAAAAAAACAAAAAGTATCCTAAAAAAAGATAAGTCAGTAAGTAGAAAAGAATAAGTCTCGTCAGAATACTCGAGGAGAGTTATAAATAAAGTTTAAATCTGTGTGCACAATTTTTTTTAGTTTTTTGACTATCAACGCCATCTAGGGACAGCTAACATTACTACTAAGATTACCTTTACATCTGGAATAGCCTTGTTACATCAATCCCACAAAGGTGGCGCTCAATTTAGCTTCAAACGATAGTTTTGTTCGATTGCCCAGGCTCTTTTGAACGCTATAGTACACCCAATATTCATTTTTCATCAGATTTTTTTCATAAAGTTTTTCTTAGTATGAAGCCTGTTCATAATAAAGTATCATATGAGAAGGGATTTCTAGTCAGAAAATAGGTACCTGCATCTGACTTCATCATCATCATCATCATCATATCAGCCGAAAGACGTCCACTGCTGAACATAGGCCTCTCCCAAAGATTGCCACAATGACCGGTCCTGCGCCACCCGCATCCAGCGGACTCCTGCGACCTTCACCAGGTCATCAGTCCACCTTGTGGGGGCCTACCCACGCTACGCCTTCCGGTACGTGGCCGCCACTCAAGAGCCTTCCCGCCCCAACGGCCGTCGGTTCTACGCGCAATGTGCCCCGCCCACTGCCACTTCAGTTTAGCGATTCGGAGAGCTATTTCGGTTACTTTGGTTCTGCTGCGGATGGTCTCATTTTTAATCCGATCACGCAGAGAGACTCCTAGCATAGCCCTCTCCATTGCCCTTTGGGTGACTTTGAGCCTTCTTATGAGGCCCATTGTAAGCGGCCACGTTTCAGTACCGTATGTCATCACTGGCAACACACACTGATCAAAGACTTTCGTCTTCAAACACTGCGGAATATTGGACGAAAATATGTGTCATAGCTACCCGAACGCTGCCCAACCGAGTCGGATTCGACGATTGACCTCTTTCTCGAAGTTGGACCTACCTAACTGGATAGTTTGTCCTAGGTATATATATTCGTCTACAACTTCGAGTGTAAAGTCTCCGATTATTACGGGAGTTGGTGCTACATAGGAATTTGACATGATTTTCGTCTTATCCATGTTCATCTTAAGACCAACTCGCTCGGAGGCTTTACTGAGACCAACGAGCATAGTACTTAAGTCCTCCAAGGTTTCAGCCAAGACTACTATATCGTCAGCGAATCGAAGGTGAGTGAGGTACTCGCCGTTTATGTTGATACTGATTAGTCCAGAGTCTTAAAGACATCCTCCAGTGCAGCGGTAAACAGCTTAGGGGAGATGACATCTCCCTGCCTAACTCCCCGCTGCAGCAGAATAGGCTTCGAGCTCTGGTCTTGGAGTCGGACTGACATTGTGGCGCTCTCGTACAAACACTTCAACACCTCGATATAGCGGTAGTCGACTTGGCACCGTTGGAGAGACTGTAGTACTGCCCAGGTTTCGATCGAATCGAAGGCTTTCTCGTAGTCCACAAACGCTAAACAGAGGGGCAGGTTATATTCTTCGGTCTTCTGTATAACCTGGCGAAGCGTATGGATGTGGTCTACGGTACTAAAGCCTCTTCGGAACCCGGCTTGTTCGGGAGGCTGGAAGTCATCAAGCCTGCGTGCAAGACGATTCGTAATGACTCTTGAAAACAGCTTATAGACATGGCTCAAAAGTGATATGGGTCGGTAGTTCTTCAATAAAGCGTTGTCACCTTTTTTGAAGAACAGTACCACCACACCTCTGTTCCATGCCTTTGGCGTTCTCCCTTCCAGTAAGACGGAATTGAACAACTTCTGAAGGGCCATAAGGACCGGTTTACCACCCGCCTTCAGAAGCTCAGCTGTAATTCCGTCCTCCCCAGGTGCCTTGTTATTTTTGAGCTGTTCAAGAGCCATTCTAATCTCGCACAGGCTGATGTCCGGGATGTCTTCTGTGTAGTGTCGGGTCAGTCTAGCTCTGAGGTTTTCCGCTAGATCAACTTCGGGTCTGCTAGTTGACGTGTACAGCTGTCCATAAAAACCCTCTATCTTAGTCAGCAACTCAGATTTGGATATGACGATTCTACCATCCTCAGTCTTTAATTTGGCGAGCTGGCTTTGCCCAACAGACAGATCCCTTGCAAAAACTTTAGAGCCCTTGTTCCGCTCGATGGCTTCTTCTATACACTTGGTACGGAATTGGCGCATATCGCGTTTGAGGGACTTAGAAATCCGTCTGTTGAGCTGCCGGTATAAAGTCGCATCAACTGAGGATTGTAGAACCAGTTCACTCCTTTTTTCCATTAGTTCCTGAGTGGAGTCTGAGAGCTTTCTGGTCTTATTTGTCCGTTGGGCCTTAAAAAACTTAGACCCAGCGCTATGGACAGCTTCCACAAACCCGTCGTTGAATACGTCCACATCATCGCCTAGGCAATCGAAACGGTTTTGGAGTTCCAGCTGAAAGCTCTCGGGGTTTTGAAGATGGAGTGCAGGACGGAGCGTAGACTTCATCAGTCGCGAGCGTTCTAGCTTAGGACATATATTCAACGTGCCTCTTACCAAGCGGTGATCGCTTCCGGTTTTAACCGTACTGATCACAGAAACATCGTTGAATATATGTCTCTTCGTCGACATGATGAAGTCAATCTCGTTTTTAGTTGCACCGTCGGGACTCATCCAAGTCCATTTTCTGTGCTCGCGTTTCTTAAAGAAGGAGTTCATCATGTAGAGTCCCTCCTTCTCCAAGAAACCAGCCAGCAGATGGCCCCGGTGGTTCCGACGTCCAACCCCAAATTGCCCCACCCTCAGCTCGTCACCGTCTCTCTTGCCCAGTTTCGCGTTGAAGTCCCCCATAACAACGGTGAAGTAGGTTCTGGAGCTATGCATGGCTTTTGAGATATCATCATACATAGCCTCCGCCTCGTCGTCGGAGTGTGTCGAAGTCGGCGCGTACACCTGTATGACCTTCAGCGAGTATCTCTCAGATACTCTGAGTATAAGGTACGCCACCCTAGCCGACACACTCTCGATCTTCACCACGTTGTTTACGAGGGACTTGTGAACGATGAACCCGACACCTCCCTGGGACTGTTGGTCGCCCTCCCGGAAATAGAGCAAGTTGCCGGACTTTAGGATTATCGTGTCCTCGCCCTCTCTTCGGACTTCTGATAATCCCACAATGTCCCAACGCAACTTGCTCAATCCTTCCTCCAGTTCCACTAATTTTTCGTCGGTCCGCAGTGTACGTGTGTTATAAGTTTCCAGGGCCAGGGGTCGTCGGTGGTGGTAGCCGGATCTTTGCCGGAGATTCTTAGCACCCCTGACCCCGCTAGCACCCTGGCCGCTACCATAACCAGGGCACCGGGGGTCGCCGGAACCTCGGGGCCGCGGCCTTTTTTGTAAATTCATTAGGAGGTAAATGCCCATAATCGCCACGCTGGGCAAGCGGATTGGCGATCGCAGTAATGTGTCTAATATGGTGACGCTGCTGCCCATCATCAAACTTTTATCAAATAGTGGTCAGTGACACTTCAATCCCTTAGTCGACTCTTACGACACCCGCAGGAGGAGTTGGGGTGGTGACAAATGTATTCTTACTGCCGTCACCACACGGCGCATCTGACTTAAGGTGTTGTAATCTTTTATTGCAAATTTGCAATAGACCTTCTGTCTACATTATTAAAGTTTATTTTTCTAGAACCAACAGTCAAGATTTCGTCGTTAGAGTAACCGCAAAACTTGGCGACTATGCCATCTCCGTTACACTTGATAACATCATGTAAGAATGGAAGAGATAGCATGCCTCCAGATAGCTTTGCCGCAAGTAAAGTTGGTTGAATTGTTTATTCCATAGACTAACACTAGACTCCGCATAATGAATATCAATACGATGAGCGAAAAGTCTCCACACATAATGTGTGGGGAGCAAAAATATTCTATATACACAGGTAAGAGTTGTCATGTAGTGACGGCAGTAAGAATATTCATTAAAATTTTCATTAAAGGCCTTTAACTATGTACATTTGTACAATTTTCTTACAACCGATCCATACTCATCCAGCAGCCGCACCATGACTTTGCAAGTGTCAGTAACCTTAGGTTTTACTAGATATGTAAAGCAGGTCATTACGCTCGCTCCAGTATGTCAGTACGAGCGCGATAGAATGCATTACTTATCGAGTAAAACCTGAAATCCTTTACTTACCAACTCATGGTACGGCTACTAGTCACTTAAGCGACATTTTGAGTTATCGTGGTTTTAAATCTCTTAACCAAAACATTAAACCATACACAATTACACAAGTAGCTTTTAACTGTGGACACTTGACCTTTAAATATAATTCTAGTCATAACATCTCTTATAAGGCCGATTTTACAGTTATAAGTTGTTGTTGCAAGTTTTGAGATGCAACTATGTTAGTGACAAATTTAATATTTTCATCTTTTGAATATAACTTTGTTGCAAAGGCTTAATCGAAACAAAAATGACAATCACGACCATGCATTGTGTTAGGAAAATTAATCTTACAAACTATGTTGTTATTGTCTGGCCAACAACTTCTGGCAGTTGCAGCAAATTTAAAAAATGCAAACGCGTATTATTGATCACTTACAAAAAAAAAAAATTAACCGTCTTTTTTCACTTCCAAAAGTTACTAAACAGAATTTAATAAATATAACACAAAAATAACAGCGCAAAGATTTCTTAAAGGCCTGTACCATGAGTTGGAAACTAAATTTTATCATTATATCGCGCTCGCACTGACTTATTGGAGCAAGCGTGATGACCTGCTTTATGTATCGAGTAAAACCTAACGTTGTCGATAGTTGCAAAAAATCATGGTACGGCTACAGGCCGTGAAGTGATCTGTGGTTTATTCCAATCCAAAGTGTCGTGAGAGCAATCTCACTCCTAATCCAGGTAGGATCTAACGCACACTAGACCCGAAAACAATTTGATTGGATTATATTTCGTGTATTATGTCCCTAACTAAATGTTCCCCAATATCCCGTGAGAGAGGTAAACAAGTTATATAAGTGTTTAAAAGCTACGAATCCTTAAGTTATATGTTCATATTGTATTGTAGGTTTTGAGTAAAGGAAAACAACGTGAGGATTAGGGCTATAATCAAACAATTTGTTTAGGGAAATTTACCTACTCGTACAATCTATTTGTATTTAATATAACTTATGTTATACCTTTTATATGCACAATTTGTACCGTTTAATAAACACCTTTACCGATACAATAATGAAGAAAATTATTTGTATTTAAGATTAGATATTTAATTATAGTAGAATACAATTACTTAACATGTTGCCTAGTATACGGTAGTATTAAACTACCCTGAGAAGAGATTATAAAATAAAGTTATTCATTCCTACACCCATCGGATTAACCCTACGGTAAAAATCAAGTGAGGTTTGTATTCTGGGTATATACCTAACCTAGGCGACGATACAACAGTGCAGTGTTAAAAGCTGAACCAACTATTTCTTTGAGGTTTTGTTTTAATCGTTTCTTTTATAGCGAAGTCCAAAAAACGATTTGCTAAAAGATGTATCAAATAAATAGCTGCTTATTTATCTAAACCAGCTGTAAATAATTAATTTATATAACAAAACAACCATGACTAAGGATTATTTGTTTATTTAATCTTTATTGCACAAAATTAAAACGTACAACAGGCGGACTTAATGCCATGAGGCATTGTCTACCAGTCAACCTTGGGGCAAAGCAGAGAAAATTGTAGGCGGCGCAAATATATAAATATAAAACAAATCTGTGTATAATAAATTAATTAAAAAGCACATAAACATGTACATATACATACATACATTATTACATACTCTAATATATCTATATAAATATCATACATATATACATATAATATAATAATATAACTTGCTCATGAAGGAGATATCAATTAGTTATTCTTAGAGCTGCAAGCAAAGAAATTACGCACGGATTCAACTCTTTTCAAATATAAATACCTACACAAAAATATTCCCATCCATATATTGGAATCCGGTAATTTTCGCTTCGAAGACAGGGTAACTACCGACGACTGAGGTATGGAAACGGTTTATTCATTACAACCTGTGTATACTGTAGGTATACATTATTTTCATGAGTAAGGTTGAGAACAGCTATGAAATATTTGAAATAAGGGTTTAGCTTAATTTCCGTTTGTCTAACCTCGACTGTTTTAAGAGTTATTTCGTATAGGTAAACTAAAATTCGCCAATCTGATATTTATATATAGATAATTATATAGCATTTGTTATGCGTTATGACACATGAGATACATCTCACAACGTAGTAGAATTTCGAGAACTCTGTTTTAGAATTACATTAGAGATTTATTTATACAAAATTATCTAGAGTTTAAGACGCGTGGAGAGATCATTTCAAAAGCAAATATTTATGTCATAACTCATAACATTGTTTGAAATGCAAGGGTGGGAAAATTAATTGCATGAAAAAAATACGCAAGTAATTATAGCGGGTTAACACTAATTACTATACGTTCTGTATCACGGAAGAGCAAAGTAATATTGTTCATCCTTTAATATGGACTTCCGCAAAGTAACGCCTGATTCAATTAATTACTATATCATTTATACCTTTATATTATCTCGGTCTCGTTTAAAGATAACTACAAGATACCTACTACGTATTCGATTGCTTACATAAAATAGCACAGATTACACAACAAAATGAGGCCATGCTTGTTTACATTAATGCCTCATTAGAGCCTAATGACAATCTTAACAACAATTTGATGAGTCCTTAATGGGCATAGCCCCAAACCATTTATTTGCAATTAGTTATGCGTTATGCGTTACCTTTCAAGTTGCAAGCGCACAACATACGCATATATATTATTTATGCCAGATAGGGAGGGATACATTTTTGCATTTTTTGCATTCCCCTTTTTTTTATTTGTTTATATTTTTATGTTAATAAATATCTATATACAAACTTACAAAAGTTAATGGGCGCTTTCCTTCCTTGAAGCTGAAAATACCCAGTTTTCATTATTTTCTCATCTTTTCTTCCGTTCTGTACCTTCATATTTTCTGTAACGTCATCATCATTATAAGGATTAAAGAATCTCGTGAAGCTTAGTAGAAATAATATTAAATTATCAAAAAAAAATATTCATCATCATCAGTCTATGATAGCCCACTGCTGGACGTAGGCCTCCCTATTAACTATGCGTACAGACGCGTTAGGAGTTAAATGCCCATAATCGCCACGCCGGGCAAGCGGATTGGCGATCGCAGTAATGTGTCCACTATGATGACGCTGCTGCCCGCTTTAAAAAAAATGTATTGGAGATACCAAAAACATGCCTAAATAAGTAAATACTCATACGTATGCACGTCAAGGATTTAAACAATAAATTTCTATTATGTACACTACTAACCTAATAAGAACTTACTGGCAAGTATCTTCAAAATCCTACAAATCTCTTAACGTGTCCTTTTAAAACCATTCTTAGTACGTAGGTACCCTAACACACCTAAATAAACAATTGAATGAGTTTAAATACGAGTCCTCCAATACAGGTTCAATAAAGTCAGGCACTCACCCTTCTTTTATTATGGAAAAGGTGAAGTGCTAAAGAGCAAAATGGTGGAGTGTCTAGTGATGTGCCTTTGTCGATATAGTTAGAAAAAAAACACAACCTTTCGCGAGACTTATTAGGATCAAGGGTGGCTATAGTCAGTACTTTTATTTAGGTATATCATTTTTCTCGAACATACTCGTACCACGGGGGCTTGTAGACCAAGGTTTGTTCTGGTAACTGGTATGAAAAAGTGTTTAGCTATTGGCTGTCGTGGGTGGTTGTAGGGAGTGGTGAAGGAGATTATTTATTATTTTATTTATTACTGCATTTTACCTTTCCTTACTTTGTGCAGGAATCGCAAGTCTAACATTTGACGCCGGTCCCGCAGGCTGTGCATTTTATAGTATATCATTTAAATAGACGTCAAACAAAATTTCTTTTTTATTTTTTCAATAAGTCAGTGGATAATGGAAAAATGATACAAGTAAACAAACGCTCGTTCGATGGTAACCATAGCCTATGGATGCAGACAATAGGAGAAATAATAACTTACAATTATCACACCGGTAATTATAGTGAAATAGGGGCCAGTAGGTATTATTTTTAAGTGGGACCGTTCTAACTATGTGAAATTACGAGAGTGTCAAATGTCACAACAAACTATGAAACTATGTCGATTTTTTATCGTTTGTTGCAATTTTACAGGGCTAGGCCACACGGAATCCTGACAGCTGCCAGTTCCATACACTGTCTGTCAACAATGCCAGTTTTTGACCCACGCACTGTACTCGTTTGTTTGTCTATCTCTTGTTTCATATAGTTCACTCTTTTGCTCAAAGGTTAACTGTAAGGGATCTCCCCTTACAAGGATAAGTTCGCCTTTATACCTTTTTGAATTGTTGTGTATTTTTTTACCTGTTTTATTTGTGTACAATAAAGAATTTACATACGTACATAATGTATTGAAATGACAGGACGGGATTGACTTCATAGCGGCCGAGCACAATACATCAACCATACAACCACATTATTATCGATACTGGCACATCACTGCGGACTCCGAAAAGGGTGTGCCGGGAAATTTTGTGAGTTCGAGTGAATCTCGACTTCTGAGAGCGTGAGAATTGTCGCCCAGACGATGATCGTTATATTGCCCACTTGGATTACTCATCTCTTTGACAAGCTATTCTTTGGCTCAACAAGCAGGCTATTTGGGCAGTAACATAATATAATAATATATGTATACCTAGCCGTATAATTATGCTGATATGATTGAAACCATCATAATTCTGATCATAAACGAATATTGATTCTGTTTTTCTCTTATTAGTTACGAGTGAGTACAAAAATGTATGTAGGTATTACGTTTATTACTGTAGTTAGTCTCTGACAACGACAGTAATAAACGTGATACATTAATAGTACATTGTATTAAGGGCGGTAAATAAGAAATTGTGAACGAGTATGAAAGTAAACTTCACACGAGTTCATAATTCTTGTACCGCCCGTGGCACACATAATGTTTTTCATCACACCTGTAAGGCAAAAAAGTAAATAAAACAATATACCTATATTCACAAAACTACTCTAAAATGGTCTAAATCATTTCTCAAAATGTCGCCCGCCTGTTTGTGGTGGCGCACGCCGCACTAGTGCGACGTAATGTTGTATGAAAATCCTTGATTGCCCGAGGGCGTAATGACGCATCTACGGCGCGCATCGCCGCAGCGCATTGGTGCACTTACGAACAGGTGTGATGAAAAATCATTAAATTAATGAATAATAATATAAGTATATGTAATTATAATAGTGTAATACCTAAAATTCCTAAAACCCACTATTTGGTTATTGCCAAAACCTACATGCAACATATTTGTATAAAGTACACGATGTAAATTTAAGTACACGATGATAATATATGTAATACCTACACATAAATAAAGCACCGTATTTGTGTGCTATCATGATTTCACTTTCTATTTTATTGCAATACCAAAGAGCGACTAGGAAACTAGATGTTCCGAACATATAAATAACGTACCTATACGGATATCGACATTAAAGCTTTGTCTTGCTAATGCACCCGTAGGGGGACAGAAATAGCACTTTCGTCCCTAGGACTCTTATTAGAACAACCTAGCAATGGAATTCTCGGAAAAGGCCATTTTTCATGCACTATGGATTTATACGCCTGTGACGATATTTTTTGTTAGACCGTGAACATATGGTTTTCTTTTTACCGACATCGAAAAAGAAGGAGGTTTACAATTAGGCACTCTTTTTTTATATACCTATTGTTACGCCGGTGGCATGATAAAAACTACAAATATGATTTTAGACACGTTAGAAGCGTTTTCAGCAGGCTGAAATGCGTTTTCAGGCCGTTTCAGAAGGTCCTCTTTCACATACTACAAAATCAAATATTCACCCCAGATACCGTCGTTTTCAGGCGCCTGAAACATGTTTTCAGGCCGTTTCAGGATACCCTCTATCGGATGGCGCAATAACCTGAAAACCCGTTTTCAGGCGTTTTCAGGACCCCTTTTGGGCCTCTCAAGTACAAATCGGTATATAGCTAAATTTCCCATAGGAGTGAAAGAGAAAGCACTATTAGATAGAGATAGCACGAGAGAATGTTCTGGAAGGATGTGAACGAGACAGCTATAGACAGAACATTCTGGACGGGTGTGAAAGAGAAACCTGTAGAAAGAGACAGCGATACTCTAGAATGTTCGCGCACTTAACTCGGGAACTTTCTAGAGTCGAATCTTCTCGTACTTTGTAGATTTGAGTGGCTGGTATAAATACACAGCATGACCCGGCCGAGGAGTAGTTTCTATCGAGACAGCGAAGAGCTAACATCAGAGCGAAGACTGCGATTCTAACGGCGAGTTTGAGAGTGAATCAGTGTGAAGTGTTAAGTGTGTGATCAGTGTTTTAGTTTGGTGTTTGTTATTTTAACTAGTAATTAAAGTGTCAGTTTTAATTAGTGGCTTATTTATACATTTTCTATAGAAAACCCACCCCACGAACGTAACATTTGGTGTCAGAAGTGGGATAGAAAATGGGTATAACGCCACGTGACAACGAGACCGAGCCAAAAGGAGTTGTGACCCGGAGCCAAGCTGCACGTGAGGAACCTGCAGCGCGGGAGGATATTGCAGTACCTGAAGAACCTCTAGCATGTGAGGATACTGCATCTAAGCCCGGAACGTCTGATTTGCAGGCTAAGAGTACTCAAGACGCAGATCTCAGAACTATTCTGATTCTCCTGAAGGAGCAGTCGCGGAAACAAGAAGAACAGTCGAAATTGATTCTTCAAGAGTTGCACAAGGCTGCTACTGAATGGAAGCAAGAAATGTACGAAGTCCAAAGGAAGCTCAGTGACATGGAGAACAAGATTCATGTTGTAGAGGAAGCGGTTGAGCTTCGCCTCCAGAAGCTTGAATTAAAAGTATCTAGTGGCATCAGTACTAGCGCACCTGAGATATCTGTGCCGGGAGGTGGAAAATTTAAGGCACCTCCTTTTGATAGAACATCTTCGTGGGCGGCGTACAAGCTACAGTTTGAGTCCGTGTTCAAAGCAAACGGTTGGAGTAAGGAGCAAGCGATGACGGCTCTGACGCTGGCACTTCGCGACGAGGCTCTTACAATTCTAGAAGCTCTTGGAAAAGAACAAACTTATGACCGGCTTCTAGAAGCATTAGAAGCCCGTTACGGAGACAGTCATCTAGAACATGTCTACCGAGCTCAGCTGAAAGACAGAACGCAGGGACGTAATGAGACATTGCAACAATGGGCCCTGGAAATTGAAAAGTTGGTCAGAAAGGCATACCAACGTTCAGCTGACTCTTTAATAAAAACCATGCTGGTGCAGGCATTTGTTGATGGGATCCGGGATTTAGAAATAATGGCGGCAGTACGACTAGGGCACCACGAAAGCCTTAAGGATGCCGTAGCTCATGCCCTAGAAGTTGAAGCTGTACGCCAAGATCCATCAAGATCGTATAAGCTACGTGAGGTATCTGCTAGGGAGCCGATTGCACCTCATCGGGAGTTTGGGCCACGATGTTACCATTGTGGAGAACGTGGCCATATACAAACTTGTTGCCCGAAAAGAAGGATTGCATCTCATCGGGAGGTTGGGCCACGATGTTACCATTGTGGAGAACGTGGCCATATACAAACTAGTTGCACGAAAAGAAGGGTTGCATTTCATCGGGAGGTTGGGCCGCGATGTTACCATTGTGGAGAACGGGGCCATATACAAACTAGTTGCCCGAAAAGAAGCAGCAGGAGAAAACGAGATGAATCCCCTGTGACCAGGAATAAGGGCTCTGTACGACCAGAGCCGCAGCAGGGAAACGAGTAAGAGCCAGGACTAAGGGACGAGTGCTGGCTGATGATCGAAATGTCCCAGTAGTGATCTCACAAGTCAACAACGGGAATAGTCTGGTCGTCAAGGGAGAAATTGGTGGAATACCATGTAACCTTACTATCGACACCGGAGCTTCTCGGACGGTGATTAATTCTTGGCTTCTGAAACACCTGACTCGAGGTCATGTAGTCCAACCGACGCATCTACAGCTGCTTACAGCCACTGGCCAGTATATTCCCATCAAGGGAGAGACCGGAGTGGATTTAAGAATCGGCAAGCACATTTATCGGCACAAAGTGATTGTTGCCGACATAATTGATGACTGTATTATTGGACTAGATTTTATGAGGTGCCATGGTTATAAAATTGACATGGAAGTTGGAGTCCTGAAAACTAGATTTGATGAGGTTCCTATGGAAGGAAGAATTAGTGGGAATGTTTACTGCTCTAGAAGAACTGTTCTCCTACCAAAGGCACAGCTTCGAGTCCCAGTGCGTTTACCAGGAGCAGCAAGTCAGGGAGGTCGTCGATGTGTAGTTGTGGAAAAAGTATCCAACGGTAAACCATGGATGGCAGCTCGTACAGTGGTTACGAAGATCAATGACGTTTCATATCGGATTCGGAGGAATTTACGAAGCCCATGCAAGATTGTTCACGTTGACCGGCTCGCCAAATACCATGGAAATAATGATGCTCGGGACGAGCATGTCTTAGGAGGGGGTAGTGTTACGCCGGTGGCATGATAAAAACTACAAATATGATTTTAGACACGTTAGAAGCGTTTTCAGCAGGCTGAAATGCGTTTTCAGGCCGTTTCAGAAGGTCCTCTTTCACATACTACAAAATCAAATATTCACCCCAGATACCGTCGTTTTCAGGCGCCTGAAACATGTTTTCAGGCCGTTTCAGGATACCCTCTATCGGATGGCGCAATAACCTGAAAACCCGTTTTCAGGCGTTTTCAGGACCCCTTTTGGGCCTCTCAAGTACAAATCGGTATATAGCTAAATTTCCCATAGGAGTGAAAGAGAAAGCACTATTAGATAGAGATAGCACGAGAGAATGTTCTGGAAGGATGTGAACGAGACAGCTATAGACAGAACATTCTGGACGGGTGTGAAAGAGAAACCTGTAGAAAGAGACAGCGATACTCTAGAATGTTCGCGCACTTAACTCGGGAACTTTCTAGAGTCGAATCTTCTCGTACTTTGTAGATTTGAGTGGCTGGTATAAATACACAGCATGACCCGGCCGAGGAGTAGTTTCTATCGAGACAGCGAAGAGCTAACATCAGAGCGAAGACTGCGATTCTAACGGCGAGTTTGAGAGTGAATCAGTGTGAAGTGTTAAGTGTGTGATCAGTGTTTTAGTTTGGTGTTTGTTATTTTAACTAGTAATTAAAGTGTCAGTTTTAATTAGTGGCTTATTTATACATTTTCTATAGAAAACCCACCCCACGAACGTAACACTATGTTCCTCGATTACTCGAAGACGCGTGGACCGATTTAGAAAACACTTTTTATGTTTGAAAGGGTATAATCTTATGTTACTTTAGAAGAATTATATCTTTGGGTGCGTGCTCCCGATTGACATCATAAAAACAGGAGCTACCTATTTATTTTTTCATATTTGAGTGCGTTCGATTCCCAAACGAGGCAAGTAAATTTTTGAAAATCTGGGATTACAGGATTACCAACTTTTAAAACGAACATAAAAGCCTTACTTCAAGAAAATACCCTATCTACGATATTTTAATTACTTTTTCCCTCCATGCCTAATATTCAGCGGTGTACCTACAGCCTGATAACATGTTGTAATGAAAATATATGTACCTACCTATCTACAGGGCGTCCCAAACCTAAGGAGGTTTGGGACGCCCTGTAGATAGGTAGGTACATATATTTTCATTACAACATGTTATCAGGCTGTAGGTACACCGCTGAATATTAGAATCAAATAAAAAATATTTAAGTACAAATCCATCAAAATAATAATTAATTGATAAATAATTATAATGGTAATTTTTGAAACTCTAAATAAATCAATAGCGATAGGTAGCGATAGCTATAGATTATTAGCTACTAAACAACATGCAAAGTAAATCTTGCATGCAAGTATTTCTCCAAGTATTTTAATAAACTGTTCTTATGCACTGTCGCTCTATACCTCGTAGGAAATTAGTTCAAACCAGAGACAAGACATAATAAAAACTGCTAATAACTTTAGAAGTTTAGAAGGCAACAATGTGTATCTTTAAAATGCATCTGAAGTAGGCTTTAGGTAGGCTTTCAATCCACTATACGTCGGCTATTGGATGTCGACGAAAAGTCATGGCATTTATTTACTTCAACGATGACTATAGCCGACCGTTTTCTCTTTTTGTTTTATATGCGATGGTAAACAAGCAACCTGACCGTACGTAGCTACTGTGGACACCTCAAAATCTTTCCACTAGCAAAACTGCAGTGTTATTCACTAAGGAAACCGCCTTGCTATACGCTCACGACACTAGCGCTCGGCGACGAATGTGACGTGAGCTGGAACTACATTGCGTCGAGAGTTACCGCCTACAGTTCGACGATGAGCTGTTCTACGTTAGTGAATACCGTTTTTCGCAGCGCTGCGCTCGACGTCAAAGTGAAGGCTGTCTCGTCGTCGAGCTCGTTGACGAACGCAGCGTCGAATGTGTGAATAAGAGAATAGCATAGCTGTTGTAGCCGTCATCAGGCTCCACCATTAAAAATAATAAAGCAATTAATGGCCGCCGTCAATGTTCAAGTTTAAATAGAAGGATGCTTTATCTTTTGATACGTGAAGGATTTACTGCTTGATTTATACCTATTATTATTAATGCCATGATGATAACAAGCGGTCCCACTGTTTTCTCTAAGAAAACAGATTTGTATGCTTACCTATTGCTGCAGCTTCACAACAGCGATGAATATAATTATATAACATTACCATTTTTAAATCGTATCAGAAACCAAACAGATAAGCCAAACGCTAGAAATTTTATGACTCTAATCTCTTGCCACGTTCCAGATTTCTCAACAATTTTGGAAAATAAAATAGGTCCCATTCCTATCCCATTTCTTTGAAGTCAGCACTGAAGATATTGTATCTCTTATTATTGATTAGTCTCTGGTTAAAACCCGCAAAGTAGCTACTCGCGACAAAGTTGCTTCATTGTACTCAGACTCAATTTCACATACTGTAAAGATGCCTCGTGTCACACCGTAGCGCGCTCGATGAGAGTCGACGGACACACCTTCAAAAATTACTTAAGTAATGTTTATTTACGCGATAGATACGTTGGTACTAATAATATCTTAATAATTAATTAAGACATTATTAATACCTACGTGGCATTGAAATTGAAGAATTGCCAGACTTAAGTGGCAGTGGGCTGGGCACATCGCCAGAAGATCAAATGGCGATGGAGCCAGAAACTGCTGGACTTGCGACCACGTACCAGAAGACGCAGTGTGGGCAGACCTCCCACAAGATGGTCCGACGACCTGGTCAAGATTGCAGGAACCCGCTGGCAGCAAGCAGCGCAGAACCGGACATATGAAGGTGCGTTCAAACTAAAAGAGCATTCGCTGTTCTAACCTCCCACTCTACGAAATTCGATCGGTACACAAAACGTGATTGGTTGATTTCGTAGAACGGGCGCTAGAACAGCGAATGCTCTTTTGGTTTAAACGCACCTTTAGCGATCATTGGGGGAGGCCTATGTCCAGCAGTGGACGCCTTTGGGTGAAATGATGATGATGATGATGAATTAATTAATAAATCTGCAGTTATAGCGATGCCTTGGAAACAAAACACCACTTTTACAGAATTTCGGTTTGCTGCCACTTTCTTATGTATACATGTACTTGTGGACAAACATATTCAATAGGGGATGATTCTCTCTTCTGAGAAGACCTTGCCCACGAATTTCAGTACCACAGCAAAAAAATATGGCATGGAAATCAGGTATGTATAATATGTATATTACATGAACATGTACAACAAAATGGCTAGAATTCCGAACATTCAACTTAAAACCATTGATAGAAAGATAAATGTGTGAACTATGTTTTGATTTTATAAAGTTTAAACTAGTGCGTAAATGTAATATTTAATATTGTAAACTGATCTGAAAATAAAGGTGCTTGCTTACTGTACTGTTATGTAATGTCCAACTTTCCTCAATTCCTTAATTGTCCGATCGCTCTAACGCTTCATAAAGCAAAGAGCCTACGAAAAAATGTCAAAAACAACTCAAACGAAGACAGTAGCGTTAATTTTGGATTATTATTTATCAATATTTCAATATTTAGCAAACGGATTATTCACGTAATTTAAATCGATAATTGCTCGACATATTTCATACATATAGAGGATTTTCATCATGGAATACCCGCGACCAAAGCCCGACGTGTACTGTCGAGCAATTATCGACTAAATTATGTGAGTAACCCGTTTGCTAAATATTCAAATATGTTTGAGTCTCACATTAGTTATAATTCAAATATTATTTATCCAATTCAGAAACTTAACCGCCTCCTGTAAAACTGTTTAGCAAATAATCTGATTCCTTGAATGATCCTCTGGCTCGGCACGGTGTAATGGCAGCCATCTTTAATGTATAAAGCTTAAACCGATAAACGTTATGGTATCTACATTTAGTTACGTATTCTTACAGCGTATCAGAGGAATCACTTCGGGGCACACATTTGGAGAACGGCTTTCTTGCTCTACATTCAAGTTTTTGGATTATAGAGTAACTTCAATTGTTGAACGAAGCCAATCTTACAGTAGCGACGGATTGATAAAAGACTTCTATTCTGTAATTAAATTTGACGTTGTGCTTAGCTGAATACTGATTGGGTTATACTTAAAATACTTAAATGGAATTAACTTGCAAAACAAAGCCAATCTCACTACGGCAACGGATCAATACAAGATGTGGGTTGCATTGTGGATTATTGTCAGCCGGAAAAAGAAAAGTTGTCCACTCGGTGGTCAAAAGTTAGCAGCTTTTATAAATTAATGTTACGATTTGATTGCGTAGGGCAATAGACCGGGAAACCTTGTCGTACCGTCAATTGTTTTATCCCAAAATTAGTACAGGAATTCTTTTACTTTAGGTATGTCCACCGAAAAGACGATAACCTCAATCTGACAATGGCCCTTGTACTTACCTCTATTTATGGACTAGTGATGTACTTAGCTGATGAACAAGAAACTTTGTTGTCTATTCCGTACAGTTAGGTATCCTAGTAATTTTTGCAACTGAAATACGACCTAGTTTTGGCCGAGGGACAAAGTAAGAAATCATAATGTTTGTTTCCGAAACTTTGGAATTGGCACAAAACTATCGTGGGAGATATTTACCAAAAGTAAAAGATTGCGATAAGCCTATAGTTTTGACGTAAGTAAGTACTTACCTAGAGTTAGGATATATTACTGTTTTTGAATTCTGAGGTCATATTGATGGGATCGACACCAAATCGCGAAAAAAGCAGTCTTTCGGCACATACTTACATACTCTGAGATATTATTATTAGGCGGAAATGTAAAAAACAACTGATTTTTTTGCGATTCGGATGTAAGTCCCATAGTAAAAGTTTATCTTTTATGACCTCAGAATCAAGCGCCTAGGGTTTAGCAGCCTTACCGAACAAGAGTTGCCTTACCCCACGGATGAGGTCAATATTTTAGGTGGTGTACTAGCAGGACCTAAGAATACTCCATGCTTAATATCAGCTCTAGATCTTCTTTTGTTTTAGAGTTATTCAAGATAATGTAAAATATACAGGGTGCCGTTGAATATGGCATATTTCGTAAACTGTTCAAGTTAGATCAATTAAACAAAATTGTGTTTGATAACAATAAAATAGACTACAAAATGCATATTTTTAATCTGCATCTTGTCCTTATTTTTCATAATAAAAAAAGGGTTTTTGTTTTTTTTTCCATATTTTTTTTTATTTCACACAGAGGTACACCTACAAAAAAAATATGCATACATAGCCACTAATGTCCACTATATACATAAATTAAGATATTTCCATAAATCATCGTGCGTCATGCCAAAAAAAAAACTATTCCAGATGTAGTCGTTACTGGCATACAAATAAAGTACCAGTGCAGTGTGAACATAAGTTAGTGTGTAGGTACACAATCTCTTCTAATAAACCTATTTAGAATAATCGACGGTGACATATCAAACGTTGCTATGTGTATCTATATATATATATATGTGTGTATATTTATAGCTATTTGTATTTTGTGTTTATTTTTATATTCCTTAGCATCAGACCATTTTTCTCAGTTTTGCACCACCTACTATCTTATCTCCTCTACCCATGGTTGTCTGGAAGAGATCGCTTTTTAGCGATAAGACCGCCTTTTGTTTACCTCTTTCAAACATGTATTTTATTATTTGTTTTGTATTTGTCTTTGAGGTGATATAAAGAGTTATTGTATTGTATTGTTGATAACATTTGACAGATAGTATTGTTTTCGACATTTGTTTTCACATTCCTATTCACATACAATCGGACCTTTTCGAAACTTTGGAAGATGTCGAAGTGTATTTACCGGACAAATGTATTTTAATTTATGGTGTATGTAAATATGGCAAAAGATGCTTTAGATTTGTAAATAGTCAATTCCAGCTTTTAGCTGTATTATACTGTCGCTTATGCACAGGTCCACTGTTTGAAATAATAAAAGATTAGAAAAGGCTAATTGTTTTCTATATCAACTCATTTAAAGAGATAGTTCCGTTTATATTATTAACTATAAATTATTGAGCAATCGACTCAGTTTTGACATTTCGTCGTTGATTATTCTAAATAAGTTTATTAGAAGAGATTGTGTACCTACACACTAACTTATGTTCACACTGCACTGGTACTTTATTTGTATGCCAGTAACGACTACATCTGGAATAGTTTTTTTTTTGGCATGACGCACGATGATTTATGGAAATATCTTAATTTATGTATATAGTGGACATTAGTGGCTATGTATGCATATTTTTTGTAGGTGTACCTCCGTGTGAAATAAAAAAAAATATGGAAAAAAAACAAAAACCCTTTTTTTATTATGAAAAATAAGGACAAGATGCAGATTAAAAATATGCATTTTGTAGTTTATTTTATTGTTATCAAACACAATTTTGTTTGGTTGATCTAACTTGAATAGTTTACGAAATATGCCACTTTCAATGGCACCCTGTATATTTTACATTATCTTGAATAACTCTAAAACAAAAGAAGATCTAGAGCTGATATTAAGCATGGAGTATTCTTAGGTCCTGCTAGTACACCACCTAAAATATTGACCTCATCCGTGGGGTAAGGCACCTCTTGTTCGGTAAGGCTGCTAAACCCTTTGCCCTGTGGATAAAAAATTTACTTGGATAACAAAATAAATATCATAGAATTTTAAAATCTCACAAAAAGTTGATCTACGTCATATTTGTACTATTTTTATCCGTGAAAACAAACTTTGTCACTAATACAAGTAAATTACAGACGGCTGAATCCCACAAAAAGTTGATCTACGTCATATTTGTACTATTTCTTATCCGTGAAAAAAACTTTTCACCTCAGCAGCTCGAAAAGACTTCTTTTGATTCGCGAAATCAGTGAGCAAAGTGCGATTTTGCTCACTGAGTGAATGTTGTTTTCCATGACGTTTAGACTTCAACTTTTTCTTTTGTTTCTTTCACTTGTTAGTAAAAAGACAGAGATGAAAAATGTTACGTTATAAATTGTCATAATATGCATTTTTTTTTCGTTCATGGCATCCTAGCGTATTCAGCCAGTTGTATTAGACGACTCGTTTTATCGGACCCGATTCCTTGTATCCGAACGGCATATGGCCCCTACCACCAAGCATACATAACATTGGCGTCCGTCATTCCACCTCTCTATCGCTCTTATATATAAGTGTGACAGAGAGAAAGACAGCCGTTTTAAAACGGACGGATATCGTGGTACTAGGCGAGTCAGAATCGCGTTAAGAAATTCGACACGAGTTCATGTCTAAATAATTATAACTGTTTTATAAAATTTTTTTCATCAAAATGTTAACCTAAGAGATAAGAATGGTACCTCAACACTGGTATGTACCAATAATGATATGTACTAAAACTAATTTTGATTAAATAAATGATTTAATATTATTATTATTTCCTTTTCTCCCTGCTGAAGTTATTTTATTTCCTTTTCTCCATGCTGAGGTGAAAAGTTGTATGTACAACTTGAGAGCAAAGTTATTTGAATCTCGTGTCTTTCGAGTCTCTCGCTACGCTCAAGATTCTATTACAGAATCACTCGCTACGCTCGTGATTCTATAAAAAAATCTTTCGCTTGCTCAAGACTCAAAACTGACACTCGCATCAAATACGTACTTTGCTCTCATGTTGTACAAATAACTATTGTTACCAATACGAGTAAATTACAGGCGGCTGAAAACCCTCATGGAATATTTCGCGACTTTTTTTCAAACAAGTCTTCGCCTACCCCTTTAGTCTTCTAGATCAAGCCTACATCAAGAGCGGGCGGGAAGATAAATTAGAAGCCACCGGCGATTATGACCCATGCACCGACCGTTCCCGCCCTAGGAGTTTTAATTGATATTTCCTCTACAATCTTTGCAGAAAAGGCTCTGTGGTAATTATTTGTTGTGGCTCGCTCGGACGGTATCAAAGCAAATTACCAGCAGCTCTATCAAAGGATAAGAAAAAAGAAAAAAGCTTAGTCTGTTGATGACGCGGTTTAAAAGTCATAGAGTATCCGTTCAGTTTTTATAGCATAGTTTTGCATTGAAAGTTTATTTTTACTGGCGGCGATTATTGGACAGAGATTATATAATAGTAGAATTTATCTGTATAGGTATGAAGACCATGGTGTCAAAAGTGTGTATGTATACCTATACTTTATAAGTATTAAATTATACGAGTATAGTACAGCAGTGTTATTGTAGGTATTGAACTAACAGCTAAAGTAGTAGTAGTTCCACATTAGTCATACAATGTGTTTTAATAGTTTAATTTGACCGAGGGCTGATTTTTCTCAATCCTCAGTTAAAAGTATCCGTCAGTTAAAATTATTACCATCCTTATCTTAGGTCATCAGTCAAAAAAGGATAGAGCTAACATTTATTTGACAGATACTGTTAACTGGGGATTGGAAAATCATTACCGAGTCATAATTTTGCATAGATTAAGGGTAAGGCATGTCAAGTCAATATTAACTATGCATAGACAACAAAGACATGGAAAAAGTACAGAAATATTTATACGGTCGGGTGGTACTATGGGAAAACGGGACGTGATTCAGGTAAAATCACCAAAGCTGGCACAAGTGGAATGAATGAAATAAATTGTGTGTATACCAACCTGGCCTGCTACCGCGAACATCGAAGTTCGCAAATTTCGTGATTTTTCTCTTTCACTCTAATGGCGCCTTCGTTGGAGTGACAGAGAAAAATCCTCGAAATTAACGAATTTCGATTTTCGCGGTAGGGCCGCTGTATCTACTGTCATTTTGACATCCACATATAGATACATTCTGTAACTTACTCGATCCATTCGTGCCAGCTTTCGTGAACTTACCTGTAACTTGCCATACAATTTCGTAGAGAGTAGATATATTAGAGTACACCACTCGAGAGTTATTACTGTTATTTTCTGACCAACGGAGGAATATCTTTCTGCGAAAACTTTTGTGGGAAGTGCCCATATAAAAAGGCCACAAACTAAACAAACTTGCCTTGACCTTTTATAGAGCCCTCAGAGAACTAATTGAGAAAGTTTGACAGTCACTGTTGGTTTTATCCTCTGGAAGGAACATTACCGCAATGTCTAACTTGATAACTTTGCCTCAATTACAGCTTAGAAGGCTTAACTTAACGTGAAAGCGTGTTAAGGTGTACCCAAGAGGGTGTTTTTTTTTAAAGTTTATTTTATGACACAAAATAACCAACCACCAAATTAAAAAGAACAGACTTCAACCGATTTCTCCAAGATGCCCGATTCGTTTCCATCATTGATTTCCTATCATCAAATCCTACTTTCTGAATGCAAATGCTTGTAAATGAATTAAAATTACCAAAAGCGCCATACATGTAGGTACCTATAACATTTGATGAGATCCCTCGATTTCTCCAAGATTCCATCATCAGACCCCAACTTGGTGCAAACGGACCATCTCGGGGTTATAATAATTTCAAATCGGTTCACGATTCTCGAAGATATCGAGTAACATACTTACATACAACAAAAAAAAATAGTCGAATTGAGAACCTCCTCCTTTTTTGAAGTCGGTTAAAAATAACAACGAATAATGCAGTTCGGATGTATTAATGGGCATTTTATTTACGGTTGTACGCTTGTACCCCCAACTAATGCTTTTTATATTTTGATTTATTATTAATTATTTCCACTTAGAATCACGAGCTCTTTCGATCCCAATACATGAAAAAAGTGTTTCCAAAATTCCATGAGTCCGTTTTGTTACGCTATAGGAATCTGTATTGAAATCATGTAGGTACCTACCTAATTAAATTGTTTAAAAAAAAGCGGACTTATTTAACTCGGTAATACCTAATGGGTGTAATTTTGGTATTAAGGTGGTTCGTTTTTCATACTAATATATTTATTCAAATATGGGTAAATGGAGCATAGTTTTACAATGAAATCACTTAAATCGACAATCATTTTTATATTTGTTTGCGGCAAATTATGTTTCTGTAATATAAAGGGTCGAATAATAGCTTAAATTAGTACCTTATTTTAATAAAGATTTGTCAATATGTGGGTGAACGACGACAGTGTCATACACCAATCGTACGTTCGGCGTGTGCGTTGGAAAGCGACGTTGCCAGTTAGCTGAAAATGCTACGTTGCCGCTCTGCCCTAACGCATTTCGCATGTTATTTATTTTTCAACAATATCAAACGCAAGCGTTGCTAATGTTGCCATATAGGCCATATCCCCACGCAAAAGCCGAACGAAAGACCTTTTATTATAGAAATTATACCTATACATACTAGTTACATTTAATGTTTTTATAATAGATGTGCATACTAAATGATAGTCTCGTGGAACTGAACGTAAAACCTATTTGGCAAGGCAACACTAAATTCAAATGTCACTCTGATTCTAAATCACCGGCAGTACTTTATCGTTTTACCATTTGTTTATACCTACAAATTCGAATTAACGCTAAATTGCCTACAATTGTTTGAAATATCTCATAGCGTGCAGTGATTTACATGAGGATTTATTATACGTTTGTATATTATGTAGCCACAAACGTCCCGGAAAGGCTATAAAAAAACCACCGATACTCGGGCCTGAAAAAAACTTGTAAGCGAAGCCTTGGAGAACTGATACTACAAGTATATTACGGAGAAATAAAAAGGTAAGTTCTGTAGAGGCTGACTTGCTGGATATCTTTCCTCCCCGTATTCAAACAGTTTTTTTTATTATATATTTCCACTATTATTATAACAAAAATGTTTCGGTGTTTATTGTTTTCGCAACAACTGCTCATCGGATTGGAATAAGTAATCTTGACATGTAGATAAATAGTAATATATAAATAATAGTATTAATAGTAGATAAATATTTTTTTTTTTACATAAATACCGGAAACGTTAGTTTCCCGAGGGATGATGAGTTCCAGTTCCAGGCCTTGAACTTTTAAAAATATAACCATTTTGTAGATACTCACTGAACCTGTTTTGAACCCAGGTTCCCTCCCTAACTTCGCAGTCAAGTTCACCACCACCTAACTGGACAAAGCTGAAATGTATTTTTTATTCCAGTAATCATCACACACCATTTTAACGATGAGTATTCTGATTTCAGATCCAGGGCCAACTGCAGGTGTCACAATATGTGTAGATGCTTCAGGCTCACTTCCAAGCAACACATACAACGTCAAGCAATCTTCCTATATCCATGTATAAAACCAGGAAAACGTAAAACAGAAATAATAAATAAAAATAATATGATATGATGTAAATAAAACACTGAATTTATAAATTGATCTGTTTTCTTTATCTATGTATTCCGCACGTGATTGGAATGGGAAGGAATCTAATAATTAAAGTGACTAGAAATATCTAATATAATTATATCTACATATGAAAACTTAGCTGACTGAAGTCATCGAATAGATTCCGTCCCAATCTGATTGAACACCTATTAGGTTAGGACATCCAGGCCCGTTTTTTAGTATAATAGGCTATTTGAGATTGACCATGCAAAAAATACCGGAACTGGATGCCATAACATCACCTGAAAACGCTTTTGGTGAGTAAATATATAAGGCCACCAAAATTAAACTTAGGTTTGTAGTATAGGGACCAATACCACAAAACTTTACAAGCATACAAATCTACAAAATTGACAATTATTTGTTTCGGAATTTATATAATTTTGTAGAATTATACGCTTGTAAAGTTTTGTGGGATAGGCCACAGGTTATTTATTTATTACTGAAAAAAATGTAAGTATAGGTAAAGTATCATTAAAAAAAATAAAATGTAAAGTAAAAAATATATTGAAATTTGAACCTTGGTCCTAATGAATGTGCGTCAGACGGTCATCCAACTAGCCTAATTCAAGTTCAATACACGTTCCGAAATAAGCAATCTGTTTCGTAAACGAATAAGGGTTTGAATGTGTGTGTGCATACTGCGCAGCCGCGGCAGCGTTTCGTATTTATTCAAATAAACTTATTTTGTAAATTAAACCTCACCTGAAATTTAGTTGGCCACATTAAAAACAGCAGTTTATTTGCGGCAAACATATTACTTATTAAAAATATTTCTATTATCATACATAAAATATAAAAATACGTAGAATTCGCGCCACCTATGCACTATAACGCCATCTATTGGCGTTGTAGTGCCTAGCTGACCGTGACATTCCACCTTAACGTGATATTTCCTAAATCTAGGAAATCAATATTTTGCGAGGAGAACCTTAAATAGAAATGCCCATTAGCCATTAGCGTTTTAGTAGGGACACTTTATTTCCTTAGCCTAGTTGGGTGTCTTAACACGTTCAACGCCGGTGACACAGCGTCTGTGTTCAAAAAAATCTGACTCCTATGCCAGTGACAAACATACGTGATTAAAATTATCGTACTCACTAGAGTATGCACTAGCCACTAGCATAAATCAAGTTCTTACTCATGTGCCAGTCGCATCGAAATACAATCATTTTTGACACAAGTGTTGTGTCGCCGGCATAGGAGTATGTACTCCTTGTTGTGATTGTACAATCATTTCGGTCACACATGCGTGTCACTGGCGTGGCACTGGAGTTCTAATAAGAAAATTTCGATCGGTGTAGTATTAGGATTTAGTGAAACAGTACCGGAGGCGAACGTGTTAATATACCTATATATTGCTGCATTGTAGCTCCTTCCCTCAACCATTCCATCAGAAATTGATAAGCTTTGTTATTTTTTAGGTATTCACTGAAATAAATGTACCTACTTAGTTAAATTTTGTTAGTGGTCTGTATGGTATGTCCTTCTAACAGTTGAAAGAATGTCGATTAACTGCCATAATTCATCGGCTGACAGCCTAAACTCGCTATAAAAACTATCACTAATCTTAGTAATCTATTGAATCAGAACTGAGATACGAGCTCCACTTCAAGTAAGTACTTAGGTTATTTTTTGTTTTTGGGATAAGTAAACAGCATAAAACAAGTCAAGAGAGTTCAATAAAATGGATGATTTTTATTCTTAAAGCTTTTGGTATCATCGTCTAGGATACAATTACTAAATGTTCAATAAAACAAATATTAATTACTTTATACATCTACCGTCCCGTTGTATGAAAACATCTGAAACAACATTTCAGCGATTAATAATTATTGTTTCGGAAAGTTGGGAGACGTGAATTAATTTATCATCAAACAAATTGTATCCATCACGTTCGGCAAAATTAAACTTCTGTTTACTGTACAATCTCATTTTAAAACTCATTCAATAGCTTGGGAATTTTAATCTGAAATGTTTTTCAATTCCCACATGTTAACAACATTTAATACTTAATTTGGTGGTTATAAGAATTCTAATATCCCTTACCACTCTCATTTATAATATGTTACTATTCTTATAAACTGAAGTAAAATACCCACTCTACTTATATAAGTTTTTCAGAAGAATGATTGAGAAAATAACCTAGAAGTATTTACGTATTGTATTGCACAATATTATTTTATGAATTGTCACAGTCATACATACAGAATACATTGAGAAAGTTAACGTTATGTACCTAAACATATTTTTTGCCATATTTTTATATACAAACAGAAATTAATTTACAAAAAGTATAGATTTCGAAATCAAGTTGATAAAATATCCAGAAATCAAAGTTAGGGAAACCTCACCCTTATAACAGAAACTCATGGATTCATTTATGTAACAGGAACACTATGGGGTAAACGCATGCCATAAGCAAAACAAAAAGTAATAAAAACCAGCCAAGAGCATGTAGAGCCATGCTCAGTGTAGGGTTCCGTAGTTGTTCAAAAACGGCTGGACCGATTATGTGCGAAATAATTTTAATTTAAAATATTCTATAAGCAATCATGATTTTTTAGCACCCACGGATCAAAAGTTAGAGAGGCCGAGAACACAATTTTTATGTTATCTCCGAAAATATTGACTTTAGAAAAAAACTTTATTTTGAGACCCTTTTGTATTTTTAAAGGACTTATTCTGCTCCTGTGCCAAATTGCAGATTTCTAGTCCTAACAGCTACTCTGAGCTATTCTGCGGACAGACAGACAGACGAACATGGCGAAATTATACGGGTGCCTTGTTTACTACGGAAACGTATGAGAATGACAGATTCGAAAGGGTCGAACTAGAAGTCACGTGACTATATGTATACGTCATGGTCAAGTGATTTTTCTGTCGAATCATTTTATTATATTTATTGTTTTTCGCTTATCGCATGCACTTGCCGAATGGTATCTTAGCTAGGCCTGCAGGATAGTCTACCGCAAATGCGAAATATCGAATACTTCGTAGTAGACAGATACTCACTAATGCCACAGTTTCGAGCGCAAATGAACCGGCCAGCGTTAAAGTATGTTACGTTGTTGGATCCACACACCGGCTTATATTCTGTACTCGATTGGCAATCCTGCACACATTGTCTCTGGGAGGGAGTATCGCAACTGAAAACAGAGGCGTTTTATCATGCTTTATGGTACTGGAAGTTCGATTAAGCGACCGCTTTGTATACAAATATCGTTAGTTTCGGCTTCCGCTATCTATCTAGCATGAGCGCTGCAACGGACGATAGGAATGTAGGTATACGTGTCACGAGGGTGCAAAAATTGTATGAGTAGGTACTTATATTTTAACGGCAAACGGGTCTTACGGCTGGTCCTAATCGCGTACACTTACGATTAATACATTATCCTGACGTTTCGGGTATGACCCGTGGTCGCAGGCATGGTGCATGACTGTCTGAATCTGTGTTTTCTTTTAGTTTATACGATTACCTAAGACCCGTTTGGGGTAGTTCTATGCGATTATTCTGTCGTACCAATCAAGTCATTACCATTCCCAAATTATTGACGGACTGCGTATAAATAGTGGAGTCATTTTCGGTTATCTTATAGAGCACATGTTTGTCTGCTATTCTGGCATAATAGTCTCGTCTGCTTTTATAAAACGGAAAATAAAGTGGTGATGGTAATGAACAAAAAAACGCGTAAAAATCGCATAGAAACACCCTTTGTCGTTAAAATATGAGTGATAACGATAATCGTGAAAGTTTAAATTAATATATTGAAAGTGTAAGGTAAGTAGGGGTAAGATAAAACGTTTTTTTGAATGGGGTAAGACAAAATGCCAGCAGACGCTGTGTCAGAACGACGACTTTTTGTCTTACCCTATTCTGAAAACCGTTCCATCTTACCCCAACTTACCTTACCTACTTGTAGTCGCAAACAGGATTTGTTAAGCCATTTAGGTAATTTAGCTGTATAATGTGATTTCAATCAAATAATTATATTTCCAATAGTGCCGTTGCTATAGTTATGACTTATGAATAAATTGTCGAAAATCAAGAGCTTGTAATCACATTTGTAGTGGTACCAAATTTAAAGCTCTTATGGTTAGCCTTTTATATACTTGCAATCAGGTTTAGGTACTAAATATTAGGGCCCGGGCATTTTCGCGAAAAGAAAATAAAACCAATAAAATTAAGGAACAACATAACAGCGCTCCACTTTGCTATCTTTATACAACTTATTTTTCTTTGACTGTACCTAGGTACCATAATTTTACGAGTATCGGTGACATTAGGTTTAACTCGATACGTAAAGCAGACCATAGTGCTCGCTCCAATATGTCAGTGCGAACGAAATATAATGCATTAAATATCGAGTAAAACCTAACATAAAATTTACTTTCCAATTCATGCTACGGCTACAGTTATAGTCATCACACATATACGTACCGATTTTTCCACGTAAGTACTATAAGTTAAAACACAAATTGAATACCGCCATACGTTTATTAAGTTGTGTTCTTAAATTTTATCTCTTGATTACTCTGTTGATTAGGTAGGAAATCATTAAGAAATAGTAGGTAAGTACCTGTTAAATTAATGCTTTAACACAGGTATGTATGTATAGAGTCTGGCTAACGAAAGCTGAGAATGAGTTTTTTACGGAACTTTTCATATGGCATCACAAGCTGAATAATTGTCAAACGTCATGTTCTGTCTTTCGTTCGACTTGACACCCATTGCTCGCTTTCCACAATTGCAACGTTTTAAGGTGTTCATGATGAAAAATACTATGAAAAGTAATGTTCGTAAGCTGCTGCGTATAGTACGCAGCAGCTTATATAGCAATAAGTAAATATAAAGAAAAACAAGAGGAGAAAATCATCGCTTAAAAGGAAAAACATGAGTGTTCACAGACACGATATCAGTGTTCCTAGGTTAGTACGTAGTACCATTTTGATACTTACCTTTATTGAATAAATTTTCTTGTACTCATTATCTAATATACTATCGACTATAATAGATTTAAGTTTTGTATTTATGTTAGGTTGATTTAATATGGTCATTTGTTTTTTTTACCAGAAGGTCTGGGAGAGGTTGAAGGAGTTAACGCTGTCAAAAATACGATAGGAAAGTTATGCGAGTTGGAGAAGAATGAAAAAAGTTCGCGAGTATAACTGCCTCAGATTGGAAATCAATGACTGACCATGTCATTTCATGTGGAAGATAAGTACAGCGAAAGAGACAATGTCATAAAAACTGCATTAGATGAGTTTATTATGTGATTTATGTGTTATGGCACAAATAGTATGAATCATTAATATGAATCATTGTATGAGTTTTTTAAGTCTGACTTTAATTATTCTGAATAAAAAATATTAATTATTTCGTTTCCTATTTATTAAAAATACACACACCGGCAGAATTATATTTTTTTTGTACAGATGGTGCATTTTTTAGGCTCTATTGTGAGAAGTGGGTCATTTTAAGTCAGGTTCAAAACTTCGGAGGGCCAACTGTACTAAAAAACGTCGTACGAGACACGTGCAATAACGAAATTCGTAACTCGTTTAGAATTTCACGTTTTTCGCACTTGTGTCGTAATGGACAATTTTATAGGTAGTTTTAATCATGATTACACCCATTCTGCGATGATACAATTTAAAAACCGTTACTAATATTACCTATACCTATGTATAGACATATTAAAAGTGTTATATCCAAGTGTGAAAATCACTCTGTTTTACGGCCATATTATGGTATAAAGACTATAATGATATGAAGAGCTGAAAAACATATCAAATTTTAAGCCAATCTGTTTAGTTATTTTCAAGTTATATCATAGGTTCGACACATTACCAAGCTAGTTTTAACTTTTTACATACATATGTATGTAAAAAGTTAAAACTAACCACAAAATAGGTACATAATATATAATATGTACGTAAAAAGTTAAAACTAACTTGGTGTTGTCGAATCTATGATATAACTTGAAAATAGCTAAACAGATTTGCTTAAAATTTGATATGGGATCCATTTAATAACATGGGTCATCATTTAGAGTAGTAGGTACCTACAATACCTACATCATATTGCATTGTGTCATGCAGACAAAGTTGCATGGAACAGCTACGTTATGTACATATATATATAATATTAATTTGGATTGTAATAAATACAGGTAATTTAACAAAATAATTTTAAGTTTTAAATATATTACAAGTATCAAGACTGATTTTCGGGGTGCAACCCAGTGATACCATACTCTATATTTTATTAATTTGCCGCCATTTCTCATTCTCAGCTTTCGTTAGCCAGACTCTAATATGTACACTTTTACAAGTAGGTATGCACCTAATACTTACTGTCACAAACATTTATGATCAAACTCGAATTAAAACACTAGGTACCTATACACAATAGTGAGAAATTATTTGAAACAAACTCAATTGATTCGCTTTGTATTTTTACTATTTAAACTTTGCTCAGAATTAATATTTTAAATAGGTACTTGTTCGTTTCAAATAATTTCAGCTACCTATTTATACCCACCCATCCTCGAAAACAATGCTATCCGGCACAGAAGTAGTCATAGCAACGGGTTTTCCCAAAATAGCTACTGGATTGTAGTCGTCAACGCTTTGGGTATTCTGGCTTTGGAACGCCTGGTTTCCATTTTGGTTCTGGAACTGGTTTTGATTGCCCATCATATTTTGATTTTGGAATTGATTTCCATTCCAATTCCCTTGACTTTGAATTCCGTTTTGGAGCGGAATGTCATCTAAAGTGCCCGTATTGAAATTTTGGTTTTGGCCAAAATTGTTCCCGTTAAAGTTTCCTTGTGGGTTCGATTGGGATGGGTATTGATCCATGTTTAACTGTTGGTTGATCTGTTGTTGATTTGGAAACTGTACCGGTGATTGGTTTAGATTTGGCCCTGGGCCAAAATTATTCTGAGAGAAACCACCCTGAGGTAACTGTGGCGTCGACTGAAGTTGCTGGTCTAGATTTAATTGGGCTTGACCGGGTGTTTGCATATTATTATTTTGCCAATCATTGTATTGTGCTTGGTTTTGCTGAAAAATAAGTTTTAGGTTAACTGAGAGCCAAATAATTTTACAAATTGATGGTGATAATAACAGGAGGCAAGACGACGCAAGTTAGATTTTCATAATTATATTTATATTTTAATGAAATAAATATTTGAACATAACTTGAATGAATTGAATCTTGGGTATCTTAGTTATGTAATTTAAACACTAGACAAAATAAAACGATTTATATCACAAACTTAATACTGTCTTCTATCTTTTAATTTTTAAACGGCCAATTTAATTAAACAAAATGCGTACGCATGCTGATATACGTGTCTTCACCCTTAGAGCACAATTCAGTATTTTTATTAGAAAAAATATATGTAGTTTTTTTTATCCCTTCTTGTATGTATACTATGTAAAACATACTGAATGCCAGTAAAATCCGAAAAAAAATGTAAACAAACCTAAAAACTTGCATTATATTCCAAAAAACAATTTTGGCCTTAACACCAACTTTAAGCGTTAAACCTCGAGTTGACGTACTTAAGTTTTTAGTTAAACTTATTGATATTTATTAGTATTCACGTAAAAAATTATCTACGAACATAATTCACGATTTGTGTAAAACCTAACAAATTCTAATGAAAGTCTGCCACATTTGTTTGCATTTTTTTCGCGTTCTACTACCAAATACGAGTACTTAAATATATACTACTACTTATACGGATTTGTGAATTCATTTTGCAAGAATCTTTTCTCCGTTCTACTTCCCAGCTGGAAAATATATAAGTAGGTATATTAAGATCACGGAAGAATGAAACGAAGTAGGTACCTGATTATGATATCCTGGCCCGTGAAATATTTGTCCCAAAATGTTTTCCAATCCGAAGAATCTCGATTTTGACTCCGGTGTCTTCTGCGTTGTTGATTTAATCTCGACGTCTTTTGGGTATGCGCATACCGATGCTATGGAAATTATAAAATACATAAATTATAGGTACATATTAACTCCCTTATTCATAATTAGAGGCATATCTTCCAATTAGTTAATATTACTATGCGTTTATCTCTCTTGAACAAATAAAGCCTAAGCCTAAGAGTCAGATCTGATGAGACCTCCTATCATACTAATAGGGAGATAAGCCTCGCAAGACTCTGGGTGGCATCGCCGAACCAGTTAATTCTGGTCTTCGGGTCGCAACTCCGTGTAAGGCGCTCTACGTATCACGCCTGCATTACTCTGCCGTGGCTGATGATGTGGCGGAGTACGTCCACCGGAAGACTGGCCTCTCGCTGAGGGTGCAGCAGCTGCGGTCGCGCCACTACGTGCACTTCAGCTCGTTTGTGGTGCGCGTGCCGCGGCCGCTCCAAGACACTATCGCGAGTCCGGACTTCTGGCCGAAGGGCGTCGTGTTTCGGCGGTTTCGAGGCAACCTGCCGAACCCTACGACGCCGGCTCAGACGACGCAACGGAGCCACGCAGTTGTGTCGCCTAAATCTAATTAATGTGTTTTTTTTATTTCTATATTCTATTTTGTATTTGTATTGTTTTTTTTTAATTGTATAATTTTAGTTTCATGACGCATTGGTGTTCTACTGTAATGTCATGTAAACTTTTGTTTTAATAAATAAATAAATAAATAAGGGAGATACTGGTATGTCTACACTTAGTAAGTGTAGTGTGTACCTAACTAATACTTGGTAATTCTGAAGACGTGAGCAGAATAAAAACTATACACAGTAAATGCTTGCATAGGATAGCCCGCGAGAACGAACTTTTGACAGAAAAGTTATACAGGTAGGTAGATTAACCCTTAATAATATGACGGTAAAACTCAATTTTTTTCCGATAGACTTAACATCATATTATTCATATTATATTAAAGGTCATTTTTAAACTATCTAATAAGTATTCCTTCTTAACTTCTCACGGATTTAGTCGCGCATTAGGTATAATTACGATAAATGCGCTCATTTTTTATTCTTTTAATTCTTGCCAAGTGACCATGTGATATAAATAAACTGTATCGAAGAAAACGATAATCTTTATTTATCTATGTATGTATATGTAGGTTTATTTCTATTTATATGTGCATGTGTATTTGTTAAAGTTAAACCAATGTAGTAGTGTTGATTTATGTTTCTTATTTCTTTTCAATGTTGACAATCCTGCACCTAATACAAGTTTCTGTTTGAACCAATGGTTGACTGGTAGAGAATGTCATAAGGCATTAAGTCCGCCATTTTGTACTTTTTTCATTGATTGTGCAATAAAGCTTAAATAAATAATAAATAAATAAATCTCACCAAAATTACTAGGACTTAATAGTAGCTTATACTTAATGGTCTGTATTAAACTATTCACAGGGTCAATACTCTTCTGCTACAAGTCTCTCAGTATAATTGTAATAATATAAACTCATATACGGGTATCAAACAATAAACATATATTATGAAGGGTCCACGGAAAGAACACGTCTAGTCAATTCAAATCACAGAAGGAAAAACCACCTTACTATTAACATTATAAGGTATGAATTCGCCCTGATTTTTTTAGGCACTGGGCATGTTTTTCCGTGGACCCTTCATATAAGATGCGATTTTGCGGTAAACCAAATTGAACACACAAAACTAAGGAATTCAGAATAAAGTATTCACAGAATATAAACTTCATCCGTAAATCAAAAGTTCTGTGAAACAAGAAACCACATACCTAAGATAAAACATAGAAACACACACTCTCGTCCCAACATGATGAACACTTTTTATTTATTTTGTTTACACCAGCTGTTCACAATCAAGTTAAATATACAACTAACTCTCATAATTACTTGTCTACCCACATCATTAGGTTCAACGACGTCATATAAAGTCCCACCGAAACTTTTTTTCTTAATGGGTTCACCAAAACATGGTGTAATCTGGTTTTTATAATGACTAAAACAATGAGTCTTGTAACCTACTTAGAAATTAGAAATTTCCAATTAAGTGGGTTTGAAATTAACATCTTGCGACCGTTAATGCAAGATTTAAGTTTTCCGTTTCAAGTTTTAGGGTTTAGCCTACGAAGCTGGAGGTTCCGGGTTCAAGTCCAAGTGAATTTATCACAAAAACATTTTGTTACTCTTGGCTTTATTAGGGTTCCGTAGCGGAACCCTTATAGTTTCGCCATCTCCGTCTGTCCGTCTGGCCGTCTGTCCGTCTGTCCGTCTGTCCATCTGTCCGTCTGTCCGCAGCATAGCTCAGTGGCCGTTAATACTAGAAATCTATAATTTGGTACAGGTGTACACATTGCATGCCAACAAAGTGGTACAATAAAAACGGGTACATCCCCAACTGGTGAAGTGGGGATGGTTTTTTTTTATTTATTTATTTATTTATACATACATGGAACGCCTGGTTTCCGCATCAAACATTCGGTGTGGCGTGCCCTTTAGTACAAGTACCTAAAATCGCCTATCTAAATCAGAGATATAAAGTAAAGCGAAACTACAAAGTTGACCCATTAAAACGCAGGTGGGACTAAGATGGACCGGAGCAATTACCGTGATAGTGGCAATATGTCGCCATTAGCCGTTAACGACCATTTTGTCGCTGAGTAAAAAGTTAATATCAGGGCCTCGGAGATTTTATTTTACCCGGATTGTAGATGTAAGTACCTATACTACGACATCTACGTGTAGTGACTACGGTCACGTCTTATTAAGACAACAGAGCACGATAATATTTTTGTACATTGTTTTACGTGGAAGGACCTACTCCTTATCATCATCATCATTAGGTACAGCCGAAAGACGTCCACTACTGAACACATTGATTTCATGTTCACGCGACGTATCTATAATATTATTTGACTATGAGCATGATTTGATCATTGTTCACGGTCGATAGCGTCTCGCCCGATTATGTTTAGGGAACGCCTGTGTTTTTATACGAGGACAAAAAAGCTTATAAAAAATATTGCGAAACAACCAATTCCCTAATTTGCAATTTCAACTGCGAGATATTCAAAGAATTCAAAGTAATAATGAACCTTTCAATAACTTTGAGTTCCTCAAAGTTCAATAATTATTATTTATTAATCTTTATTCTGATTCAGACTGTGTTTTGCCAGCCTAAACTTACATTCGGAATTCCGTTGACTCTGTGCACCCTTAAAATAATCTGACAGTTGACAGTGGTGACACTGAATAATTACTTTATCTGTAGCAGATTTTGTCTGCGCCGGTCACTGGAATTTTCTGTATTCTGCAAACAAGATTCTTGCGTCAATTTCTAACATTTCTATAAATTGCATTAGATTACTGCCATCCAGTGGATTTAGTTTGAGCTTCAAACGTAAGTGTTTAATACTTCGATTTAGCTTTCCATTCCTTTATTGTTATTCTGTTTTTCCAATTATCTATAAAAGTAAAATTGTTCTGACCTGACAGGTGCATTACATTGCAGACTCGAGAATTCGCCGGTAACATAAAGGATTCAAGATGAGTTGTCCATTCAACGAGGAACAGCTGGGACAGCTGAAAATGTTCATAGAGATTTGTAAAAGCCAGCCTCAGATCTTGAACCATCCTAAAATATCGTTTTTCAAAGAGTACATTGTTTCCCTCGGCGGCACTATTCCTGCTGCTACGTTTGGTTCTAAACCATTTACTGCATCTGGAGACAGGCAAGCTTACTATTTTATGTTATATTATGGTTATGGAGCATACTAGATAAAATGTCAGCGTTTAAGTAAAACCCTTGGAAACGAATGAAAATGTGCGCTTACATCTCGCGGCGTTGTATTTGTATACGAACTTACGAACAAAACGCCATATGCGCCATTGACAAAGTGGGCACTCAGCCCTGAGAACATCACATATGTCTAAGCACCCTTATAGAGAGTGACAAAATAGGATGTTTTACTAAACCACTTATAGATAAGGCTTACATTATGCTGTATGTACGTTTCATAAACAAATGACCATATATTATGGCATCTCTGAGGCATTTCCAGTGGTGGCCATCATTTGGTGGATATTGCTCCTTCCAACTCCTCAGGAAGCCCTGCCCCTTTTTGGATTTTATCATGGGTTACGGTATTGCCTTGATTTCATGGTAAATTAAAAGTGCCCAAAAGGGGGGAAGCATAGGAATAATTTTTTATAATGCTATTATCAATTTAACTAATATTTAAACTTTAACCATGAATATCTCCATAACCCTTGGGGTCTGCGGTATTGAGGGGTAGTGGCCGTTAATCCAAAATTTAAAACCCTAGTTAATTGTACAGTCAATGTGAAAGATATCATTAAAGTTTAGGTGTCAAAATTATATTTACACAACCTTAATATCAATGCAATAAAGTTGTGTAAATACACGGTGGAATTTAATCGGTGAACAGGAATCGATTTTTCTAATTCAGTAATCGATGGCGGTCACGTTTATGTAGTACTTAAGTGGAACCAAGTTTTTTTTAGCATAATTTTTTTTTATGTTGAAATTATAATTTATTGTCACCCTACTAATGGTTTAGTCTGAAAAGTCTAATACCTCTTTTCAAACTATCAGCCATAGAAACTTAAAACATAAATGAGCAATAACCACTCATTAATTTTTGCGATAGACTCTATTCCTATGTAAAATAAGAGCGATGCATGGCTGATAGTTTGAAAAGAGGTATTAAACTTTTCAGACTAAACCATTAGTAGGGTGACAATAAGTTTTAATTAAAGTTTAATTTCAACATAAAAAATTGTTATGCTAAAAAAAAAACTTGGTTCCACTTAAGTACTACATAAACGTGACCACCATCGATTACTGAATTAGAAAAATGGGTTCCTGTTCACCGATTAAATTCCACCGTGTATATTTTTGCCACTTAAACCATATTTATAGTATCTTTGATGTCTACAGTACACTTTTTTTACAGTTTAGTGCAGTATATTCAGATGGCATAGTTTTTATATTGGTTTTCCTTACAGTGTCCCACCATCAAATAATAATGCTGAAAAGATCCCTTCTTCCGATGAGGAGTCTGAACCCGAGTCAGATGTTGAATTGGACATGGAAGGTTAGTTCTTAATGTTGTACTCTCAAAATTGCATTAAAAGCAGAACTTTATGTTGTGGCTATGATTAGGGTTGTCAGATTTTGTTTTGAGATATAAAGTATTATGTCCATTTAAAGAAGGAAAAAATACAGTATCTACCCCCCCTAATAGAAAATTTCGGGCTGCTTAAGTAAATTTTTCAATTAGGTTTGATTTAATGTATTTTAGCGTACTTTATGTGTCTTCTAAATCATAAAGAACATACAGCTAAAATACATAACAATACTTTTTATTACAGTACTTCTGGCAACCCTAGCTAAGATAATTATGTACAAGGGTCACTAGAAAAGTTTTGCAACAAATAGAGAAGTATAAATGCAGACTTCTTAATATTAGATTTTTATTGGTAAATAAAAGAAAATGTTATACTGTCACATTGCCCATGAAAGATAGTTAACCTTTTGACCGCCAGACGGCGAAGGAATATGCTGAGCTCCAGACGCCACGCGTACACGATTATTTAAGCGAAATTGAACTTTACGGCGTCCCACGTGAGTTCCTACTTTATTGGCGTAGCTGTCGACCATTGCCGTCATTGGCGTCGAAGTCACGATTTTCCGTTGTCGTCTATGGCCGACTGTGGCGGTCAAGGGGTTAAAAAGTGTGGGTGGTAGTCAACACTTTGTTTTACATTTGTACATACCAACACAATTGCAAAAATTATCTAGTGACCTATGTGTAGTTTCAATCTTACAAATTTTATTGTGTAGATAAATTTACTAGTGGTAAAAAATTGCATTTGAATTTTTGGCTAATTGTCTATTGCTGATAACTTGATAAAGATAACAAATAAATCTAAGTAAAGTATGAGCCGGCAAGATAGTGGATGGTGATAGGGAATAGAATTTTCAATCAAGCAAACTTTATAAAATTTTCATTGAGTTTAAGGTGGTTTGCAGCAAAATTATGTTTTCACGCCACCTATTCTAATACGGGTCTTTTCTTCCCTGCTAGGAGAGATCAAAGTGGCACTTTACTGTTCAAGGACTTTGCTAATTGCCAGCCTAAAAAATTACAATGAAATATGAAAATAAACAGTATGTTCATAAATGGTAAAAAATTCTTCAGAATTTTAAATATGTGATATATCTTTAATTTTTTTCATAGGTGGTGTGAAAAGCAGTATGTGTCACACGGTATCAAAATTATTTCGTCTTGGGAGTTAACGCTTGAATCCTTCATTACGCTCAGGATTCAATATACGCCCACGCCGGATATATACCATTTTGATCCCTTGTGACACAATCTACTATTTACTCAGTTTAAGTAAATATCCACATTGTCTATTTCCCAGCACTTAAATTTCCTTTGTTACATTAGGTGTCATAGATCCAGACATCCTTGATGACTCCCAAGTGATGGGCGACCAGTCTAAAGAGACCACTGATGAGGAGAGGGACCAATCTGACGAGAAGAGGTCTGCGGCCATGAGCGCGTTCTCGGAACAGAACTTTGAGGAAGCCATCAAGTTGTACACTGAGGCCATTCTACTGAACCCACAGAGTGCCTTGCTCTTTGCCAAGAGGGGACAGGTGTGTAGATTATTATTCAACACTACTGACAGTGAGAGTTAGTGTTTTAACCCTATTCTTTATTTTTTTTATTTTTTTTTTTTATACCACCTCGGTGGCAAACAAGCATACGGCCCGCCTGATGGAAAGCAGTCACCGTAGCCTATGGGCGCTTGCAACCCCAGGGGTGTCACATGCGCGTTACCGACCCAATAAGAACTTGTACACTCCTCTTTTGAAGAACCCCATACTGTAGTCCAACGGGAAAACTTCGGCAGGGAGCTCATTCCACAAACGGACCGTCCGCGGGAGGAAGTTCCTCTGAAACCGCACGGTGCGCGACCATTTAGGTTGCAAGGTGTGAGGATGAGCGCCCAGTCGGTGGCGAGCGGTGCGATGATGAAAAGTGGACGTGGACTCTTTATATGACATTTGCATACATTTGGGGTCTCGTATATTCCACCTTCTATGCCGAACGTTAACAAAATAAGCACCCCGTCTGTTGAAAGCACACACGCCATGAAAGTTAATCTGGTTTAGTTTCAAAAATTATAACGCACTGACTGGTATATACAACAAAGTTGTAGGACTTCTCAAGTTATAATGGAGCATCTAGTAATTGACAATAAATAACACTTATGAACAGGGCCCGTAATTTTCATGCCGATTACTTCAATTTGACGTCACGGCCCATTTAGGGTCTTTGACTTACTTGACTTAATGTCCTATGTCCCCTAGATGGGGCAGAGGGCGTCCACAGTGCGTCGCCATCCCGAACGGTCTTGAGCTTCGCGCTTTACTTCGCTCCTCCATTTAGGGTGATTCCAAATAATGTTATTGTTACTTATTAATCATTAGTCGTCAATCATTTTAATCATGTATAAATAACTACATAAAAAACCAACTTCAACCGGTTTCTCCAAGATTCCCGATTTGTTTCCATCGGTTTCCTCAAATCCTACTTTCTGAATGCAAATTCTTGTAAATGAATGAAGATTACCAAAAGCGCCATACATGTACCTATAACAATTGAAGAGATCCCTCGATTTCTCCAAGATCCCATCATCAGACCGCAACTTGGTGCCAACGGGACCATCTCGGGGTAATACACGTTCGATCACAAAAAGAAATTTTAAAATCGGTTCACTATTCTCGGAGACATCGGGTAACATACATATAACAAAAAAAAAAATTCTGTCGAGTTGAGAACCTCCTCCTTTTTTCAAGTCGGTTAAAAAGTAGTCTATTTAAACGAGAAATAAATAATACCTACTTGATACGTGAAACATAAAGAAAACTATTTGATTTGTTTTTCTACATACCTACATTTAGTTAAATGATATTGTTAACACATTTGAATAATTACGTAGAAAACAGAATGCCTCTAACGTAAATCTCAATTCATTCATTTATACATTGCTTCTTACAATGATGTATTTGGTTGCAGGTGTATCTGAAACTGAACAAACCTAACGCGTGTATCAAAGATTGTACTCAGGCCCTGGAGCTGAACTGCGACAGTGCTGCCGCGTACAAATTCCGCGGGAGAGCATATAGGTTGGTAGTTCATGCGTATTGTAACCGTGTTTAACCTTTTGACCGCCAGATCACACACAGGTCAATGTCGCAGCAAAGCTACATGCCTACATGTCCATGGCGAATTTCACTCGTATAAGATTCGACATGAAGTTAGTTTAAGATCCTATGACGTCACATCATGGCCGACACCGTTTTCAGAGTACGAAATTTAAAAAAAATAAAACAAATTTTAAAAATTAATAATTTTTTGCACTAAATTTGATATGAGTCAAGTAGCCTATTATTTAAGTGAAATTGAACTTTTTGGCATCCCACGTAAGTTCCTACTGTATTGGCGTAGTTGTCGGGAGTGACGTCATTGGCGTCGTAATCACGATTTTCCGTTGTCGTCTATGGCCGTCTGTGGCGGTAAATAGGTTAAGTATAGCCTCGTCTTGTCCAATGTGATTTCTAAAATAAAATAAGTAAAAAAAGTTTTAAGTTAAACGGTTTTTATTGCACCAAAAACTAGAAAATAAAAATTAGTTGTAACTAACCGTAGATGCTACTTTTTATAGATTAGTCACGTGAAACTATTATCACTGTAGTCTTCCCAAGTCGGATGCTGAAAGCCACGTTTTGCCTCTATGTCAGTGAATTAAGCGTATCCTAACCGGAAACTTTTACCAAACTGAAATAAAAACGTGGGGCGTACGCAATTGTGATTAAGTGACTAAAGTTATTTAAGAACACACATAGAAATCAAGACAGCAATAGAGTCATAAGTTTTGTTCTGGCCTTGATAAAAGTTATTTACCTCTGTAGAAGTGTTGGAACAGATGAATGATTCATTTCAAAATTTTGTTGACTTGTATGTTTCTTTATAATAACGCCCCACGTTTTTATTTCAGTTTGGTAAAAGTTTCCGATTAGGATATGCTTAATCTACTGACATAGAGGCAAAACGTGGCTTTCAGCATCCGACTTGGGAAGACTACAGTGATAATAGTTTCACGTGACTAATCTACAAAAAGTAGCATCTACGGTTAGTTACAACTAATTTTTATTTTCTAGTTTTTGGTGCAATAAAAACCGTTTAACTTAAAACTTTTTTTACTTATTTTATTTTCAAGTTTTTAGTGCAACTTATTCTAGATCAAAGGATGTTGTTTGTAATATGCAATACAATTAGGGATGCTAGCGTTTAACTCTCTCGCTTTAATCACGACACAAACATGTGTAAACGTAATGGACAATATTTTTTGTATAACGAGAGGGGAATCGCTCATGATTAGATATTTTTTTGAAATCCGACACTAAAAAAATGTCAGCTTGAATGCCCCAAGTGTCTCAACTGGGCGTGTTATTCATACAATAATAGGTACCTTAGATAAAAGAGATCTGACAATAACGAATATATCAATCAATTTGGTTTATTGAGAAAATCAAGTTTAAAGCGAGGCCCGACGGCTCACCCTACGCTATGCGATCAACTCACGCTGTCACTCTAGCAGCTGGAGGGCCGTAGGCCCGACGGCTCGCCCTACGCGGTCCAATTACGCTGTCACTCGATAGAGCTGTCAAGCTGATAAGCTACGCGATCCACTCACGCTGTCAGTTTATCGGCCAGAGGGCCACAGGCCCGACGGCTCGCCCTACGCGATCCACTCACGCTGATACCACTCTATCAGCTGGAGGGCCAAAGGTCCGACGGGTCGCCCTACGCTACGCGATCCACTCACGCTGTCACACTATCAGCTGGAGGGCCGCAGGCCCGACGGGTCACCCTACGCTACGCGATCCACTCACGCTGTCACTTTATCAGCTGGAGGGCCGCAGGCCCGACAGCTCACCCTACGCGATCCACTCACGCTGTCACTCTATCAGCTGGAGGGCCGCAGGCCCAACGACTCTCCCTACGCGGTCCACTCACGCTGACACTCTATTAGCTGGAGGGCCGCAGGCCCGACTGGTCACCCTACGCTACGCGATCCACTCACGCTGTCACTCTATCAGCTGGAGGGCCGCAGGCCCGACGGGTCGCCCTATGCTACGCGATCCACTCACGCTATCACTCTATCAACTGGAGGGCCGCAGGCCCGACGGGTCGCCCTACGCTACGCGCTCCACTCACGCTGTCACTCTATCAGATGGAGGGCCGCAGGCCCGACAGCTCACCCTACGCGATCCACTCACGCTGTCACTATCAGCTGGAGGGCCGCAGGCCCAACGACTCGCCCTACGCGGTCCACTCACGCTGACACTGACACTCTATTAGCTGGAGGGCCGCAGGCCCGACTGGTCACCCTACGCTACGCGATCCACTCACGCTGTCACTCTATCAGCTGGAGGGCCGCAGGCCCGACGGGTCGCCCTATGCTACGCGATCCACTCACGCTATCACTCTATCAGCTGGAGGGCCGCAGGCCCGACGGGTCGCCCTACGCTACGCGCTCCACTCACGCTGTCACTCTATCAGCTGGAGGGCCGCAGGCCCGGCGAGTCGCCCTAAGCTACGCGATCCACTCACGCCGTCAGTCTATTAGCCGGAGGGCCGCAGGCCCGACATGGCTGGCAGTGACACGTGTCTCAGCAGTATCTTTTCGTCCAATATTCGGCAGGGTTTGAAGACGAAAGTCTTTGATCAGTGTATGTTGCCAGTGATGACCTACGGTACTAAACCGTGCTCGCTTACAATGGGCCTTATAAGAATGCTCAATGTCACCCAAAGGCAAAGGAGAGGGCTATGCTAGGAGTCTCTGCGATATCGGATTAGAAATGAGACCATCCGCAGCAGAACCAAAATAACCGATATAGCTCTTCGAATCGCTGAACTGAAGTGGCAGTGGACGGGGCTTGTCGCGCGTGGAACCGATGGCCGTTGGGGCGCAAAGTGTTTCGAGTGGTGGTCACGTACCGGAAGGCGCAGCGTGGGTAGGCCCCCCATAAGGTGGACTCATGACCTGGTGAAGGTCACTGGATGTGGGTGGCACAGGGCCGGTCCTTGTGGCAATCTTTGGGGGAGGCCTATATTCACCAGTGAACGTCTTTTGGCTGATATGATGATGATTATGATAATGAAATCCGTATGTTTCTACCAAATGTCTAAAGCAGTACTTCAAAATCTACAGATCGCTAAACCTAGCGGTTGTGGCAGGCAGTAACCTGGAGTATCAGATCTGAGGAGTAGGACGTTAGTATTAAATTCGCATGTTTCTACTTAATATCCAAAGAACTTCTTTAAAATCAAGAAATTGATAAAAGATCAACCTTGCGGTTATTGTGGGCAGTACTGCAGCATCAGGAGTGAGGAGTTGGAAGTCAAGATCAGGCTGTTAGTATTTGATTATGCCAATCATACTATACTTTCATTTTCACGTGTCTAACACTCTCGGTTAAGGTAAGCAGTACGTCTGCAGCATCAGGCTTTGAGGGTACAAGGATACAAATATTATAATATTGCATTGTCATGGGGACTTGACACGAGTTCCAAATTTCATTAATTTTGGTGCAGTAGAAGTGGTCGAAAAATCGATCACAAGATTTGAAGCATCGACGACAGTTGATACGCGGTGAAGTTAATAAAAACCGTTTAATAATTAAAAAGCGATGGTGGCTCAGTGGTTTAGACGTTTGACTTTCAATCAGAAGGTTGTGGGTTCAAATCCTGGCTCGTACCAATGAGTTTTTCCGAAACTTATGTACGGAATATGAGATGATATTTACCATTAGCCTTCGGTGAAGGAAAACATCGTGAGGAAACCTATGCAGGTTTCCTCACGATGTTTTCGCGGATGTATGCGCATCCGCGAAGAAATTCAAGGGTGTATGTGATGTTCCCAACCCGCTTAGGGCCAGTGTGGGGACTATAGCCCAATCCCTCTCATATATGAAAGGAGGCCTGTGCCCAGCAGTGGGACATTATATAGGCTAAAATATTAAATATGAATTAAAAAGTAATTTTTGAAAAGACTGTTTCGGTTGTGGTTACACTCAAAATTCTTTTCTTTTATATAATATGTACAACAAAAGAAAAACGACTATATTTTCAAATCCATTAGGTTCTAGCTCAATCGCTCAAACTGAGTATCGAGCAGAATGAGCCTATGGAAGATGCATTTCAAATTGTGATTGTTCATTTATATGCAAAAGGCTAAAATCCTATAAAACTAAGAATAGGCATGATGACTGGCAAGTCAAATCAGCATCTTTTTTCGAACTGTCAAAACGATCCTCACTATGGAATAGTATGGAATTTTATATGAAATACTCAAAAGTGACGTCACGTTTGAGTAATGCCAAATGACCTACTCTTTTAAGTTCTTTTCAATTTATTAAATAGAAGTTCTGTACAAAAATTACTGCAATCTACATCTTAGTAATAATTTCTTTGTGTATTATGTCGTGCATAATGTTAAATAATTTATTTTAACTACAGTCATCATCCCTATTCTGCGTTGTTCAAATATTTTTTTGATTTAGTTTGTATTCGGATAAATCCACTTTTTCCTGTCTGTTATTGCCATGGTTATGGTCTCCTGAGTCACGCTGGTTATGCAAAATTATGCTACATGCATATAGTCCATGTTTGTAAGTGGCCCCAGGGACCGGAACCGTTATTTTCTCCATACAAAAAGAACGTTCATTTTCGTCCTTCGGTATATAAATTAGTAATTTAAAAATGTGATATTGTAGATTACGTAAAATATTGAGCTATTTTGAGGTTTTTATAAAATACCGGTTCTGGTCCCTGATTGGCCCACAAAGCAAATGGCCGCAGCGCACTCGCGTAAGCTCCACACTCACTTTCACGGGTCGCGAGATTCGCGTACGAGTGGGGAGCAGCCTCTACATACATATTACTCATATTAGTACCTATATCCAGCTTTAAATTTTTTATTTTCACGTTTACAGGTTGTTGGGCAAGTTCGAAGAGGCATCCCACGACTTATGCGAGTCCCTCAAGATCGACTACGACGACCAGACTAACGAGTGGCTGCAGGAAGTCAAGCCCAATGCTGAGAAGCTGCGTCAACATAAACTCACTATGCAACGCAAGAAGGAAGAAAAGGAGGTCTGTATTTTATTCACATCCACTTTAATGCATATATCAACACTTCCGGCTCTCTTTTCAATCTTTAGGCTTATGATGGTGCGTCTAATCGTTTTTCGGTGTTGCCGTCATGTTCTAACAAGTATGCATGTGCGATAGTCACGCGTAGCACGATAAATAGATAAAACGGGACCATCATAAACCACCATAATAGCACCAGATTTTTGACACACTCCTTGGTTATTTCGATATGTGGGTCAATCAACTTTTTTCGTGCAATTGTCAAGCAATTTGCGACTTATGTGAACTTATTTTTGTGTGTACTAATTCTATAATTTACGTGACCACGTACGCGAAGACAATGTGGGTTATTTTATTGAACATGAGGATGAAATTAACATGTGATAGGTATTTGGGTTTAAACTATCGTGAGACCTATTAACATTACAATGTAATTACGGTTGAATTCACGTATATTTAGTGACCATACGCGTGACATATTTCTGAAAGCTCTATTATCAAGCGCTGCGTCTGTCGGTCACTTACGTACGAATTCACAAGTGCAAAGTGTTGCCTCTTCGTGGATCGCGGTAGGGCCTCTGCATGGCACTGACTGACAACACGAATGACGAAAGACATTGGATAACTCATTCTAGTGAACAAATAATATATATTTATTATTAAATCATCAAAATTATATAAATATATATCAACCATATCCACAGCATGGGTTTTGTCGAATCACATAACAAACATCCACGTCTGCCCGGTCAGCACATCATTGAGCGCGAGATAGCTCGCGCTGCGACAAACCCATGTCGCGGCTGTCAAATTTATATTTCTAGCCGTCATTTTCTCGATTTTGGTAGCACAAGTTAACAGCTCGAGAAATTAGTTCCATGCGAAAGAGTCATCCCGCGGGCGACATAACAAGTATTGCCATTTATGTGTGGGACTAACTTTTCTTTCCTTGCAACACTGAATCGGTATAAATAATGTTGAATGATGAGTGAACAGCAAGCTTTAAAAATGAAACATCTCTAGTTACGATAACTTTGTCTCGTTCACGTAGTATAAAGATTAAAGAGATAGGACATTTTAATAAGAAAATGTCAAAGTGTCATAATAATAATCTGTCGCATGACATTTGTAGATTGTGTTTGGTGGCGATATTTTAAATGGCTCATGAACGTAAAATTTAAGTTAATTATAGCCTTTTATACTCTGTATACGTTACTTAGGTACTGTGGATGTTAGTTACGATTATTTACATTTAAACCGTATATTTTTTGAAATTCATGTTTATAGTTCTTTAATAAAAATGTATGTTATGAATTATATTTCAATCATCGGAGCCCAATAATAATACAAAGCAAGATGTCGTTAAACTAAACCCATAGTTTCCAGAGGGAGAATGTGGATCCGGAAAAGATGAAGTACCTATATTGGGTCAAACTCCAAAAATAAATATATCGGGTCTTCGAATTACTAGCAGGTATTTCGATGAAAGCTTGTACAAATCATTTAAGTTTATAATGGAAATATGAGGGTTTCGTTTTCGTACCCGATACTCGCCTCCTTAATCCATCCTCCAGGTTCAAAACAATATACCTATGACCTAAAACTAGTTGATATATCGGATATCCTCCATCTACCAACTTAATTATTAAGGTCAAGTAAGGTCAAGAAAAGTAACACCTTAAGTTACATACATCGCGTCTGATAGTATTATATATAGTAAAAATCAATCGTAGTATGATTTATTCGATCTGCAGGTTATTTTTGCGGAGCTGTCAATAAAACATGGTATTAATCAATTATTCATACTGTTTAAAGATATGGCGCAAACTGAAGAAAAAGGTTCGCCATCAGCAAATCGGATTCCACAACAGCCTTGAAGGCGGCTGCTGGGTCGCGCTCTGCAGCTCGTCGTGAATAACAAGAGTACGCTTGGCGCCCGAGCTCGTGGCGCAGCCTGCGTTTGGTTGGGTAGTTTTAAAGCATATCGTTGAAGTTAGAGCCCACGGGTGTATGATATTTTTTCACTATATTTATGAGGTTTTATGTTATTACAATTTATGTTAGTAAATCACATTTCACATAGTGGAAGAAATATAACACCGTGGACGCGAACTTCCGCGGCAAAGTATAAAAGTGCCCCTTCAATTCAGACGATCGTCTACAATAGAGCAGAAATTACAGGCGTCTATTATCTAATTAAATTATTAATATATTTGTGATTGTAAACTTGTTTGGCTCAACTGTTCTTTACGATACAAATATTTGTTACATTGAGTATTTAATACATGTTATTATAACAAATATATTTTTTTTAATAAATACACACTGGATTATTTATTATATATATTTTTATTTGTTTAAAATACTAGTTATCAGCCGTGTGGAAACGGTAGTAAGATTACATTTGTCACCACCCCAACTCTTCCCGTTGGTGTCGTAAGAGTCGGTTAAAGATTGAAGTGTCATTGACTATTTATTTATCAATGGGTAGTAGTGTGAGTAGTGTGTCCACTATGATGGGCAGCAGCATCATCATAGTGGACACACTACTCCCGATTATGGGTATATATTAACCTCCTAATGCGTCCATGCGCATAGGCTAAGGAAAGGACATTGCCCATGCAGCTGTGAACTAATAGAGGCTGATCTACCTTTTCCTATATAGATTGTGTACAAATGCCGCTTTTCTTAATTATATTGTACTTGTAAAATATAGCTGCGTAGTTGTACGGTATACTACACCGAACATCGCTATCACAATTAAGTATGTATCTTGCCCTTAGATACTTCTATTCAATAGCTATTAGCATTGGTAGGTACGTTAATACTTCTTCTTTACAACCGCTACTTTTGAAAATATTACTAGCATTTGATTCTCTATTGAACCTCCATGGGTCTTCAGACCTTACGGTATCGACTGTAGGGTCGGTAATGAAACGAAGTTTGTTAATATTAAAACATTAAATAATGCCTTAGAACGCATGTACTAAAACAGATTATTCATAACTACCAATACATAGCTCATAGCTACAATAATAATTCGACTGATAGCCTAAATTTGCAATCCGTAACGAAGTTTATGTGTTTCTCGACTTTCTCGCCACCTTCACATCTCGAAGACAATTTGTCGCATTTTGACATTAAAACGCAATGTATTTTATCGCTCAAGGTACACTTGTGCTACGAATTTTGAGGATATCTCGCGTGGGACTTTCAAGCGAAATAATTATGTCGCTTTGATAGATCATCGCGAGTCAGCGTTATCTCGCGCGCATGTTGTGCTACCAATTCGTGACATAGCTCGAGAAAACTCTATGTCGCAGTTTTTGTCGTCCCGCGCCCATGATGTGCTTGCCGTGCTGGTTTCGCCAATAAGCGCAGAACGTAAAAACTAGTAAACTATGCAACTTTTGTCCCCTTTCAAAGTCAGAATGACAACAAAATAGTCCATTACGAGTGCGAAAAACATGAAATTCGAAACGAGTGGCGATGTTTTAAAAATGATTAATAGGGAAAAAAAACCATTATTAGTTAAGTAAGAACTGAGCGTAGCGCCATTAAACTGGTTAGGTACTCCAGTTTGGCGCACGAAATGTTTATGTACAATTTTGTAATTGTTTGTCATGAATAAATAAATCGACACGAGTTACGAATTTCGTTTTTGCACGTGTCTCGTCTCGAACGACGATTTTTAGTGCAGATAGCCCTGCGAAGTTTTGAACTGACGTAAAATGACACACTTCTCGCACTAGAGCCTATAAAAGGCACCATCTGTACTAAAAAAACCGTGATCGACCCCTATGTTATTGAAATTTTCTAGCATCAAGACAAACTCCGCCGAGCCCGCAAAGCGCAAGAAGCGCGCGCGAAGGCCGCCCAGGCGCAGGCCGAAGCCCCGGGTTTCGCGGCCGGCTTCCCGGGGGCAGGATTCCCGGGGGCGGGATTCCCCGGAGCGGGATTCCCCGGCGCGCCCCGCGGCGGCGGCGGCATGCCCGACATCGCCAGCCTCATCAGCGATCCCGAGATTATGGCTCTTATTCAGGTACGCACAGTCAAAACCATGAATGTAGGATTAATATGGATTTGACAACGTTATAATAATAGCAAGAACGAAAGGGATGGTCTTATGAAACTTTTTACTAGTGGAAGTGAAAAGGAACGATAATCGTCCGTCCTTATCACTGTGCCACTATTTTTTGTGTGTGTGTGCATTAGATGCTAAATGTAAGTGCCAGACAAATGCGTTGAATACGTCACTAAGTGCCACACACACAAGTATCTTCTTAGTAGTAAGTGACTATGTCTATCCCTCTTAGTGGCACACTATGTGCGGCCCCTCGGTCAAAACAATGTACAGGTGTAGTGAGAAATTACTTGCCTTCGGAAACGTTCGTAAACACATGCTGTTTCAGGCAGTGTCACCGAGTCTGACTGAAGTAGCATGACAGCTATTACTGTCAGTCTCAGTGAGATAGACTGAAACAGCATGACGTTGACGAACGTTTCCGAAGGCAAGTCATTTCTCACTACATCTGTATCGTGAATAATGCTTCTTTAGTGGTAGTTATTATTAAGTACAATCAGTTCGATTCGATTAAATCCCTGTCAAAACAATTAATTAAGAGACTGCCGCTCCCACAGTCAAACTGTTGTAACAGTTTTGTGGGACGATATTGTAATTTTTTTAATTAAAATTGTGTCAAGTAATTCAATGAATAATAATGAATAAATAGCGTTGAAAATTTCCGGATTAAATCCCGTTTCTTTCCAAACAGCTCGTTTTTTCCTGATTTTTTCGAAAAAAACAACGAAATTTTTCACTTTCATTTTCAACTCTATATCAATGTTAATTAGGTCTAATTTTCACTTATACCAGGAGAACGCGATGTCACAGAGGAAAAGTCATTTGAAACAGATGGCAAGGGGTGACAGTGACTGTGACATTGATTGTTTCTGAAAAAACGGAAAAAAACGAAGTATTCATACATTCCCGAAAACATTTTGTTTTTTTCCGACATTTTCCACGCTAATCGTGAACAGTGATCGAAACTATGGGTGTAATACTCTAACTATTTGTTGCACGTATAGTAATTGTTAGATTTCGTGGCCTTCCGTTATTCTGTTTGTATTTGTTAATTGGGAAATTTCACTTCTAGGGACACCCAATTAGCTAAACTGTCACAAAAAAGTAATATAATAATATTTACGTAAATCCACTTTATTTATGTTTTTATATTGCATAAACGCGTATTATTTCTGGATTAAATGATAAAAAAATAATTTTGTTAATATTTCAAAGTCAAAGTCAAACTATTCTTTATTCAAGTAAGCTTATTAATAAGCACTTTCGAATCGTCTGACATTATCAAGAGAGAGAAAAAAAATCTACTACTTAATGCTTTTAATGCTTAATTGTCGTTACAAAACTGACATCGAAGTTAACTTTTTTGTGAGAGTTAAGCTAATTGGGTGTCCCTAGAAGTGAAAATGCCCATTTAGAGAAAAATTAACCTTATCGGTAACCCTTTAATCTGCGCCATAAAATACGGCACGTTTTTTTGTCACATTTGACCGGTTCGAGTCCCGGCTGAGGCAAGCGATAAAAGCGGAAAAAAACACTAAATTCTGCATTTAAGGATTTATTTTCTTAAATCGTTAAATATCTCTCTTACCTACACAAAATGTGATATTTATAATACCTATTTAACGTAGTTGCCATCCATGTGGCGTTCGATTTTCCACACTGTATATACTATTCGTCAGTACTTAGAATCTAAAAAAAATTAAACAAATATGGCTGACTTTCCATAGCATTTGACGCCTTAGACGCATACCGTGAAACACGTTCGCAGATATATTTTATTGTTAATTACTAATAAATATATCAATAATTTAAATTAAAAATGTATGTCAACTCAAGGTTTAAGGTTGGTAATAAAACTAAGTTGTGGTGAAAGTGCGTGATTATGGAATAATGCGAGTTATCCTAACTAGTGCAGAAAAGTAAACTTTGCGTGCGTAATTTTTTCTTGTTAAGGCACTTGTTATGAAAAAAGTCGTTGGATACACGTGTAAAAACTTCTTTTTAACTCGGGTGATTGTCGCCCTCGTTTCACTCGGGCTCCGACTCACCCTCGTCGAAAGAATTTTTTTTTTGCACTTGTATCGAACTGTACTATTTTAGGTTAGATTTTTTGTTTTCTACTGACGTATATTATAGCTATGCCATTTTCTTCATCGACTCTTTAATTGCAGGACCCAGAAGTAGCGAATGCATTCCAAGACGTGTCGTCGAACCCGGCCAACTTCGTGAAGTATCAGAACAATCCCAAGGTGGCCGCGGCTATCGAGAAGCTGCAGAACAAATTCTTCTCGAGCGCTGCCGCCGGCGGAGGTACGCATGTTTTTAGGGTTCCGTAGCCAAAATGGCAAAACGGAACCGTTATAGTTTCGCCATGTCCGTCTGTCCGCAGCATAGCTCAGTGGCCGTTAAAGTAGGGGCATCGAAAGAAGTCTTTTTAACCGACTTAAAAAAAAGGAGGAGGTTCTCAATTCGACTGAATTTTTTTTTTTTTTTTTGTTGTATGTATGTTACCTGATATCTCCGAGAATAGTGAACCAATTCTAAAATTTCTTTTTGTGATCGAACGTGTATTACCCCGAGATGGTCCCATTGGCACCAAGTTGGGGTCTGATGATGGGATCTTGGAGAAATCGAGGGATCTCTTCAAATGTTATAGGTACATGTATGGCGCTTTTGGTAATTTTCATTCATTTACAAGAATTTGCATTCAGAAAGTAGGATTTGAGGAAACCAATGATAGAAACAAATCGGGGATCTTTGAAAAATCGGTTGAAGTCGGTTTTTAAAATTTTTAATTTGGTGATTATTTGACGTTTGTTTGCACATGAAGTTTTGTAAATGTTTCCAATTTATTGGAGCAAATGTCAAACTTCATTGTTGCCTGTACGGAATAGTGATGTTACTACTGTTGCTGCAATTTACCGATACGTCAATCGAAATAAATAAGTAAACCTTTTTTTATGGAGGTACGAATAATTAAATTGCTATAATTGTAGGTACGCACATATTTTCTAAAAGTTTGTCATGCTTTCGACAGGTCCTCGCGAGCCCGTGTGCCCGGTGGATACGCGGTTTTATAGACTTGTAAAGTTGTTGAACTTGAGAACCAGATAAATGTCAAAATTATTATAAAATCACGTATATTTATCACCTAGATGTGCTCTGATTTTAATAAATGGTTTTAGTGAGTTTATATACTGTATATACGGCATTTCTCTATTTGGCATACCTACATTGCACTCTGAGCTAGCACGCAAGTTTGCCAACGTGGGTTGGGAGTGGATCGCTGCAGGCTGGTAAACTCGCGTCCAAGCTCATGGTCTCAACCACTGTCAGTTCTGCATTGACATTACTACCAAGTAAAACTACGTATATTGTATTTCAGACTCCGATACTTTTTGACCTGGCATTACATTGGACACCGATTACCTACTGCTATTAATTGTTGACCCTTGATTTTAAATTTTGGACACTGTTTATGCTTCTGATTGGATATAGTTACTATCTCTCGCTAACAGAGGTTGTGGATGCTATGAATTTTGCTTATAGAGGTCACGTCCTATCCGTCCTATAAAACATCCTACCTAAATACGACTTTACGTCAGTATGACGTCACCGGCACCAAAGTTTCGCTGCCTGCTAACGATTCTAAGTAAGATTACCAAACACTATTTTAATTCGGATTACCTAACACTTTTTTAATTAAACTTTTTAATGGCAAGTAGGCCAGATCTAACGCCCTTTCGCACTTGACTTGTAAAATCGAGCGTTTCACAACACGATTGTGAGCTGTCAAAAACGACTTCATTCGATGCCCCTACTTAAGTACTAGAAATCTGCAATTTGGTACAGGTATACATATTAATCATGCCAAAACAATTAAAACTAGAAAACAATTTTTTTTCGGGTACCTCCCCAACTGAAGAAGTGGGGATGTTTTTTTTTTTTGTTTGCTGTAATCCTATAGTGTGGAGTATCATTGAATAGGTCTCTTAAAAAGAATAAGGGTCTTAAAAGAAAGTTTTTTTCTAAAGTTAATATTTTCGGAAATAATCGCTCCAGAAGAAAAAAATGTGTCCCTCCCTCCTCTAACTTTTGATCCGTAGGTAGGTCCAAAAATATGAAAAAAATCATGAATAGTGGGCTTGTAGAATACTTTAAGTTAAATAAATTCGAACATAATTGGCCCAGCCGTTTTTTAATAACTACGGAACCCTACACTGAGCGTGGCCTACATGCTCTTGGCCGGTTTTTTATTTATTTTTATATTGGCAGAACAAAGTAGCTCTACTCCACCTCATGACAGGACCAGGAGACCAGCAGTAACCTGTCAGTTGCCACCGCCTTGCTGGCCCGCTATTTGCTTCTTCACGCTTCGTTTAAAGGGTCCTAACTTATATGTATGAGAAATTAAAAAATATCTACAAAATCAACAAAAAATTTAATATCGTCGGTTGACAACCAATACTATAAATCTGTCACTACTCTTAGCAACGTCGTATGTGCGCGTATGATCTTGGAGAAATCGGTTGAAGTCGGTTTTTGGTGATGATGTTGTTGCTAACTTGTTTTGTGTCGCAGGATTTGGAGGCGCGGGCGCCCCCGGTTCCGGCCCGAAGCCCCCCACGGACGATGACGTCGGACTCGACTAAACGCCATTTTAATCTTAACCTTTTGACCGCCATAGTCGGCCATAGACGACAACGGAAAAGGGCGTTTTTTTTTCAAAAAAAACCTCGAAAACTCAATTATTTTAGATCTGGACCTGATTCGATCTAGATAATAGCAAACTAATGTCCCAAAATTCTCGTATTAAATTTGTGTATCCGTTACGTGACGCTCGTAGTAAATTCTTAGAAAATACGAGACATAATGGTTTTTTAGGACGTTTTATATTAGTGCCTAAGCATGTCCAGAACTGGAAGAATAATATTTTCAGGATTTTTTTTTTAAAACGGTCCAAATCGTGGCACTGTCTGACAGCTGAGCCAACGCAGAAGGAACTTCGCGAGACTCCGTAAAGTTAAATTTCGCTTAATTTCGATTAACCCTTAAATGCTCATGCATTTTCTAACCCATCAGGTTGTCAATAGAGTCGAGAACAGATGATGCGTATATACATCACTATGCATTTAAGGGTTAAATATCACGATTGCCTGGCATCAGTGTCATAATATTTCGTTTCGTCTCTTTGGCTGTCAAAAGGCCTTATAATATAAATACTAATTCATGTATCATAGGATATTCAAATTGTCACTGTTTTCAAATCACAAACGTCCCTATTTAAAGGCATATAATATTTTTAATGCTGTACTGTTTGAACTTATTGTTGGTATCGGTGCATATTGTAAATTCAATGATAATAATAATAAATAACCCTTTTCGCCGCCTTTTAGATTTACATAGAGTCAGTACAATCAGCGTGCAAATTCTTTGTGCTAACTAATTATAATCATTTGGTACTTGGTGTACCATTATTGAGCTACTATAAATATGACGATAACTAGATTTAATACCCCCACGCTATAGTTTTATATGTTTAACGGATTGTTAAATTACAGTTGCTTGGAGGGGGTGTTTTTTTATTTTTTATTGCGTTGACATGGCGACGAAAAGCTTTAAAGACATCGTCGTTGGTACTTACCGACGCTACATTGTTTTTTTTATGTTGGTAATGCTTTATAACGTGCTATCCGTCTCGTCTCCCTCTCACTTACATACTTGTTTGAACATGACGGCAATGACGAAAAATAATAATATAAACACGGTACCATCACAAGTCTACTAATACTGTATACGCTTTGCAATATTGTGTCCGTGTACCCTAAACGTACCTTTTGTTAGAACCTACGTAAAGTGGTAACACGATTATTCAAATTTTCTGTAAGTTGTTTTTCACTTTTAGGGACACACAATTAGCATGAAATTAAAACACATTTTTGTCAGGTTTGTATCGACAATTAAGAACTAAATCTCAATAAAAACCCGATTTACGCTAATTGGGTATCCTTAAAAGTGAGAACGCCCATAAAATGTACCAGTGTTTTGTGTAACAGGGTGCTTTGAACGGTAAAATACAGTACTAAAAATTATGGGCACTAGATAGTATACACGTAATGTAATGTTTAATTCAATAATATGATACTTTATTAACTTGAACTTTAATGTTTATAATTATTAAAATTAAATGGGACTTATACATGTATATTTAATACATGAAAAACTGTTAGTTTTACTAATTATATGAAGCAACTATTTTTAAGGGAGTGGTAACACAGGTTAGTGGTGCTTGTTTTAATTCCACATAAAATATCTGTATTTGTATGCATTTACTAATATGTAAAAATCTTTTATGTACAATTGCATAGTCAAAGCTGTGTTTACATATTCACCAGTTATTAGGGTTAAAATTCTTCGTTTAATTTTTACAAAGATATATTGTGTTAAGAGAGCATTGATTTTAGCCATTACTACAGTTAGCTACCTAGTGGAAAGACACCCAATTTACATGTTGCCTTAATACGGTCCATTCATCCTTAGCTGTCTTATCTGTAAAAAAATGTCTAACCTAAAAGTACACGTTTTCTGTTGTAAACCGCTGTTTCATATTAGCAATTTACTAATCACTACGGACGAACTGCACAATTACGGACTCAGGTATTTTGGTATACGCAAATATGGCAGTTTACAACAGAAAACGTGTACTTTTAGGTTAGAAAGTTGTTTACTAGATAAGACGACTAAGGAAGAATGGACTTTACACTTGCGTTTTGCATAGTCTCTTATCTTTCATCCAGTTAGCTAAATTGAGTTATGTCTAAGTACTTCACAACAACTGTTAGTGTCATCATTATTAAAGTGTTGAACTTATTTTTAATTAGTGTCCTTTTATAATCTAGTTTCACCAGGTCATTTAGAAAGTCTGTTAGAAATTCCAAAGTAAATTTTCTAATCATTATAATTACTCGATTAGTTTTAAAGGCAATTTTGTTTTATTGTGCTAGTTATTTTTGTAATAAATATTTGAATGAATTATAATGTTTTCCTTTTGTGACACCCTGTGTTGTCCGGTCTTTTATGTGATGGAAATTCATTGTAGGTATATTCGTTTTGGACGACAATGACTGTGGGTCAAAATTCTTTTTGTTGTCTTGTTTCGTACCACTCTGTCACGCTTTTAGCAGCTGTTTCGACTCAGTAAATAAATAAAATCCGGTGCACTTGTATTTCATTTACACGCTAGATTTTAATCCATACTTCAGAAATTTAAAACAAAACATCATCTCATACAAAAATCACCACTGCGTCACATTTGTTAGGGACACAAAATAAGACAACGAAAAGAATTTTGACCCATGTATGGGCCCCTCAGGTTCAAAGCCTAAGAACTACAAGCACGTGGGTTAAAGTTCAGTTTTGACACTTAGATGGCGCGACTTCTGATTGTCAGCATTTATACTTGACAAGGCGTTGAAGGTTTAATTAATTACTAACGAAATAATTTATTAAGTACTTAATTCTGTTCTTCCTTAAGAACAAAAATTAGGTGAATCTACTTCCACTACAGGCGCACCACAAACAATATATTTTCAAAATATTATATTTGCACTGTAGTTTAACCCGTTGTCACCGATGTGACGTCTTTATAGGCACCGGTGCGTTAAAATGTCGGCATTACGATGTTGATAATAAGATCGAATAATTTAACGTTAGTGGCAGATTGTTAACGTGCTTATATAATAGGGTGGGCTGAATTTGAACATTTTTGGATATCATAAACGCGGAAGGGGTCAAGTTGCGTATTTTTTTGTAGATTATGGGAAAAATACTATAAAATATATTCCAATATACTTTTAGCCCTCTACTGGCCGTTGAAGTAAATTTTATTTAGATATGTTTTTAATTTACATATTTATTCGAAATTCGGCCCACCCTATGTGCTGATGCACCTGAAAAATGTCGATGCTTTTTGCTTTAAAACTGAATTAATGAACGTAAAATAAATTAATCATTATCCGAAGTAATATGGTGACATGAATAAAACAGCTAAAATACTAACAATACACTGTATTACAATAAATTACATGAATACACTAAACATCATTGACTCTTCCCCACTTCAACCGAATCTTCTTTTCATGCAACTTGAGCCATGACGGCATGTCCTTTGGCATTGGATGGGCATTCGGGAACCTAAAATCAAATTAATAAATAAGTTTATGTCTAAAGAAAATGTACTTAACAATACTCTAACTGTGATGGGGGTACTTTATTCTCAACTTTATGGAGATTGTGCAAAGTTGCGATTATTATAAGTACCTACTAAAAATCATATCATTGGTTCTTCATGTCCTATAACTTTTCTGCCAGTAAAACAATAGTGACCAAGTTAGATTCTTAGGAAAAGTGAAAGACGAACCTCTAATATGTTTGAAGGGTGGGCCCCACGAAATTGGGCTTTCATTCAATCGCTACATTAAGTCATGTTTGGTAGACTTAAGTATTTAAAATTACGATTTTAAAGGGTGAAGCCGAGTGACTAAAACGACGTCACCATGAAACGAGGGGAAAAAGGCGTTAAAAATGGATTGACCATGTTCGCTATCCATGCCTCATGTACAATGTAGGGTTACATACTGTTTAAGCATTTCGAACGCCAAGAATAACTAGTTATATTCTAAACACAAACGGAACTTAATCGCGTAGACTTACTTTAAATAAGTAATGTTATGATGTCACACTAGGTCAGACTACTCTAAACGTCCGGACAATATTTAACAAAAGTTTACGGGATTATCGTTAAAATAAGAGTGATAATCGTGAAAGTTTAAATCAACAACTAAAGTTGCCATATTATGATGGATGTCATACCATACCATTCACGCCAGAAACGCATACCTAAAGTTGGAGTCCAAGACTGAATATGATATCATACCTAACACACCAGTAACACATACCTAAGGAATGACCAAGAATTGACTTCCAAAAGATTAACAAATGCTTACCTTAGAGGAGGAGTTGGTTGTTGGAAGGGATTCTCATCCTTTAGTTTACGTAACAAATATTCTTTGTTGATTTGTTTTGGATCACGGTACTTGTCCATATAAAGGTTGAACGGTTCCTTCTTTGGATACCAGGTTTGCGGTTTTATGTAGGGCCCTGGGAAGTCATACTCGTAGACTGAAAAAAATTACAAAATTAAAAGAATTTTTGCTACCAAAGTCACACAATAGGATTGGTTAACAGTACAATAAAATTAACATTAGTTAACGATTCGGGTTTTATATCTACCTAGCCCTTAGGTCTTCGCACATTATAATAACTCAACGGGGACTCGATTCTATGCCAAATAATGTCATATGTTCTAGCGTTCTAGGTATCAAAAAATATATTAAAGTATGTAATGCACGACGAGTGGTCTACGCGTTGTACACTAAGGGCCTACGAACACATAATTTAATTAAATTTTCACTTTTTTCCCATAGTAAATGTATTAATACAGTTTTCTTTAATTGTTGACTTTTTTGTATATTGTCATAAGTTGACCCCTAGGAAACTATTGGTACCTACTGGATAATAATGGAATCGATTGGAATAAAAAAATTAAGAGCGAAAAATATATTTTTAATTTTTATACAATTTGTATGGGAATTTCAATTCTTGATTTGTGGCTTTTCTAGCCGAAATTATTTTGGTCCCATACAAGCATTTGATCCTAAACAGAAACAGGATCGGTAGGCATAAAGAAAGTTTGACAAAAATTACCATTTCCTCCCACCCTGTATGTTTTTTCCAAAATCTGTAAACACCGATCTTCATTAATTTAAAATCGAGGGAAGGTCTTCTAAGACTGTTTTCGCGTAGCTACTCTGGATCTGATAGTTGCCCTCACTGACCCAAAAAAAATTTCCACACTGTATAAGTCTAAAGTGTTGATAACTGTTTTCTTTAATTTAAAAATGGTTGTAGATTGTTGTCTTTTCTCATATTACTGGTGGAGTTACCCTAGATCACATGTTGATGAAGAAATATTGTTGTTCTTGTTTAGATAAAATTTAATTTTACTAACCTGGCTCCTTCATGTCAAGTACATTGTGGAAATAGTCCTTGACAGTATAATCCCAGTCGGTCTGGTAGAACGCAAGACCTGCGGGAGTTATTTTGTCCTGGTACTTTTGGTACCAATCACGGGTTGCAAATGTGCGAGACACAAGGGGAGATGTGGCTGTCACTGAAAATTAAAAAAATAGACACTTACCCCCTTATTCATAAACGTCTGCCAACTTAACAAGCCGCTAATAATTGTTTGTCCCTTTCGGTCTTAACAAAGTGTCCATTAGAGCAAAAGGGACAAACAATTATTAGCGGCTTGTTAAGTTAGCAGACCTTTATGAATAAGGGGGTTAATAACTATTTGTAGGGGCTTGTCCATTAATCACGTCATACGATTTTGGCCTGTTTTAGACCCCCCCATCCCCTATGGTGATATTTGGTGATATTTTCTAGACCTCCTCCACCCCTAGCCAATATGATGTGTAATTGCCAACTTAAGGAGTCTTTTTAAAACACTTGAATTTACGTACTTTTTTGCCACCTATGAGGTAAACGATCGCGAAGTATTTAGTATTTAAAAAGTGATTTATACAAAGTAATGATTTTTTTGCTGTTGAACAGATTCAAGAGTAACAGAAAATTACACATGATTTGTCCGATGACCCGCCCTCCCCTATGGTGATAATTGGTGATTTTTTCTTTACCCCCTATACAGTATGACATGATTATGGACAAACTCTTGGTTGCAGAAATATGGACAACGTGGTAGCGTAATTAAAATCTTTCTAGTAATAAAAGTCCATGTTTTTTTCCAAATCAATCACACAATTAGGTATTGGTTTTCAGAATTAAATGCCCTAATAGTTGATTTTATCGTATCAATGGTAAATCAAGCTATGATGACAAGACTATTGGTACAGTGTCGGGTACTAGTACTTCCACCTTATGGTTTTTGTTGCTTTGATCTGAGAACATTGATTTATTGCTAATGCCTTAATTTTTTTTTTCAAGCGAATAAACTAGATTTAGTAAATGTCACAAAATTAATTTGCTATTCTATGGCTTTTCTGTTTCCTAACAGACTCTATTAAACATGCATTAAACTAAGTATCAATGTAAAGTTAAATGATATAACTTTTACCTTCAGGGATGTCATATGTTATCCTTCCATCCTGCTTATATAAAACAAAGGCATATCTGTGGTAACCAGTGCCCTTCAACGGGAATGGTTGCAGGTATTCAACAATACTATCACCCTTTTCAATACAGTTGCCAGGAATGTTAGCAACAAGCCAATGTACATATTCTTTGTCATTTTCAGTCAAATTGCCATCTAGGCTTGACAACACTAAAGTCCACATACTATTCCCATCGGATTCATAGCTAACAGTGGGAGGATTTAGAGCTTCTGCAGGTTTTATAACATTTCCACAATACACTGGCAAGGAACAGCCATCTTTCAACTCATACAGTACTTCAAGATTCTTGTATGGCACAAAGTATCCTTCACCATAAAGATGTTCATAGATACCATAGTGATCAGCAACTTGTTTTTTATGACGAGGTCCCTGTGTATTCAGCCAGTCTTTCCTGACTTCATTCAAATCAACTTTTAATTTCTGAATGCGAGCCAACTGCTCCAGATCCTTATCAACTTTGACTTTTTTCATACGTTCAATACGCGCATCTCTTAATTCTGATGATGTGTTTCTGTAATAAATTAAGTTATTCATTTATATAAAATAATAATGGACAGCGAGTCAGTTGAAACTTTGTTCTAACCTATAATGTTTACAAAATATTAGCAACAAAAATGTACTAACTTGGGCCGAGAAAAGCCGATGTCAATTCGAGTGGTGTAAAGTTCATCCTTGTAATTTAGTTCATCTAATCTTTCCTTCAGGGTTCGGCAGAATATAGGAGGTTTACCGCGTATCCTGTGTCCTAACCTAACTTGTTGAAGTTGTACATTGGGCATACAAGCCCTGCGAAGTGAGTTCAGCATCGTATGTCGGGTACAATAGTAATTCTTTACTATTTTATTCTCATGTACACATTTCTTGACCAGGCGTTCATATGTTTCAACGTTGTTTAATTTATTTTAATGCACTGAGAAAATTTTAATTGAATTTGATTGACTGACAGCATCTGACAGTCAGAAGTCAGAGTCACTGACATTGACATAATGGCATTTGAAAGAATGACATAAGAACTGTTTTTGAAGCTATCTTGCTACAACGTTTTCATTAGTAGGTACATACAAAAACCTTCGCGTGCTTACTTTTGGTGAAATTATTAATTTATAAAGTTCAGTGTTTGATATTATATTCCTGGAATAAATAACTATATCTTTATGCGAAATAAAACTATAGGTTTTATAGATAATGTAACTAGCTCTGAAAACAAATTTTATGCCGGGTGTGGTGTGGCTATAATCAAAAGAGAAGAGTATAGCAAGCAAAAAGTATCGAATAAAGAGTCTCCAATGTCTCCATTTCTATTGCGTTACGTTACGTTAGTTACGGAATACGGACACGGGGTTTTGTGTACTAAAATTCGCTCGACATCAATCAATAATATCTCAGAAATAATTAAATGCATATTTAAAGTGCATTGGTTACGTGTTCGTTACTAACGTGTGTGTTGTGAATGGTTTACGTGTGATTAACCTAATGATATCTAAAAATCTGTGGACATTTGTTTTTATTATCGCAAGATAATAAAGATTTTAGGAGCCATTTACACATGGCGAGAAGTCACGTAGACTTTGTTTGGTGAAATGTGGAGCGGACTGCAACGTATGAAATAGTGAAATAAACAATTTAATAAAGCACAAGTAAACGTGAAACATCATGGATAGCAAAATAATTCAAAAAAATGCTATGCAAAAAACAGCAGAGTTTACTTTCACGGCGCCGCCGGAGGCTCCTGTGTTTGAGCCTACAGCTGAAGAATTCATGGACCCACTCGGGTACATCGCTAAAATTCGACCCGTTGCAGAAAAGACTGGTATATGCAAGATAAAGCCCCCAGCACGCTGGCAACCACCATTTTCATTGGATGTCGACAAATTGAAATTTGTCCCACGGATTCAGAAAGTTAACGAGTTGGAAGCCATTACGCGATTGAAACTTTTGTTTCTTGAAAAAATTTTGAAATTTTGGGATCTCCAAGGGTCTCCTCTCAAAATTCCAATGATTGAAAACAAAACTTTGGATTTATACTGTCTGAAATTCTGGGTTGACGAAGAAGGCGGCTTTGAGAATTGTAATTCTCCGAAAAAGTGGCGTAAGATAGCTCATTCCATGGGATACAGTCAAAATGCAAACACAATGAATTTTCTCAGAAATAATTACGAGAAAATACTTTTGCCCTATGATATTTTTGAAAAGAGTAAAGCTGATATACTAAAAACTGTAAAAAAGACCGAAATAAAAGACGAAAATGATGCAAATAAATCTCACACATTTAGAGAGATATCACTGGACTCCATAAAAAAAGTTAAAGATGAAGCAGAAGATGACAAGCCCCACACCAGTATTAAAAAGATGAAGACAGGATCTGATATAAAATCGGATGTAGACCCCTCTATAACAAAAACAGAAAGTGAAGAAATAAAGTGCAACAGAGAACTGAGAAGACTGGCTTGCTATGGCCCTGGTCCTAAAATGCCTGGACTGAATGATGAAGAATTTGATATAACCAAGTCCAGAAAAAGACCTAGATATGAAATGGATCCATTGGCCATTTACACATGTGCTATTTGCCAAAAAGACAATAGAGATGATCTTCTTCTCATATGTAATGGCTGCTCAGACACTTATCACACCTTCTGCCTGAAACCCCCTCTCAACTCAGTACCGGAAGGAGATTGGCGGTGTCCCTGTTGCATAGCAGAAGAAGTCCATAAACCTGCTGAAGCATTTGGGTTTGCTCAAGCTGAAAGGGAGTATACTCTGCAGCAGTTTGGAGAAATGGCAGATAAGTTCAAATCTGATTATTTTGGAATGTCAGGCCATCTTGTGCCAACAGGTGTGGCTGAAAAAGAATTCTGGAGAATTATCTCATCAGTAGAAGAAGATGTAACAGTGGAGTATGGTGCTGATCTGCATTCTATGGACCATGGCTCTGGATTTCCAACAAAGTCTTCCTTAAATCTTTATCCTGGTGACCAAGAATATGTGGATTCTGGATGGAATTTAAATAATCTTCCAGTGCTGAATGGTTCTGTTTTGCGATTCATCAATGCTGATATATCTGGAATGACAGTACCATGGATGTATGTTGGCATGTGTTTTTCTGCTTTCTGCTGGCACAATGAAGATCACTGGAGCTACTCTATCAACTATTTACATTGGGGGGAAGCTAAAACTTGGTATGGTGTACCAGGCAGTGGAGCAGAACTTTTAGAGAAAGCCATGAAGGCAGCAGCTCCTGATCTCTTCCAATCTCAGCCAGACCTACTCCATCAGTTAGTTACAATTATGAACCCAAACATTTTAATGGCTGCTGGAGTGCCCATCTATAGAACTGATCAGCAAGCAGGAGAGTTTGTTGTTACATTTCCTAGGGCCTATCATGCAGGTTTCAACCAAGGATATAACTTTGCAGAAGCTGTTAATTTTGCTCCACCAGACTGGCTCAAAATTGGTAGAGATTGTATTACACACTATAAAAATCTGAAAAGGTTTTGTGTCTTTTCTCATGATGAGCTGATTTGCAAAATGGCACTTGAAGGTGATCGCTTGGACCTGGAAACTGCCTTAGAGACACAAAAAGAACTGGTTCAGGCAGCCCGAGATGAAGGGCACTTACGAGCATTGATGGCAACCAAAGGTCTGAAGAATGTGTGCAGAACTGCATTTGAACTTTTAGGTGATGATGAGCGATTATGTGAAGTATGCAAGACAACATGTTTCCTGTCCTCTGTCTACTGTGCAGAGTGCAAGTTCATGGCATGTCTGTCACATGCAGAAGAAGCATGCAAGTGTGCATTGGAGAAGAAAACACTAAATTACCGGTATGATATGGATGAGCTGCATATAATGCTGCAAACAATTGACTTTAGAGTCAATAGTTTTGACAAATGGATGACTGAAACGAAAAATATTTTACTTCCAACAGCACCTGATATTGGACGACTCCAAAAGTTAAAGAACCTGGTAGATGAAGCTGACGAACTTAAAATACCAAAGTGCACATTATTGTCACAGCTTAAAGAGGAGTATACTAAGGCAACTGATAATGTTGAACCAATTGTAATAGAATTAGATGATGATTGAACATCTGTAACAAGTGGTTTAGTACAAAAGTAATTTTAAGTAAGAAATCTCTTACAAAAATTAGGTTTTGAACTGCACAGTACCTAAATGTAATTTTTTGGTTTCATGTTCCATATTTGATTAAATTGGGATTTAAAAAAATTAAGGCAGCTTTACTAAACTTGCGGTTTCCAATTTTTGAGTACCTATACCTCTTGTGGTATTATATTTAAATTCCTATGAATATTAATGATTTTGCAAGAAGTATATAGGTAATTTATGAAACTCCATTCAATAATAAAATTGATGCCTATTTGTAGATGATTCCAGTCAGTTTTCTGTAAATGAATAAACAAACTGACATTTTATTGATTGACTAGAATAGGTCACAACACACAACATAACTATGTATGTTAATTCAAGTAACAAAATATAACTAGTGCAGTTATAATATAAGAATAAGTAGTTTGAAAGTGTTTCCATAAACACTAGTGGTAGTTATTTTATTATGAAGACTGTAAATTTAGTAAATAGTGACCATTGAAAATACTTTTGTACAAACTACACATGTAATATTTTTTATACTTTGATTTTTGGTTTAATTTCTCACCAAAGTATTTTTAAAATTAAGGTTTGTATAATGTGGTATGATTAATTAATCTCAGGAAAGTGTTGGCCCTTAATTGAAAAAAGTAAAATCTGAAGTAATGAGGGCTTTCGATATTTTTTCTGCCACCAGGCGGCGCTAGAGTAGGTGTCTGGTCCACACAGCTGTCAGATTCATACTATTTCATACTATTCATAGGTACTGGACCTAAAATATCGAAATTCTATTTTATTTGGGAGTTTATTGATTTTGTAATGGATTACGACTAATACACGGTCGTTGAACTGAAGATTGAGCTCTAAAAAAGGCGCGCAAAGTCGCTGGTATTAAAAATAATTAGGTACCTACTGCAACTTTGTTCATTTCATGGGAATTGACTTGGAACTTTTTTTTTAGAAAACAATATTCCTGAAATAATGGTTTTCAGAATAAATAACATATATTGAATATTAAATGCGCGTATTTATTTTGACAGTAGTGACAGAAAAAGTATCAAAAACCCTCATTCACCCATTTTCGTGAAATGAAAATATCCATGCTAATATTGGTTAGTTGGTACTTCAGTGGGGTAATTCATATTTTCGGGAAGCAATTGAAATAGTCATAATTCGATAGTATGGTTCTACGAGGTGTTCCTGAGTCACTAATCTAAATCGGTATTTCGGCGTTGGTGCCATACTAAAAGTTGTTCAGTATAATATATGTCATACAGAAGTATTGAGCAACTTTTATATTTTAGCAACTCAGGAAACATACTGTACTTATATGTATGTATAGTAAAATGGAAGTATAATTTTGCTATGTAAGATTGTTAAAAGCCCACCGAAATTATTCACAATATATTGTATGGAAATGTTGATGTGAAATCGAATGCCACAGTTAGAGGAAGAAAAATCTGTTCTATTATTTTTAAATTGATATTGATCTCATCATTAGAAGTTATCTGCTTGCGATTAACTCTTTCAAATTATTACGATTTTCAAGTTATATGTAATATTTCCATATTTGTGGAAGTGAGTGGGTAAACAACCTTATCTTTGTTTCGGTTAAGTATATCGAACACTGGAGCCACTTAGTCTGCAAATTATTAAGAAACAAGGCTGATTTTTTCATGGTATCCGCACATGATTGTCATTATTTATTATTTCAATTAAAGGTACGAGTTCGCAGGCGACTTGGGATGGAACACACTCACACGTACCCATGATATGACACAAGTTTCAATTCGCGGAGAAATTGCGTCAGCTCTCGATACTACTAAAAATCGAACCTTTCAGACATACTGTTGTGAGGCGGTGCGTCAGCCGAGTGCATACAATTTGTACGCAGAAGTGTGAAGCGAATAACTTGCTTGACTGTACGTGCTATCTGAGGCCGCCTGCGAACTCGTAACCATATTCTACAGTGCAGACTTACCCCTTTATTCATAAACGCCTCCTAACTTAACATCCCGATAAGTATTCTTTGTCCCTCTTGGTCTTATCAATGTCTAAAAGACCGAAAGGGACAAATAAAACTTATTGGCTTGCTAAGTTAGGACTGTTAGGGTCTCATTGGCGGAGCTGTGGGAGCTCGGCCAATGAGACCGCATCACAGTGTTTCGAATTCGAATTTGAAGAATGTAATTGGTCAATTTTGCACAGCACCGCTTCGCTCCGCGTCAGTGCAGCCGCGCCCTTAGGAGGCATTTATGAATAAGGGTGCTCAAATCCTATTTTCGCTTCTTGAGAATCAAAGTGACACTATACAAAATTCTAAATATCTCTGATTATGAATGTCACTGTTCAGTTTGTAAAGGATTGAATTTCGATGCACAAATTATTTTGTGTAAATGACTCTATTATTTTCAAGGAGCATTCTGTAGCAGGGTAAAACAACATTGCTGCACTACAGTCAAGTGCAAAAATAAGTATCGAAAGAATCGTTCATAAATATGTTACGACGTTCTTATTGCACAGAATTAGAATGCACTGGGACATATTTTTGAACGTTTTTGTGTACCCCTTATTTTGTCTTCGACTAAATTAGTTTTTTTTTGGTGATCGAGTTGTAACGAATAAACATATTTTCATCACACTTGCTACCTAAGCGCGCCATTGTTTGCGCGCGCAGCGGGAGTAATAGAAAAGTGAAATTCCCTAGGGAGTAATAGAAATGTCAGTACGTCATTTAATAATGTTATTTCTTAAAACTTATTTTTTTGTCGGCAAGTGTGATGAAAAACATTGTATGCATCACGGTCGGTAAGCGGAATACTAACTCGAGTCATAAAAGCCCTCCGCCTAGCGGCGTCGGGCTTCTAACACTCTCGTTAGTAATTCCGTACTTACCTCCCTTGATGCACAATGTACTATAGTGGACAATTACTGAATGTTTTACCCTGCAATATGAGCGAAAAATAAAGTTGAATACCTATGGTTAAATGTCTATCTATCTAAGGAATGTAAATATATTGTGTAGGTACTGGAATGGTTCAAAAATGTGCATCACAAAAATAATTTATTATGACAGTTTTTTAAATTCTGAGCTCTTAGAATGTAGGAGTAACTATAATGATAACATTACGATTTAGGAAACTAAACGTAAGGCTATGACATAACATTTCATTTGTATATTTGCGTGTTTAGTTCATTTAAGGGATAGCCAGTATTCTTTTTTATTTATTGTTAGTTAATGTTCTTAACCACAACAATTCCGCATTCTGTTTTACCTTTATAGTTTTCGTACAGGATCTAAGACATTCAAAATTTTATGATAAGTAAGGTAAACTGGCGTAACATTTTTTTATTAATTTAATGCTGGCATTACGTTATGTCGACTTGTGTAATGTTACTTCACTTTACCTCACTTATTTTAATGTCCTTTTGTTTCTCTCATTCATCAATTAATCATGGTATTCATGGTTAAAATTGAAAATATAAGCGTTTCATATCCGTACCATCGGCTGCAGTTAACTGGTTAGGCGCTTGTATTATAGGAGAGGTAATGAACAGTAATTAATATTAACGTAATGATATCCTTCAGTGTTGAATGGTTAAGATCATATCGAATTTTATTTCAGACTTATTTCTGTTAAACGTTTGCCATTGTCCGACAGATTGTATGATTTTTATTTGTGTTTGAAAAGAAATCACCTAAATAGTGGATTTCTGTATGATTAAAAATATTCCAGTTGAGTGATTTGTACTGTGATTGAAGAATTTTGTTTATTTTATGAATGAGACAGAAGATATTTAGCCTTTCAATGTGGCTAGTAAACTTTGAAAATGAAGTTTATTGAGTGAGTATTAGAGATAATATGTTAAAATGAGTAATTAAAATCTTATAAGTCTATACAGAGTTGTTTCATTTTCCCTTTTGTGTTATAAATTGTCCTTGTGCTGAAACTCGCGATATAATCGCCGCGCACTTAAAGCGAAGTAGAAGCGTTTCGAAGGGAATTCGATCCACTCCCTGGCAGTACGCATGAGGAAAGAAGACGCAAAGCGCTTTGTACGAACAAATGGAATATCTACCAAGTAAGGGTGGAACCCGGCCGTGCGTCTAGAATTTCGATGGTCTGTTCACATATTCTTCAGTAAAAGCTCTGTTCACATATTCTTCAGTAATGAGGAGCGATGCATCAATCCTACTAGGTATCTATAGTAACAAATAACATTATTAAAACCTATTTATCACTAGGTAAAATCTACAATAGCTGATAGCCAAAGAGAATATACCTAGACACGCTTAGCAGCATAACTTTGGTATATTTGTTATTCGTAGCAACGTTTTGTTCTTCTATTTTCTACTATTTATTATAAATTCTACTGTTCTTATTATCTATACTTTTGTAAGCACACTAAATAGTTAATAGTTATATTCTATATTATATAGCTTTGCTACATGGTCCTTCAAACCGGATATAAGCCTGATGGTAAAATGAGCGTGATTTTCGCGTATTCACAATGCAATAGCGTAGATGCAATTTTTAAAAGGTGCTGAATTTGGTTTTCTAAATAGCATAATTATGTGTTGAGAATATGAACAGATTTTTTTAAATACTGTTTTGACTACATTACAATCTACAACGTTTGACAGTTTTTCTACGCGTGGACGGACTGGCCATAAACAAGTATAACTAGGTATAGGTACATAATACACAATATACGGAACTCTAAAAATAACTTGAGTTATCGAACTTGAAGGCTTCGTCACACACGCGCATCCCAATTCCGCTCTCATCGCGGCCCGCTGACACGCCGCGCTCTCAAAACGCGTGTGTCAAAAACTCGTAAGATTATTTGCATCTAGGGTTAAGGCTCAATTTTACTAAACTTGTATTCGAAGAATAACGCTTAGTTATAGTCAAAGGCAAAATAAGGTGTATATAAAAGTGCTCAAAAATATTATGTCCCAATGCACTTTAATTCTGTGTAATAAGAACGTCGTAACGTATTCTTAAGATGATTCTTTCGATACATATTTTTGCTCCTGACTGTACTCACAGATACTAGTGTCAAATTACTATAGAGTTTTGTCATTATTATCAGAGAGTAGACGTTATTCTTTAGTTCGCCGACGGATCTCATTTCCGATTCGATCACGCAGAGAAAAACTCCCGAGCATAGCCCTCTTCATAGCTCGTTGAGCGACTCTGAGTCTAGAGATGAGGCCGATGGTGAAGGACCACGTTTCGGCGCCGTAAGTCACCACTGGTAACACACATTGATTGTAGACTTTCGTCTTAAGGCACTGAGGTATGTCGGATGAAAAGACATCGCGTAGTTTCCCGAACGCTGCCCAACCGAGTTGGATATTGGATTCGGCGGTTGACCTGTCCACCCACAAGATGGACAGCTGACCTTATGAAGGTCGCCGAGACACGGCTGGTACAGGTCGCATCTAACCGGTACATGTGGAGGTCCAGAGGGGAGGCCTAAGTTCAGCAGTGGACGTGTTATAGCTGAGATGATGATGATGATGATGAAACGTTATTCTTTGAATAAAAGTTAGGTCAAATTGAGCCTTAAAAAACAGATTGTGCCATGTGTAAAGCGCGGCTAGGTTTTTCACTGTTGGTTTAAAAATAAAATGATTGATATTCTTGGTGCATTTTATTCAACAAAATTAAGTGGAAACAATAAATAAACATTTGGTGATGAGATAAAAGTAAAGGCAACCTGCAGTTAACAATCGATCGATCGAAGTTGAATGAAGCTTTAGTAAATTAATTACGACAATAATCGTGCAAAATGTAAAGTTTAGTAAGTTACGGAGAAATCGCGAAGCTGCTACATATTCGTAAATCGTAAGTGATAACATCACATGGTACGTACGTATTTAGTAAGGCCATATATGGTGGGCCCTGCAACACTGACAAAAAATAAAGAGTAGATTTTTTTGCCGAAATATAGGTCGTAAAATACGTGTATGTGTTGCCGCCTAGAATCTAGAATGCAATTAATGAATAGTATCTTACAAAATATAAGTTCCATAAATTCCAAACAAAGTTTGTTTTACAAATTGGAAAAGAATATTAAGAAACGAGACACAAGATTTGTCTGTAGATCATTGGATCAATGATTTATTGTTTAATTTTATTACTCCAATTGTAGGGCCCACTCTATAAAACCAAGTCTTTACCTACGTACCAGATTATTTGAGATTATTCTCCAATACGAATGTCTAAAGGCATCTACAGGGTGCTCGTGAGCATTCAGAAAGATTTAAATGCTAGATTTCTGACCATATTTAGAGTCTTTAATGTTATATAAAATTTCCTGGATTCGGCTTGGTTTCAGAGATAATCAACCTTTTTTCGAAATAAGTTTTTCGACGTAACTCGTCATTTAACTTCTTTTTGATTTGATGCTACCACAATGTGTTCTAATATTACCACACCTTTTCCCTGACAATCAAAAAAATACGAATAGACTTGACGAAATAACCTGTACCTAAAAAAAACAATTGAAATAAATAATTTAAACAAATTGTTGTTATGATAATTAGTACCGGAAATGTTAAAAAGTATTCAAAAAGCATTAAAAAAAAGAAAAAAAAATTTTTTTTCGTGGAATTGACATTAGGTCCCATAATATTTTTTGTTTATTTTAATGTCTAGAATGCATAGTTAAAATCTCTCGCAATGCTCGCGAGCACCGTGTAAAGGCATTACATACAATACAATAAAGTTATTATTATTAATACAGCCAATTTGTATAATAATGCTACTTAAGTTTTTTTTTTAATTACCGAGATCATGATTGCATATCGGCATTCTATAGATACTTGAATTTTCTCGACTCGTGTACTATCATCATTTGACGAATAGTAAACCTAATTACAGAGACATATGGTCCACCTTAAGAGTGTTAGTTTTAGTAACTCTCGATAATTTATTAAATTTACAAAGTTTTTGACGTTTATTGTTCCTATACAAGATGCCAAAATATAACTATATTACCGTTGCCAGTGAGGTTTTGGAACTCAAAGTAGACCCCTAAAGGATGTTTTTAGAAAATCAATAATGTTTTCAGAAGTACAGTACAGTAAAATAGTGTAGTTGTAGTAAGTAATAGTACCTAGTAGCAGTAGCGCCTACCCCAATTTTAAATGATTTCAAAATGTTATGTTATGAGATATTCTGAGTCCCAAAACCTCACAGGAAACGGGAATACCTACACTTATTTTTTGGTCACCTTGTATACTAGTGCCGACTTAATTTAAATTTGTCTTAGATGTTACATGAAACCTTATTCAATAAAAATAGCTCCATTAAATAATGATATGCGTGTGTTATAATTAATTGCACATTACAAACATGATCAACAAGGGAATTTTAGCACCTTTTTAAGTACTTATTTCACAAATATCACAACCAGGCTTAAGATACATATAATACTGACAGTTAGATCTACGGTTAATATTCGGTTATGAGTATTAAAGTTGTGATAGTAGCTAATATTCATACATATAAAAAGGTCGATATATTTATTTTCAACTATTGATAGCTCATATTCGATTGCAATTTATTTTTACATAGTTAAAATTAAAACAAGATACTTTCATGAAAACTAAATTTAACGTCATAATTTTTGTGCTACGTATTTAAATTGTGTATAACGACTTTGCAAAAAGGCATAATATTCAAAATTTCCAAGAGTGATCAACGATACGCGCCTATTTTTTTTATATGGCGCCTTTTTTCTGCCAAAGGTTGTTCGACAGCGTACACTATAATTGGTATGACTAACTTTCGTAACACAATTGACGTGATCGTCATTTTGTTGGTTTTGATCAAGGCCGTAACTATGTACAATTAACCATTAATTAACCTTTTGACCGCCGTAGTCTGACAAGTGAGACAATCAACATCCAGCTCATCATGCCGGTGTCTGGATCAAAATTCTTTTCGTTGTCTTGTTTCAACCACTCTGTCACGCTTCTAATTGCTGTCTCGACTCAGTTTATGAAAAAAATCCGGTGCACTGCTATTTCTTTTTCACGCTAGATTTTAATCTATACACCAAAAATTAGAAATAAAACATCATCTCATACAAAAATCACAACTGTGTCACGTTTTTTAGGGACACAAAATAAGACAACGAAAAGAATTTTGACCCGTCTGATAAAAAAGGTCTGACTTGGTTGTCATAATGTAAAAAATGTCCTAGTCAGATTATGATCTGTTTTGTGTGGTAAAATTTTGTATTAGTGGCGACGCTCGATGAAAAATTCACGGTGGTCAAAAGGTTAATATAAATCTTTTGAACGCCATACTTTTTTATAATAATGCACAAGCCACTGAATTACACAAAGTAGAAAATGGTGCATACTGTAAAACAGCATGAATGTTACTTACACAGCGTATGTCCCGAGCTATCAAACTTTTTTATTATGCGCCCCCTAAACATAAAACGCCGCCTCCAAAGAATGATAGATTATGCTATGCGTTAGGAGTTAACTTGTGCGGGACAAGTGTAGATACTTGACAATAAGTGGGCTACACCCCCTTTTGAAGAACTCCACGTTCCCATTTCGGAAACCACTGGTTTATGCTATTACACGGTGAATTGAGCCTATACTGGTGTTAGGCTGTCTCTTAAGACGGCGTTTTAGGCGACCCTTTTTCAAAAGATGCCTTAAATAGGCGTTCAAAAGATTCGATTTGACATTATGCGCAAAAAAGGCCTGTTATTTTAAATATTCTAAAATTTAACACAAGGATATTGTGTTAAATTTCAGAATATTTAATAATATTTAATACTTTCAGAATGTTGATTAAATATAACACTTATATTATGTTCCTCTAGAGACAATAGGAATAGGATCTGTGAGTACCGCAGGCCTAGCCAAGATGGCATTCTGCAATCGTATACGATAAGCGATAAGTCACGTGACCAAAATAGTGTATGAGAATGGTCACGTGACTTTTCGTTCTTATCTGTCATTCGCATACATTTATGACTTATCGCTTAACGTATACGATTAAGAATGACATCTTGGATAGGCATGCAGTTGCAATACATCTATAAAGTAACTGCCTTTGGATGTTTCGTTAATAACTTACAACTAGGTTATAAATCTGTAAAATATCAATAGCAAAAGCTAACACATTTGTATAGTTTAAAAAAGCGGTTATAAAAACAGTCTTCAGATATATCAGTGCTTATATGTTAGACTAGTGCGCTTTAGAATTGTGGTCCACTGCAATGTAGTCACAGTTAAAAATAATAAGTTCAAATATACATTTTAAGAAGCAGCGAGACAAACTTAATTATTAGTAATATCATAAAAAAGAATAAAGTACCATAGGTACATCAATACAATTCATAATAGACTTCAATTATTTTTAACCATGACTGAACAAATTACAAGTATAGGTACCTACTAAAATATGTAAAAATGCATAATAACAAGGTATAGTTCACAATATACAAAATAGGTAGTAAATATCTAAAAATAAAAATAAAAATATTATTACGATCAATACTTAAAATTAACAAACATTATTTATTTAGCTTATACAATATTGCTTAATATTTTAATTAATCTAATGTTCAATATGTCAATGTTATTTAAACTGTCATAAACAAATTATTATTAGTAAATTATTACGTAATTCTGAAAAAAAAAAAAATGCAATAGGCAGTGTGGTAGCTAGTGTACCTAGTTGAGTGATAAAACCCGATAAGTAAAGATAGTTTTTCATTGAAATAACAACCTCACGTAAGTGTCATATGGTTCATATTTCAATAACAGATTTGCACGACTTGTCAGGTTTAACAATCATCCATATTTGAAATTAATTAATATCTAGTGCGAGATTCATATTAGCAAATTATGCATTAAAACTCAAGACAATAAATAGCAAAACGTAACTGTAATATAATAAGCTATTGCGTGTTATTTTCGTCGAGATTTTTTGAAAATTATAAATTGCCAGCCTTGTGTCGATCATCGACCTCGCTTCACTCGCGTGTCACTCTCAGCGGGCGAATTCGTTTTTCACAAACTTTTAAATTATATCATACACCAATAAATTATTCAATTAAAATATATTATACAGGTACCTACATTTTATTTCCGTAGCTCGCGCAGCTTGATAAAAAACCTTGTCATGTAAAAACAGTATTCTTCATTATTATCATATTTTTTGAATAAGTACAGTAAACTAACGAAATAAATTAATTGTTACATTGCAACAAATAATGATGTAACGTATGTCAGATGATGTCCGTTTGATAATCTGTCAACGATGTCAGATATTGCATTAAATTGACAGCTGTATATGAAAACTGACATTTAGATCATCATTCAGATCACATTCACATATTTTAAATAAGCGTGCTGGTACAAAAAGTACAAAAAATAGATGACTTGCTTTCTTTAGAAAATTCAAACATAAAAAGGAACCACTGTCATTAGCAAGGAGCGGAATTCTTCATAGCAAAAACTGATCGAGGTGTTTTATCGACTATCGACATATAATTGATATTTGACGGTTCGTCGCTAACTTTTATTTATCGTATTCAGGCTTTTAGGCATACATATTATACAGTGGCGGCAGATTATTAGGGATATAATTATTTTGTTCCATAGCATTGTAATTTACATTATTTTAATAAGGGATAAAGTATGAAAAGTTAGTCAAAAATGGAATGCACATTTTTTATATGGTTTAGAGTTAGTTAAACAATTATTATACAACGTATTACTCAAAACATAATTGATGAACAGTACTTAAAAAAAAATCCAACATTAGTATTATGTCCCTAATAATTTATCTGGTCGCCACTGCACTCGTATATATCTAAAAGCCTAATTACATTATTTTAACGATGTTTCATTGAGTATAATTTTGTTTATCGATAGTCGATAAAACACTTCGTTCAATCCCTCTGACAGTTTGATTTTTGCTATTTCAACTCCTTGGTCATTAGTTTTTAAAATACGGTGATGAAGTAAGAACGCTCGGAAACATTCGTTCGTTTGATGTGCTCGCTCCAGTTCCTCCATAGGCACAGTTTTGAAGTGGTGGCGAGGTTACTTTGTCTTTGCAGTTAATTCTATAAACAAAAAATAAAAAATGTGGAATACCGATTTGCGCAACCTTACTTAGTTTTAGAAAGGTGTGTGATAGATATAAATATATCATGTAAAGAGACAGGTAGGATGTTCTGGGTCAAAATTATTTTCATTGTCTTATTTTGTGTCCCTAAAAAACGTGACGCAGTGGTGATTTTTGTATGAGATGATGTTTTGTTTTCAATTTCTGATGAATGGATTAAAATCTAGCGTGAAAAATAAATACAGGTGCACTGATTTTTTTTATATACTGAGTCGAAACAGCTACTAAAAGCGTGACAGAGTGGTATGAAACAAGACAACGAAAAGAATTTTACCCTTCTATACTCATTTCGCGATAGCTATTAAGTTTTTAACTAATAAATCTGAAAACGCCGGTCTCTCCCGTTTTCCTAATGACGCATAACTGAGAAATGGGTAAGTAACCTGATACATATGGGTGAATTAACAAGACAACAACAAAAGGGCAATAACAGGCAAAAAAAGTTGATTCACCCATATAATAAACGGAAAAGTCAATAAGCGCGATATTTCGGAGAGCCTAGGTCTCCATTATCAGGCACTGAGCCCGTGTTAACCCGCTGCGCGCGGCACGTACTGATGCTCGCCGCGCAGCTCGCTGGGCCCGTTCAGGTAATACGGGTACTGAATATTTATAAGGACAGACCTTAAGTGGTGGCGACGGTTTCTCGCATCTCCCGGCCTTTAGTCTCGATGGGCAGCAGGAGACAGGCGATATAATCCCTTCGATTGCTATTGACGTTTCTTAATAATAAATTGGCGCTATATTTACTAAACCTCATATCTAAACACTCGCTAGATGGGGAAAACACCCGTATTCACAGGGATAGAAAGGTGATAGTGTCATGGACAGACCTTAAGTGGTAGCGACGGTTTCTCGCATCTCCCGGCCTTTAGTCTCGATGGGCAGCAGCAGAAGTATATTCCCTTCGACCGCTATTAACTTTTCTTTATAATAAATTGGCGCTATTTTTATTAAACCTCATATCTGCAACTCTCGCTTGATGGGGAAAACACCCGTATTCATACTGAAATAAAGGTGATATTGTCATGGACAGACCTTAAGTGGTAGCGACGGTTTCTCGCATCTCCCGGCCTTTAGTCTCGATGGGCAGCAGCAAGCAGGTGACTATTCTCCCTTCGCGATATCTATCGAGTTTTTAAATAATAAATCGCCACCATACTTACACAACCTAATATATGCAACTCTCGCTTGATGGAGAAAACACCCGTATTCATAATGAAAGAAAGGTGATATTGTCAGGAACATACCTTAAGTGGTGGCGACGGTTTCCCACATCTCCCGGCCTTTTAGTCTCGATGGGCAGCAGCAAGCAGGCGAATTATACTCCCTTCGCGATATCTATTGAGTTTTTAACTAATAAATCGCCACCATACTTACTCAACCTCATATCTGCAACTCTCGCTTGATGGAGAAAACGCCCGTATTCACAGGGATAGAAAGGTGATATTGTCATGGACAGACCTTAAGTGGTAGCGACGGTTTCTCGCATTCTCGCATCGACGGCCTTTAGTCTTGATGGGCAGCAGCAAGCCGGTGAGTTATACTCCCTTTGCGATATATATTGAGTTTTAAACTAATAAATCACCTCATATTTACCTCGTATCGCAATATTCGCTTGATAGCTATTGAGTCATAATTAATAAATGTGAAAACGCCCGTTCATCCTGTTTTCCTAATGACACAGACCTGATAAATATAATAAACGGAAACATGTCGTGCATAGTGAGTATAAACACTCGTCAGCATAACCGATTATCATGTTTATAGGATGCGTCGATGTGTCCCGGAAACTTATCCAAAACTGTATGTATATTTCCAAATTGCAACTTTCCCTACAGTAACATTGGGAATTTAGTGAGAACGGCCCATCTCTAATCCCGATAGTACTCAATACTCAATCTTTATTGCACTTATAATGTGGTTTACAAGGTGTTACACAGTAAGTTACAGAGACACTATAACCCTGTTGGGCACGGTATTTTTTTTGTCGAGAGATGAGACTTATAATTAAAGTAAATGGTATTCCTGATATCTACGGCACAATTTAACTGGCTACTAATTCAATATTGGAACTATGTTATTACATGATTTTTTTTGTTGTTTGTTGTGGTTTAAATTCGACACAGACCTTAAGTGGTGGCGACGGTTTCTCGCATCTCCCGGCCTTTAGTCTCGATGGGCAGCAGGAGACAGGCGACGGCGGCCAGCACGGCGGCGGCTGCGTACACGCCCGTCGCTATTGCTATCGAGTTCTTTAGTAGCACCTGCGAAATGTAGTGAAGAGTGGGTAAAAATTACCGTCACATCATCAGTCTATATCAATTCACTGCTGGTGCATTCCACGAAAGACTACTTTGTAGGGAACGTAACGGCTATGCAGCTACCTTAAATTTTTATATGAGGGTGAATCAACTTTTTTCTGTTTGTTATTACCATGGTTACGGTCGCCTGTCACGCTGGTTTTGTGCATAATTATGACACTCAAACTATGCAAACATGCATTTTTCTGGTGTTAATAAATCCTTCCCTTGATGGGCCACCTACTAACATGGATTATATGCATGTTTGCATAAATTAAGTAGCTTAATTTTGCATAAAACCAGCGTGACTCAGGCAACCGTAACCATGGCAATAACAGACAGAAAAAAGTTGATCCACGATCCAAAAGTGCGAGAATTCCCAGTTATAAAATTAAGATACAACAAAAATTGTATTCGTAACTTTCTTACGATGGACGCGGAGAAGGGCGTCACGTACACGACATTATCGTGGAATGCACGTGCACAAAAGCCTCTCCTTAGCTTATGCGTATGGGCGCATTAGGAGGTAATAAAATAAATAAATATTTTTGGACAACTTTACACAAATCGACATAGTCCCACGGTAAGCTCAATTAAGGCTTGTGATGTGGGTACCAGGCGACGATATATACATATAATAGATATACCGGGTGGCCCATTCAAATCGGTCAGTATGGGAAAGTCTGAAACTATAAGACATACGAAGATTTGTTCTTAGGAACCATGTCATTGATTTTGATAATAAGGAAAACTGCGTTGATAGATATAAGAGAAAAAAAAATTTTTTCTTAAGATTTACACAATAAACACCTAGTAAAATAAATTTAAGTATGTGAAAACAATGAATTCCATTCATTTTAGACATCCTGTTTCTTAGAGACATTTACTGCTTAAGACCTACACAAACGATATCTGAATAGACATAGTGTATGTTTATTTTTTCAAAACAACCGTATTTTTCAAATGTATGAATGCAGTTTTTCTTTTTATCAAATTCGGTGACATGGTTCCTAAGAACAAATCTTCGTATGTCTTATAGTTTCAGTCTTTCCCATACTGACCGATTTGAATGGGCCACCCTGTATACATATAGATACTTATACATAGACAGCCATGACCAAGGAACAAATATATGTGATAAATAAATACACAAATAATGCCCTCGCCGGGATTCGAACCCGGAACCTCCAGCTTCGTAGGCAGGGTCACTACCAACTAGGGCTAGGTAAATGTCCATAATTGCCACCCTGGACAACCGTGGCCCTATCTATCCGTTTTTGTGTAGATGTAGAATCGGTTAGCGATAGCCCCTAGTAATTAAATTAGGTTACCTGAGCGACGTAGGGCGTGATCATAGCGCCGAGCCGGGCCACGCCGCTGCAGGCGCCCACTGCCGTGGACCTTAGCGCTGTAGGGTACACCTGGAAGTAAATTCATTCATTTCACATCATCAGCCTGTGATAGTCTACTGCTGGACGTAGGCCTCTCCTATTAACTATGCGTATAGACTAGGGTGCTTCTTATTTTTGCAACTTCGGAGGATGTTCGAACCAATAAAGGAGCTCTTTGCTATCCCGATTACAACTTTCTATGGGGCACCCTCTCATTTTGTTATTTGTTAAGTAAACCATATTTGTTTTTTTTTGTTATTTGTTAAGTAAACCATATTTGTTTTTTTTTTCAATTATTATAAACAAAAATTAGGGGTCGCTACCGAAGTATGAAGTTCAAAAAAGGCAAAATGATTAGTCGTTTTTTTATTACTTCGGTAGCGACCCCAAATTTTGTTTATTATAATTGGAAAAAGAAACAAATATGGTTTACTTATCAAATAACAAAATAAGTGGGTGCCCCATAGAAAATTGCAATCGGGAGAGCAAAGAGCTCCTTTATTGGTTCGAGCAAAATTGCAAAAATAAGGACCACCCTAGTATAGACGCATTAGGAGGTAAATGCCCATAATCACCACGCTGGGCAAGCGGATTGGCGATCGCAGTAATGTGTCCACTATGATGACGCTGCTGCCCATCATCAATCTTTTATCAAATAATGGTCAGTGACACTTCAATCCCTTAGTCGACTCTTAAGTCAGGAGCAGTTAGGGTGGTGACAAATGTATTCTTACTGCCGTCACCACATGGCAAATTCATTCGTTTATTCACTGCTAATTCGTACAAGCTTTATAGTAATTTCTCAAAAACCTTGTACAATAATATATTACTGCAGACACCGGGACCAATCTTACCAGGCGTAGGCATATTCGGCCGAACGTAGCGAAGCCGAATAGAGATACAAAGTTTTCCAGACGATGAAAGTATAGTGATTTTGAACGTATTGTGAAATGAAAACACAAATCAAATTTTTTATTAACTAAACATATTGATTTGTACTATTTATTTTTCCCCAGTAGTCACACTACTCGGTGCTAAGACCGAGTGGCCGAGGGGTTCAGGCATCAACCGCGACAGCTGAGCACGTGGGTTCGATCCCCACCTCGGAGGTTAGGTGATCTTGGTCGTTTTTCTTTGGTATAGGTATGACATCTAATATTATAATTTATAGTGATTTTCTCAAACTTGCAATAAAATAAAAAAATCGGAAGTCGATTCCACAGTACAGTACTTATCAGATATATCGTAGCGTTCGGAGCGTTAAAAAATATCAAAATCGCCTTTATTGCCATAACAATAGAGGCGTGTTCTGACTTTTTGAGCGCTCCGAGTCCAGACGCTACAATATATCTGATGGCGACTGTACACAAACAAATTAGTCAAAGAACTTAATGTATCTACAACATTAAAAAGAATCACTGCGTGCACAAGCCATTCACAATATAGGAATTTGCCCAAACCTACGAACAAATAAAACATGGAAGCCGCACGCCATACTAAATTGCCTTTCAAAAACGGGCCAGAATTTTAGTTGACATCTGTCACCCCCTCTTCAATGCATCACGGTAATGAATTTCAATCATCATCATCATCATCATCAGCCTATGAGAGTCCACTGCTGGACGTAGGCCTCTCCTATTAACTATGCGTATTAACGCATTAGGAGGTAAATGCCCATAATCGCCACGCTGGGCAAGCGGATTGGCGATCGCAGTAATGTGTCCACTATGATAACGCTGCTGCCCATCATCATTTTTTTATCAAATAATGGTCAGTGACACTTCAATCCCTTAGTCGACTTTTACGACACCCGCAGGAGGAGTTGGGATGGTGACAAATGTATTCTTACTGCCGTCACCACACGGCCAATGAATTTCAATATCAACCTATAAAAACTTAAGCCGCCATTTAAAAATAGTTGTGATTGGTTCATCAAAGTATTGATTGGCTATATTCTATAAACGTTTGTCAAAGATGTTGTGCCGAAATATGCGCGATGTTACGAAAAGCGCTATGTCCTGCCCATCTTGGCACAATTGAACAATTGATTTTGGGGGCATTTTTGAGCTGGCGTTAGACGTCCATGTTATACAGGATGTAAGTCTAATACGGGCGAAGCTCTTAACAGGTGTTAGTTTACGACATAATAAGTACATTCAAATAACTTTTACTTAAAATTAGAGCAACAAAATTTTCCATACAAAATAATTCGGCGCGCAATGTAGAGTAATACGCGAGTTAAACACTCGTTGACAGCTAATTTCAAAAGCAGATGACATAACTGACATGTCAACAATAACAAGTGTTAGTACTTACATTGCTGCTCCGATAATCTTAAAAAAATTCTGTGGGGTCATAATTAAGAGTAACTTTAAAAATACCTTGTAATCCATGATTACACTAATGAATCCCATGCCTGGTTTAATTGATCGCCCGTATTAGATTTACACACTGTATATGGTCGCAAGCCCAAACGAAGAGAGAGAACGGTAAAAAATTGCGCTTCTGAACGACTTTTGGGCCATTATTTTATTTCGGGACCATAAATCTATTGTACTATTCTAGTATGTGTAAACCTAATAATATTTTACCTCCGGAGTATAAACATACGCAGCCTGGAACAACCCTGCGATGATTCCGCGCGCCAGGAATAGAATACAAGTCAGGAACACGCGGCTAGAGAACAGAAAAGTTAAAACCATTGATCTAATCATTTATTCGTGTAATAAAATTATGATGAATTCATTCTCCAGCAGTTTATTTATCTCTGTTTAACCCAATGGTTGACTGGTAGAGAATATTTTTTTGCATTACGTCCGCCATTTGTACATTTTTCTTAATTTATGCAAATGAAATGAAATAACATTTATTTATGACAAGCACGATGGACATATACACATTTATAAATAAGTACACAACAACAGCTTGCCACAAAAGGGTCACAATTATGCCACAAATGTATTATGAATTTATGATTATTATGAAAGCAAAATAATTTGTGTCGCAAAAACTTACATGACTGTGTTTATAAGCAAGAGGGCGGAAATTTATTGTCGTTGCGTGTTTTTAACTAAGTAAGAAATTATTTTAATTCATACCATAACGATTTTACAATTACTGAACTTAATGTACTTTTCAAGCTAAAAGTATATTATATAATTATTAAATATTTTATCATGCACGATTTTGCGAAAAATGCGTAATGTATGATGTACCGAAATTTTGATTAGTAGTAAAAATTTCGCCATACTTTTATTCTATTTTTCTCGTGTTTGCGACGCCATTAGACATGCACATTTTGGGTTGCATTTATGGGTTAATAAAACACTTCTGAAGTAACTTGTTTGCATAAAAAAAAACTTTATTAACTTACGGCTTATTTCACAATCCCCCAATAAAGATATCCGTCAGATAAAAGTATCACTATAATTGTCCCCATGCATAAAAAAGAAAAGAACAGCTACCATTATTTATCGGTTAAACATATTGTTTGGGGATAGCAAAACAGAACCTTTACCCATATTCACAAACTGCTAACTTTGCAAGCTAGGTATTCCCACAATGTCGTAACAGATGTGCTTACCATAGAAAAAATCAACTGCGAAAGACTCTGGTTGTCACGGGATTCGAACCCGCTTCCTCTGGATATGCCGCATTGTAAAAAAGTAACACCAACATCAATTTGTTTCATTATAAAATAAATTGATGTTTTCTAATCATGAAGCTAGGTATTGTTTGTCCGTTTCAGTCTTATCAATATGTCCACAAGAGTGATAGGGTCAAACAATATTTAGCGGCTTGTTAAGTTGAGGCGTTTATGAATAAAGGGTGAGCCTCTGACAATAACTGAACAGTACTTACTTTTGGTTATAGATCAGCATACAGACGCAAACGGAGAATATGATGAACTGCGAAGCCATTGTTTTCTTTCGGCCAAACTTTTCGATGATGAATATGGTTGCGAAGATGCCTGAAACATGTAGAAATTGAAATATACGAATAGAAAACTCGGCTACTGTAAAGTTATCTAAATACCCGCCAAGCTTGATCTCGAATAGCTCAGTTGACATCTGGACTTATCATATAACTCTCGTCTCTCTCTCGACTCGTCAATAACTTATTTCTTATTCGTGGTTTCCAATAAAAGCATATTGCAAGATTGTTTACATTAAATTAAATACCTATAGTTGTCGATTTCTAAGAACGAACATTTGACAGTTTAGAAACGACCCTTATATATATGACGTTAAGGCTATCGAAAAAATGGTGAGTCTTACCTTCATGTTAATAAGGATTAATCTTTAAAAGTTCATTCTTAGGTACGAGTTACGCGATAGAAAGAGAGAGCACTTCTACGTGGCACTTAGCGTTGGCATTAAGCGTTGCGCGGTGGGAATTTTAACTTAATAGTATATTAAACGGGTTTTTGGAGATGGTTTTCTGTACTTGTACTAATACAGTCGTGGCCAGATAATTAGGAACAAGATTTTTTTCCCCATACAACTGCCTACAAACAGGGCTTTGCAAATTTGATAATAATTTAAGAAATAATTGACCATTTTTGTTTATTAATATCAGAACTTATCTATGATTAAATAAGGTATACTGGAACGTATTGAAAAGTTCCATAAAATACCTATCTGGAAAAATATGGATGACCCCATAAACACTTCAACCTAATTAAGAACAAAATGTATGAAATCGTTCCTAATTAAGTCGAAGTGTCTATGGCGTCATCCATATTTTTCAAGTTAGGTATTTTTTTGAACTTTGCAATACGTCCCAGTATACCTTATTTAATCATGGATAAGTTCTGATATTAATAAAGAAAAATGGTCAGATATTTTTAAAATTATTATCAAATTTGCAAAGCCCTGTTTGCAGGCAATTGTATGAGAAAAAAAATCTTGTTCCTAATTATCTGGCCATGACTGTATGTATTCTGTGCTCAGGTTTAGTAAAATGAAATACCTGGGAACTCAGCTAAAGTAGTCCACAACAGATCCATATAGTCGGTAGTCTGTAAAGGCCGGCAGTCGGCGGCGCACGCCTCCAAAGAGCCGCCGGGTTCTGTTTCGAAGAGTTCAGTCGTCATCAGCACTAGACCGTAGTAGCAGAAAGCACAAGACATCCTGAAGAAATATTACGGATTAAAAACTTTCATACATTGAATTTAAACTTTCGCGAGACATAATAACCTCGACAAGAAAACTCGGCAGGCAATAAAGTTGATTTTAGTTAGTTCGATTTTTTTACAAGACAAAATAAATGCAACTATGTTCTAATTTAATTTGTTCGATGTTAATAATTAGGTAGGTTCTGATAATGAAGGTTCTCTCTGACACATGTCGCGCGTAGTGACTAAATATATGTGAGGGTAACCGTTTAATTATATTTAATTTATAATTTTCATACATCATCATAATTAGCCTATGTCATGTATACACGGTGCCTCGCGAGGAAACCACATAATTTTAACTATGCATTCTAGACATCAAAATAAACAAAAAATATTATGAGACCAAATGTGAAATTCCACAAAAAAAATTTTTTTTTCGATTTTTTTTTAGACTTTTTGAATACTTTTTAACATTTCCAATACTTTTTATCAAAACAACAATTTGTTAAAACTAATTTTTTAAATGTTTTTTTTTAGGGACAGGTTTTTTCGTCAAGTCTATTCTTATTTTTTGATTGTCAGGCAAAAGCTGTGGTAATATTAGAACACATTGTGGCAGCATTGTAATCAAAAAGAAGTTTTATGACGAGTTACGTCGAAAAACTTTTTCCGAAAAAAGGTTAATTATCTTTGGAACCGCGCCGAATCCAGGAAATTTTATATAACATTAAATACTCTAAATATGCTCAGAAATTCAGCATTAAAATTATGTGGGTTCCTCGCGAGGCACCGTGTATATGTACACAATTCGTCCCAACAACATCGGTCGTCCGTTGTCTAATATATTATAAAACTCACTACATCTACTCATAATACATACCATAGCTATATTTAATACAAATACAAATAATCTACGACTAAATAATATAATACTAGTCGTTTTCAAATTAGGATTGAGATGTTTTAGACGACACCCACTAAGTTATCAGTGTTATCACACACCAGTCCTCCCAACAACATCGGTCATCCGTTGTCTATCATATTATAACACTTACTACTTCTACTACCTTAATAGATAGTTAACATATAAACCAAAGCAGTAGACTAGTCGTTCTGAGGTGAGGAATGAGAAGATGTTTTAGACGACCACGCTGCCCAATGCCAACAGAGTCGTCACACACTAGTCGTCCCAACAACATGGGTCGTCCGTTGTCTACATATTATAACACTTACTACTTCTACTAGCATAATAGATAGTTACCATATAAACCACAGCAGTAGACTAGTCGTTCTGAGATGAGGAATGAGAAGATGTTTTAGACGACCGCGCTGCCCAATGCCAACGGAGTCGTCACACACTAGTCGTCCCAACAACATGGGCCGTCCGTTGTCTGCCGCTATCTAGAATTTGATAAGTATCTAAATTAGGCAGTCATTCATATAAACTTGACGACGAACCATGAACAAATGAGACATGGAAATCGCGCGCCATACCAAAACATCTTTTTCATCACACTTGCTCTCTATGCGCGCCATTGCTTGCATGCGTAGCGGGAGTAATAGAAAAGTGAAATTCCCTAGGGAGTAATAGAAATGTCAGTACCATACAATAATATTTTGTCTTAAAACTTATTGTTTTGTCCGCAAGTGTGATGAAAAACATTGTATGCATCACGGTCGGTAAGCGGAATACTAACTCGAGTCATTAAAAGCCAACACTTCCGTTAGTAATTCCGTACTTACCTCCCTCGATGCACAATGTACTATTAAAAGCGGTCCAGAAATTTCGTTCAACAAGTGAAACCCAACCTTTAATTCATCATACCTATGATTTTCTATACTAACCTATATAACCGCTATAGTCGACATTTATAGTGTTGATTGGCAATATTATTCATTAGTTAAAAATGTTCCCCGGTCTTAGGTTATTATGCACAATCATTTTTGACGGCATTTTTAAGCTCGTGTTTACACTCGTACTTGATCACAGTTGACGAAATATTAACTGAAACTGACAATAATAATAATATCACCTGTTCTAAAGTGGAGAGTGCTTTATCAGGTTGCCCGCTGGCTACGTGGAACCTCGCCGATTCGGGCAGCCACTGAAACAAAGAAAATCATCTAGGTTTCCTCAAACTTTTATCTTTCTATGACACAGTTGACACTTATTTAAGAAGAAAATTTTTATTTTTTGTTCATTCTTGTCTCTTGGCTTGGGTTTTTAAAATATAGATATTTACTGGGAAAGTCTGAAAACAATATTATATCGATTTAAATCCATTTCACGATTATCACTCATATTTTAACGAAAAACGGGACTTAATCGCGTAAAGTTACGAAGAATAACGCTTACTCTCAGTAACTAGTGTCAAATTGCTACTGAGTTTTAAGTAGAAAAACAAACAGCCATATACAAAAAATACATACACGAATTAATTACACTTTGTAACAATACAAGATATTAAGTTGTGAAATAGTCAAGCTTAACATACAAAGCAAAGCTACTAAATTAGTGAACTAATCTAGTGAACGAAAATTGTTGGTTAGCTACCTAAAATGCTAATTTCCGAATCTTCATTTTAAACATTTGTAAACTATTAGCGAAGATGTCAATATCATTGAGCGAATTATTATACACCTTACACGAGCGCCTCAAAAACGAATTTTGAGCATAATTTGTGCAACAAATAGAAATATGAAAAGTAGGTTCAGAACGTGAGTGAAAACGAGAGGCTTTGAAGGATACTTTCTCTAATAGCACACTCGCATTTGACATTACTATCCGAGAGTAAGCGTATTTTAGTCCCGTTTGCCGTTTTCATATGGTTCACCCTGTACTGTCAAATTGCTATGGACTTTAGACATTACTATCCCGGATAGTAATGTCTAACTGACTGTCCCACAAAGAAGTCTTACCGGACATATGAGAGCGAATATCAGCAGTGGTATAGTGGAGAGCGCCAGAAGCCAGTGGAAGCCCAGGGTCGGCATCACCACCAGCGCGAGTGCCACCTCCAGGCAAGCACCGAGAGCCCAGAAACACTGCAATAAAATTATTGTATTGTATTTTAGGGTAGTAAGACAAGTGTTAACTTGAGATTTGGGTATTTCTCATATAGATTTGAGTCGTCACAGCCATGCACGTACAGAAAGTTAACATCATCATCATCAGCCTATGTTAGTCCACTGCTGGACGTAGGCCTCTCCTATTAACTATGCGTATAGACGCATTAGGAGGTAAATGCCCATAATCGCCACGCGGATTGGCGATCGCAGTAATATGTCCACTATGATGACGCTGCTGCCCATCATCAATCTTGTAAAATGGTCAGTGACACTTCAATCCCTTAGTCGACTCTTACGACACCCGCAGGAGGAGTTGGGGTGGTGACAAATATATTCTTACTGCCGTCACCACACGGCAAGAAAGTTAACGTTACCTACTAAATGTCACCTTTTTATATTTTCAGATACGAACAGAAAACTCGACACCGGGGCTACTTTACAAAATAAGTATCAAAATGTTCTTACTGGAAGCCCTTAACTTTTGAGCATGATTCTAACACATTTGATCTCACAGTCATAAATAAAAAAATTTGATGACATCATTTTAATAATTTTATTAAGTAGGCACTTTTGGTAGGACCAGTGCCTATGTCTCAGATAAATTATGGAACTTATAGTTTGAGTAATTAACATTACTATGAAATGTAGCTTTAATGAACATTTCATAGTCCAGAATAGTACAAAAATGGTGTAGCTAAATAATCACGATATTATTTACTTCACTAATTCTTAACATATTCATGTTTTTATTTTTTATTGGAAATATTATAAAATATAGCTTACGTCGAGTAACACGACGCATTTAGCTCTCTGCTTTGTAGGGAGGAACTCTGCATACAGTGTAACTCTGAAAAGTAAATTACATAAATAAATAAACAATAATAATAATATACCATGCGCACGTCTATTCTAATTCTGCAACAATAATAAGGAAAATTATTTTTTCATCACACTTGCTGTCTAAGCGCGCCATTGCTTGCACGCGTAGCGGGAGTAATAGAAAAGTGAAATTCCCTAGGGAGTAATAGAAATGGCAGTACGTCATAGAATAATATTTTATCTTAAAACTTATTTTTTGTCCGCAAGTGTGATGAAAAACATTGTATGCATCACGGCCGGTAAGCAGAATACTAACTATTATAGCATTGGATTTTTTGTTTTAGGAAACCATTAACAAATATAGCATCTTCTCTTAGTCACAACTCAACATAAATAAATATTTAGACATCAGATACTCACGATTGTGGCACACAACCAATGGCGAAGCCCACTAGGCCTCGCAGGAACAACAGCCAGAGGAAATTCGGTGCAATGGCACTCAGCAACCCGTAGTAGAAAAGCAGAACTCCGCACATGCTAAGCGCCTGCAAACAATTTTCCAATGTATAACAGAATTAAGTTGGTCACTAGTACCATTATATTATGTACCATTTCTTAAAGCTTGATCAAACACGTGCCAAAATACGGTTTTAAAAGCGTGAGCGAGGTGCGATGATAGACCGAGATGGCACACTCCCCGGGGCCACACACCTCACAACGCGCTCTCTCTACGTTCGGGATTCTATTGTGGAATTCATCGCTTCAATCGGGCTTCAATTACCGCCCTCGCCGAAGACAAATCATTTTTCCCCTCACTAGCTCGTAAAGCGCTCGTTTATCCTTTAATACGAGCGGGTAAAAACGCTTTTTACACACTTGTGAATAAAGTAATTTGACATTTCTCTAATTCCTACAGCCCCCTACTGCCTAGTATAAGTGGATCTGTATGACCGTAGTAAACATGCGCAATCGGAGCTCACATGTTAAATTGGTCGTTTCTCATGTGACTTTGTAAGCCATTGGCAATATTTAAATTCCATAAGTAACTCTATTCTACGATACGTTTCGACATTGAGTTTTCAATAGTTTCTTAAAGTTAATTTACATTTGGATGAGATTTGTAATCATATTTCCTCGCGATAGTGAGGGGAAAAAAGTTGTATTACACTTGGCGGCAAAGTTTGTTCAACTCTCGTGCCTTGAGACCTTCGCAATGCTCAAGATTCCAGTTTTTGAACCACTCGCTACGCTCGTGGCTCAATTTTGGAATCTTTCGCTAGCTCAGGTCTCAATATTGGCACGACAGTTAAACAACAACTTTGCCCCCTTGTATAATAAATAACTATTGATCCCTTGTGGCATGACTACTACGGCGCACGAGTATTGTACCATTATTCTCAGCGGTTCGTCGATTTCACATAACAAGAAATGAACCACTTCTCGAACTAGGGTGTAAATAAGCACTGAAAAATGATTTAAGCTTCCCATTGAAGCAGGCAAAAAGAACCTTATTTACCGTTTTGCGTCCATATCGGTCACTGATGTTGCCCCAGAATGTGGAGCTGAGCATCATCCCCAGAAATACAACTGTGGTTGTTAGTGCTTGTTGGTATCTGGAAATAAAAAGTAAATATAAGTATACATCAATCATGCTACTGAAAAAAGAAAAATCTTGTAAGGTGTATTAATTTTTAGGATTTCATACCTCAAAAGGAAAAAACGGAACCCTTATAGGCTTCTAGGATCACTCGCGTGCCTGTCTATCTGTCACTCTGTTACATCTGATATGCTAGGAAATTACTGGACCAATTGAGTTGAAATTTGGCACACATAAACGTAAGCTGGTCAATCAACAATGGATGTGGAAAGTAAATAAATTAATTTACTGAAAATTAGGGCTACTATTGGGAGGTAAATAAAAAAATTAAAATAGCAAATATTGCAAACTTTTTTTTAAAACTCGTACAACTATTTTAGTAGTTATGCTTTGATGATAAAAAAACCGGCCAAGTGCGAGTCGGACTCGCGCGCAAAGGGTTCCGTGCCATTATCAATTTATTATTAAAAAAATACAGTTAAATCAACCTACCTCAAAAACTATACAAGATAATTTAATCAAACTAAAAACCGTTGATAGAGTTTATTAATGTGCATAGCATATATTTTTTTTAGAATTTTATATCGCGTAGTTTAAAAAATAGAGGGGGGGGGGGACACATTTTTCAGACTTTGAGAACTGATATCTCGAAAACGATTTGCTTAAATAAAAATTTGATCTATAAACCTTCATATCATTTTCAAAGGCCTTTCTATTAATACCCCACATGCTTATATACAACTAAAAAAATTTTTTTATCCCTCAGTTACATGTATGGAGGGCCCCCACCCCAATGGTTTTTTTTTACAATTTAGTATCATAATCCTGTAGCGGGTCATACAACACATATCCTTACTAAATTTCGTTACTGTAGCATTTATAGTTTCCGAGTAAATCGGCTGTGACAGACGGACAGACGGACAGACGGACATGACGAATCTATAAGGGTTCCGTTTTTGCCATTTTGGCTACGGAACCCTAAAAAAAAAAGGTCTTATGGTTTTAAACAATGACGTTAGTTTTGGAAATTATAAGAATTCATTACATTCATATTAGGGTTGCTGTGCTCATTTATTTTGCATTGAATGCACTGATTGTTAAATAAAAGATTTTTTAAGACAAAAAATTATACCAGAAACATACTTGCTAATATTCCATTCGCAATGGAGCGCTGGTGAGAGTATACTCAGTATGGTCATCTCCATGGAATCTGCCATCCAGCACAGCCCTGTGCATAGGGATAGCTTCACCTGGAACCAGCCAAAGCCCAGCGCGTTCACAGCCTGCGTCACAGTGAAGGTGTCTGGAATACAACAACCCATTTGTGTCAACTTTAAACTCTGATAAACCAAATTCGGAAACATTGAAGATAAAATTTCAAGGGGAAATCTTACTCATTGGTATTGATGTTGGTGAACTAGGTTCTTTTTTTATATAAGTATATCAACTTGCTTTCTGCAGTTTATTTATTAAGTGCATAATTAATCTTAACCTCATAAGGTGCACCACACTATCTTTAAATCTTGTTTTGAACCTTGCTGTATAAGGAATAGTGGTGAATATTGTTTGTTTGTAAAATCTTCACTTCGTCTTTATTAAGCTTATGAAAGGTATAAATTTCATGGAAGTGGAATGTACATTGGGTGTTATGAGGATAATGCAATCTGTGTGTTATGTGAACTACATTATGTATAAATGTCTTTTAACTTAGTAAGCCTGTCATATTGTTTGTCCCTCTCCTTCATATCAATATTTCTGTAAGAGGCAAAGGGTCAAACAATACTTATCAACTTGTTAAATTAGGAAATGTTTATGAATAAGTGGGTAAGTCTACCCAGACAATAAATTTAGAACGAATAGCGTAGGGAATAGTAAAAAATTTCTTTTATTTGAGTACTTTTAACTCTGGGCGGCAAACTAATGCAGAAAAAAACTAATGTGAAATCACTTTGATTGAGTATGCATCCTGTTAACCCAATGTGTCTACATTAGTCCACAACACGCAAAAAAGGCACGATGGTTGTCGAGTTGCGGAAAAAGCCCAGGATAACTAACTAACTAACTACATTAGTCCACAGAAACACGAAATCTCTTACACGTAAAAAGTAAAATATTAATACCTACTTGAAATTGATATTAAAACTAATCAAGATGTTTATCTACTGGAACATTTTTTACAGAACAACATTTCATGTTTACTCTACGTTTACAACCGTGACACGCATTCCAGTCATTATCTGACGTAAAACAGTAAATAACAATAGGTTTCCACATACCATCGGGTACAACGGTCACCGAAGCCATTTCTATCTCCTGGGGCGCAGGCATCGGCGGTGGACCCGGCCTCGGGCCCACTGCATTGTCATCCAAATCCTGATATCCTTTAGCGCGACGCATCTTTCACATCCAATAAACACAAATAAAAACAGTTAAAACCTACGTGGACACTTCGGAATAACGGGAGAAAGAGCGGTTGTTTTGTTCTACTGTTACTTCCCTACTAATCTTACTGTATTCGTAACCGTCTTAAGCTAATTTTAGCATGGTTTTGATGAACTTTATGAAATTATCACATTTTTAACAAATCGTGATTGTTAGAAACAAACTTTCGAGTTTCTTCTTTCTTCATCAACTTCACTCGATCGGTGCGAAAGTTTTTTTGACAATGACAGTTAAGTTTGACACCTCAACGTCAACGTCAAACTAAGTTCCGAATCGGACTTAGGTACACCTTATATAATTATTGTTCCTACAAATACGTAATAACTCTGTCCAACGATCGCTGTAAGTAGAAAAAGGCGGCAAATTCTGAAAATTTAGGTGCGAACAGGTAATAAAATTGTATAATGTAAATCATAGCCAATAGATAAATTCAGTTTGCCGGCATTTTTTACTGACAGAGATTTTTGGATGGAGTATTTGAATGTAATTAAAACTGGCCAATCTACTATAAAACCTTAGAAAAAAGCCATATAACAATAAAAATAAAACAAATTTTTATTTTTCTGTTCCCTTGATTTTACCAGCCAGACATTTTATTCTATTGAAGGCCGTTTCACCATCCCTGAATAAAAATACAAATTCCTGTCTACTGGGCAGTTGAAAAGGCGGCATATTTGAAAAATCACAGGTTAGCAACATTGTAGCGAACGAATTTCGTAGAGTGGGGATAGAATGAGATGAGCATTAAGCATTAGCTCGTTTGTTGTAAACCCACCTTCAAGTATTCTAAATAAATGTTTTTTTCAGTTCAGGGATGGTGAAACGAAGGCCGTTTCACCATCCCTGAATAAAAATACAAATTCCTGTCTACTGGGCAGTTGAAAAGGCAGCATATTTGAAAAATCACAGGTTAGCAACATTGTAACGAACGAATTTCGTAGAGTGGGGATAGAATGAGATGAGCATTAACCCTTAAATCGACAACGACACTTTTTTTGAAAAAATACATTTAACTATAGTTTTTATGCCTATTTATATGATTTTAAATAACAGAAAATTAATTTAAAAAATCGCTTATGGATAGTTTTTCAGAAATCATATGTCAAGTATGTTGCACGTTGCCAACTATGCAGTGAATAGGTATTGGGCTTGAACGTCCAGTATTTTTGCCATTGCCAATTGTACGGTTAATTTAGTTTATTATATTTTTAATTTTTTTTTACATATATTATATGAAACAAGATATTTTATGTCAAAATCCTTATTAAAAAACTTATAATTTCAATAAGTAAGTAGTAATATCTTAGAACCTGTGGACTACAAATGAAAAAAAAGGGACACTGAAATTCAAGGCTGACATAGAAAAATATAAGTTTTTATAAATGGTAAATATAAATTCACTTGGTTCTATGTCAGCCTGTGATTTCAGTGTATCTTTTTTCCATTTGTAGTTCACAGGTTCTACGATTTAGGTTCACAATTTAGTAAAATCAATGCATTTAGAGCGGCTTAGTTTACTTGGCTCATAATCAACAGCGATGTCCGAATGATGTCCTTATCATACGGGAAGCAAAACTTTTTTCAGATTGACTTTTGTTTACATGTTTGTTGGACTTAAATAAAAGAAATTTTTCACCTCAGCAGCTCGAAAAGACTTCTTTTGATTCGCGAAATCAGTGAGCAAAGTGCGATTTTGCTCACTGAGTGAATGTTGTTTTCCATGAGGTTTAGACTTCAACTTTTTCTTTTGTTTCTTTCACTTGTTAGTAAAAAGACAGAGATGAAAAATGTTACGTTATAAATTGTCATAATATGCATTTTTTTTTCGTTCATGGCATCCTAGCGTATTCAGCCAGTTGTATTAGACGACGCGTTTTATCGGACCCGATTCCTTGTATCCGAACGGCATATGGCCCCTACCACCAAGCATACATAACATTGGCGTCCGTCATTCCACCTCTCTATCGCTCTTATATATAAGTGTGACAGAGAGAAAGACAGCCGTTTTAAAACGGACGGATATCGTGGTACTAGGCGAGTCAGAATCGCGTTCAGAAATTCGACACGAGTTCATTTCTAAATAATTATAACAGTTTTATAAAATTTTATGAGCTTTCATTTTTTTAGTAGTTATAATTATGTACTTTCTGTTACAAACATAATGGTAAAACAAAAACAAAAAATAACGGGATGGCACGTATAAATGTTTAATAACATATTTAATTTGACTATTTACTTTCCTTTTCTCCATGCTGAGGTGAAAAGTTGTATGTACAACTTGAGAGCAAAGTTATTTGAATCTCGTGTCTTTCGAGTCTCTCGCTACGCTCAAGATTCTATTACAGAATCACTCGCTACGCTCGTGATTCTATAAAAGAATCTTTCGCTTGCTCAAGACTCAAAACTGACACTCGCATCAAATACGTACTTTGCTCTCATGTTGTACAAATAACTAAAGTCACTCCAATCAAAAATCAATACTGGGAGTCACTGAAAATATGCTGTTTTCTGTACTGCTGTGCAGCATCTTCCTCGTCTGAGTTTTCGGCATCTAGGAAACTTTTTTTGGACTTTAAATCACACAGCTTTATTAGAAATACATTACATAAAAATAATATATAAATATATTAATAACTCTTTGATATATTGGGCAGCAAAAGCTCATTGAGCGCGAAGATCTATTTCGTTATTAGTACCTACGTCGTTATGAGTAGTATGTAAAAAAATGGCCATATTATAGCGATATTATGATATAGATGTTATTGCAGGTCACTTAGTACTGGTTTTTACATAAAAAGTGTCCCATTTTCATTTCATTTGAGTGGTTTTACTCGAAATTATAATGTTTTGATGAAGCACGGCAACATTGGCAACGAGAAAAATACTGGACATAGTTAAAACACCGTGTCATTGGCAACGGGAAATATACTGGACATAGCAACAACGACATAAAACATAGCGTAGTTGCCAACGGGAAAAATACTAGACATTCTACTTTGCAAGGTATAAACTCACTGATGAACTGTGTTAGAAGTTTCAATTAAATAGAAATATGTACTTCAAGTATTTAGTTAAATAGATGTGCAAATTAAACAATACCTTATCATACAAAATTACGAAAAAAAAAATTGTTAACGTTAGGCCGGGCGACGTGTCCTTCCGAATTGGGTATCTTGGCGGCGATTTATGACAAACTAGCGTTTCTGTTGGCTAGACACATTTTTTTTCAGAATAATAATCATTATGCAATACACTTACACTGCTTAGTTTTCGCTTCAGCGTTTTGGTTTCTTGTGTAGATTTTTGTATTTTGGATGTCTAGTATTTTACCCGGTATCGAATTAAGGGTTAAGCATTAGCTCGTTTGTTGTAAACCCACCTTCAAGTATTCTAAATATATGTTTTTTTTTTCATTTTAATGGCCTCTTCGCTGGAGTGACAGAGACAATCGCCCTCGAACTTTACGAATTTCGAAGTTCGTGTAGATAGACAAGTTGCCAATCGCTAACGCTTAATCGTCAATCGTAAACGAAAGGCAGCTAACTGTCTTTGTCGCACTAATATGAAAGAGTGACAGAGAGGGAAAACTACGATACGCTACTAAGCGTTAGCGATTGGCAACTTGGCTAAGCATCCTGCTATGCTATTATCTTATTCACACATTCGATGCTGCGTTCGTCAACGAGCTCGACGATGAGACAGCCTTCACTTCGACGTAGAGCGCAGCGCTGCGAAAAACGGTATTCACTAACATAGAACAGCTCGTCGTCGGACTGGAGGCGGTAACTCTCGACGCAGTGTAGTTCCAGCTCACGCCGCATTCGTCGCCGAGCGCTAGTGTCGTTTAAAGTGCATTAGTGAATACCATTTTTAGGCTCGACGCTGCCGCAGCGCTGACACAGCGCTGTTAGCAAGGCGGTTTCCTTAGACTTCTGAACTTTCCTTACACTGCTGAAGCCTGCAGCAGCTGCAGCAAGCGCACAGTAACTGCTCTATCCTCAGCGAGTAGCCGGTTTTCCATTCTGACGTTCTCCTTGTATACACGTATACAATATAGGTACACACGCAAATATTTAGTCGGTTCTTCCGCCCACATGTGGTTATACAAGCTTTTACAGGTACTTAATACTTAAGAGCTGACATCGAATACTTATCCATTCCGGAGTTATCCCCAGTGCGGCTGAGCAGACATGTATGATAATATGTACACATTTTGAGACTTATGTCCGTGGCGCAAAGATCAAAATCGTGGAGATATTTATGGAGCGTAACCCAAAAAGGTCAGAGGTTACACGGGTGTTTATGCAACTGTTGCCGTTCGCTGAGTTACCAATTATTTGGTTCGTTTGTTAAACAACGTGTATTTAAATTTGTTGTGTTAAACCGTGTTTTTGTTTCACTGTTAACTGGGGGCTTATCGCAAACATCATAAATCGAAAACTTAAGTACCTAAATGTTTTTAGTCAAAACGGATTTATGAATGAATATTGTCAGCCTTTGTAGCCTAGTTGGTAGTGACCCTGCCTACGACGCTGGAGGTTACGGGTTCGAATCCCGGCGAGGGCATTATTTGTGTATTTATTTATCACAGATATGTATCTATCTATTAGGTATTTATATCATCGTCTGGTACCCACATCCGACATCACAAGCCTTAATTGTATCTTAATCTAGTACAATTTTATTATATTAACGCTTTATTTTTATGATTAACAATCTTTATATTTTACCGGAGCCGTGAACTCCGTCACGCACGCCCGTGCCAGTTAGTGCAGTTCGTACAATTTCTTGTTAGACGAGCGTCCGCTCCAGGTAATCCCTTAGACTTTTCTTAACGAGTATTATGTGAAATAACAAAATCGAGTAAAGTAGGTACAGTTAGCCACAAAAGCTGTTGATATCTGCGCAGCAATTTATGACAAAATAGTACATTACGACACAAGTGCGAAAAACATGTAATTCGAAACGAGTGGCGATGTTTTAAAACACGACTGATAGGGATCGAAATCCCTAGGGTGCCTTTTTTAGGCTTTAGTGCGAGAAGTGGGTCAATTTACGTCAGGTTCAAAACTTCGGAGGGTCATCTCTACTGAAAAAGCGTCGTACGATACACGGGCGAAAAGAAAATTCGTACTTAATTACTAATGTACTGTTATACTATATTCAATGCTACCTGTTTTATTTTTAGCGACCATGATAGGTTTACAAACCATGGTAATGATGTTTCAATCACCTGTGTTCAACGGAGCTTGTAGTCATCAGATAAGGGATTTAATAGTGTAACTTAAGTGTGTAGTAACTTAATAGTGTTTCAGCCAAAACAGTGATTTTATTTGACTATTACTCTTATCCGGAACACAATAAGTAGACATGTTGAAAACTGAAGTATTTGATTTTATTATAATATTAACATATGTCATATTATGCGCATCAAGTAAAATATATGTAAGTACACAATAAAATGTATTTAGTAAAAAAAGATTGTAGGTTTTATAATAGTGGCAGTGCGCATGTTTATTGCTAGAAATTTTTATTACTTGGGCCGAATTTCGTTTCCTATAATATAACAGAACGAAAGGCAAACGCCTTGTGAGGACCAAATCTAGTTTTTTTTAATTTATGATCATTTCATGGGAGGGAGGGAAATAGTACATTGTGCATCAAGGGAGGTAAGTACGGAATCACTAACGAGAGTGTTAGAAGCCCGACGCCGTTAGGCGGAGGGCTTTTATGACTCGAGTTATTAGTCCGCTTACCTACCGTGATGCATACAATGTTTTTCATCACACTTGCCGACAAAATAAGTTTTAAGACATAATATTACTCTCGTTAGTAATTCCGTACTTACCTCCCTTGATGCACAATGTACTATTTTTTTAAACTCTGGAGCGTTTATCTCGGACAACAGGTATTGACTTTAGAAATAAACTTTGTTTTAGAGATCTTTACGAAAAAAATATTCAACGATAACTCCACACTATACGTATACAACAAAATAAAAAAAAAACATCCCCACTTTACTACTATTATCCAGGAGATGTACCTACTCGAAAAAAAATTTTTTTTTCTTATTCTACTACTTTGTCGTCGTGTAATATGTACCTGTGCTAAATTGCAAATATCTGGTACTAACGACCACTATGGTCCGCCTGTCTGTCCGCAGCATAAGTAGGTCATTGGCCGTTACTACTAGAAATTTTCAATTTGCTACAATTATTTATTAATGTTTATTTTTAACTATAGGGCCCTTTCGCCCTACGAATAATTTCGTTTTCGGAATGCAGTTCACCGAAATCCAAAGATTGCGCTGTATTCCACCATCAAATAACCGGACCTACAAGCGTGGCTGTGAATTTTACTGTTTTTAAAACCTGCGTTCCAGCTAAGGTAATTTAATGTAGAATAGATTAGAATACAATATTTTTTTATTCACGTAAGCACACATTATACCTACAGAACGGCAAAAGTAAATACAATGGAAACATTTTCTGGGTCAAAATGTAAAGTAAAAATATTACTTTCTCGTAGCAACACTAACATTTACACACTAACAATTTAATACTTAAGCCAAATTTATATCTGCTGGATTTTGCTGGCGGTATGACCTCGTGCAGGGTCCGAACGGATAGCTACTAGGGGAAGGTGGGGAGGATCCGTACACTTTTTACTCTATGCCTCGTAGAAAAAAAAGTTCTAGCAATTTTTAAATGAAAACAATGCTGCTTGGTGGCTATATTATCTGGCTTTAATAATAGTTCGGCTTAGAGCTAATACAAAGTAAGGTAAGCACGTCAGATAGTTTTTCCCAAAAAATTAAAATTGTACGAAAGCACCCCATGCGTGGGGTACCTTCGTACATAGTATTTTTTACCTCAGTATTAGTTTTATTCTCAACTGTCTGTATTTATTTACAAATATTTTATTCATATATCGACGACTTCATTTGGAAATAACAATATTCTCACTTAACAAACACATGGGGTACATTCGTACAGTAAGGATTCTCATACATTTTTGGCTGTACGAAAGTACCCCAACCAACAATGAAAAAGTTAAAACAAAAAATAAAAATAACTGGTATCCTAACCATATAATAGACCATTTCATACGTAGTTCAAAGATTAGCTTATGAATTATATTTAATTACGTGTGTAACTGAGCAAAGCTTTCTGAAATAAATGCATTTAAAAATGACTCTTATAATTACTTTGAGGTGTCAAAAACACGTCTTAATTTTTTTTTTAAGAAACTAACTTCCATATTTCCATACCTTCTCGGTGATAAGTTATGCATATTAGTGGCCGTTATACATAAAAATATAAACATGTTCGCGTGTCGGATAGCGGAGATATGACCACTGTACGAATGCTCCGGCTGTATGAATCCTATCCACTCGCCCCTACTGTCTTACCCGTTAACCTGACGCTAAATAGTTAGTACTGTGTTCCGGTTTGGTTTGGGGGTAAGATAACCGGTGTGATTACTGACATAGAGGCAACCCATTTAAGTTTTTTTTATTTTATTTGAAATGGGCTTACTCAAGGCCACAGACCTTAGGGTAGGCAGCGCATAGGCGATTTTATCGTCACTATGCCTCATGAGCCTCGGTTTCCGCTTTCCATCACGTCACAAAAAAAATAACGGTAGCATTTTATGTAAGTAGTTGAACTTAGGAATGAGAGGTTAGGTTTTTAATTCCTTATGGTACAGCTACGTCTCTACTACTTACGTAAAAACTTACAAGTGTAAGTCTAGCCTTTGTAAGCCCGAAATTATACATACATGTACATGTTTACGTAAGTAGAAGAGACAGCGCTGTACTAAAAAATGAGAGGTGAATATCACTATCTCAATCCACTAATAGATCAAACCCTATTACTTACGTAAGAACTGGTGTAAAGCCAGCCGTACACCTGTAAGTTCTTACGTAAGTTATAGGGATGGGGCTATACTAAGGAATGAGATAGTAATATTCACCTCTCATTCCTTAGTATAGCTCCGTCCCTATGACTTACATAAGATCTTACAGGTGTACAAGCGCTCTAAGGCTGGCCTAAAAATAGTAAATTGTTATTGCAGTTATTGTTCAATGTACATACATTGCCCCTTTGTGTTAGCTTAACATTTTGGCCTTATTTGCTTTAGGTACATTGCTATTTGCTACTGACCAAAATTTCTAGATAGTCTGATTATTCAGGGTGATTTTTATTCATCGGCCTAACTTTAGGGGTTAATTCTTATTGATGAATTTTTACTAAGGCACCGATATCCGAATCGAGAAAAAAAAATCGGATGTTCCATACATTTCCGCCTACTAATATCTCAGGGTTGGTACCCTCTAAAACCCTCTAAAATTTGGCCAGTGAATAAAAAATCTGCCTGTATACAGAGTGACATCTGGGTTGTGGAGCAAGAGTGAACACGGTACCTACTAGAGACGGTGAAGCTGAGTTACTTTCAATATCTACAACTGAGATATTCCGAAAAAACTCATAATTAGGCATGATGACATAATAGTACAACATTAAAATTATACACCAACCTAAAACTATGCAATATCTTAAAATCATTAATACTCGTAAACACAAAAAGTACATACAAAAAAAAATATTGTGATTTTTAGGTTGTCTTCATAGTGAAATTTGGTCAGAGTGACCGTCCCTATTACCCTGTTCACTCTTGCTCCAAGACTCAGATTTATCATCAGCCCTGTATAAAATAAGTGATGAGTTAAATGTTGACTCAAGTTTCTTAATTAAGAAGTGTAAGTATTTGGAAGTTGAAAGTTGTTTATAGGTATTATTATTTCGGTTATTAGGCCTACTAGATAAGAAGAAAACAGATTTTATTTTTATCGTTAGTAGTACCTACCTTTAAAATTATAGGACAATCATTTACTGAACACAATTTGAACCGAAATCTTCTGTTTATATATTCATTGTTGTGTTTGTTCATTAAGTACTCGTTAAGGTAGTTTGATTTCCGTACAAAAAGTAGTTGTTGTTTATTCAGTCATTAATGTAATTATACTCTATTGCTACATATACGTAAATAATTTATTACGTTTTAGTTTATTGCTTATATCTCAATTATCTCATTATACAAATTTGAAATAAATTTTAAAATAAATAGTTTTACTCTTTTAACGACAGAACTGCAAAACCAAATTTGTAGTCAATATAGTTTTGTTTGTACGAATTAATATACCTACTGATTCGACGCAGAATTTAACTCTCTTTAATTTAATACTTACCTGAGTAAATTCTCCACCCAGCGTACCGTTTTCGATCTACGACATAAAACCTGAACATGAAGTATTTTAAGTAATTTGACAATTATTTGGCTCTAAAAAGTTAAGCTCAACTTCTGGTAATGTGCAAACTTTAATTTTACACATTTGGGACAAAAATGAAGATATTAACCCTTAATTTGGCAATGTTCGTTACAATGAACATAGTCTTGGAACCATTTTTTATATATTTTTAAAAAATTTCTGCTCTACGTACGTACACTATGGCGAGGAGGCTAGAACGCACGATTTTTTTTAATTTGCCAATTTAAGCCTTTAAAGTTCCGGCCTACTAGGAATGAATTCCTAGAAATAATCTAATTTTCTTGTACTTATCTCGTTTCTTGATCTGTGTAACATTGTTTCATTATATTTATTTATTTATAATAATCCACCATCTTGTAGGACGTCCTACACTGCTTTTGCCAAACCGTGGTCTCCACTCGAGCACTTTTCGACCCCAACGGCCATCTGCTTTGAGTGCAATGTGGCCTGCTCCTTGCCACTTCAGCATGCTTATCCGGAAGGCTCTGCCGGTGACTTTTGTTCACCTACGGATCTCGTCATTTCTGATTCAATCACGTAGAGTAGAGGAACCCGAGCAGAGCCCTCTCCACAGCTCGTTGAGCGACTTTTAGCTTTTTTTTTTTTTTTTTTTTTTCAAAAAAAAAAAAAAACTTTATGGCGGCAAGACGTGTCTTGAAAATTGTTGCGAAATTTAATTAGTTATTTATTAATTTAACGGTTCCATTCAAGTAATTTGTGTTATAAATTAATCATTAATTATAGTCTTTCTGTTTGTTAATAATTTCGGGTGGTCCCGGCACCGGCCGGGATCAAATTACTTACAATGTCTGACCATAGTAAGGAAGGCGAGTCTGACGAAGTTACAAAACGGGTACACAGTTCTGAAATATACTTACAAGATGATTCTTTGAACTCAATACAACGAGAAATGGATTTCGAGGCAGAAAAAAATACGACGGACAACGGTGAACCGAGCACATCAGGTGACCTAACATCATTAAACAAGGTTAGTGCAACAAATATTATCACTGATCATTCATACGCTGCTAAGAGATACAGGAAATCTGAAGATGATTGGACTTTAGTCGTCAACAATCCAAAACGACGTTACACATTTAATCCAAATTTATCCGTGGGCACAGAGATAAGCATAACTAGTAAAGAAACGTTGCCGAAACAATTCGCCCTAGCAAAGTTGTTGAGAAGTTATGATATTATTGGTATCATTAGAGTCAAGTATGTAAATATGTATAAAGTATTGGTTCAATTCGATAACGAGACGAGCGCTGGACGACTAATTTCCATGGTTGGTATGCACGAAGAGTTGGGCTGGCGATGCCAAAAAACATATGAAGTAGGTTTATCTTATGGCATTATTAAAGATGCAGATTTAGGATTAAATGAAAAAGAAATGATGGAAAGCATGGTCTGTGGAATCGAAATAATATCGGTAAAAAGACTTAGTAGAAAAAGTACAGATGAGTCAGGGTGGAAGGATAGTGAGACCATACGAGTCGGTTTTAAGGGCCCATCGTTACCAGCTTACGTATACATACATGACATGCGAGTTAAGGTAGAACCCTATTTATTTCCGGTATCACAATGCTCCAATTGCTGGAGATTTGGCCATTCAAAAAAAACTTGTTCAAAAAAACTAACATGTCCTAAGTGTGGCGGTAATCATGTGAATTGTGAGACAACCGTATACTTCTGTCGCAACTGCTCGGGAAATCACATGGCACTAGATAAAACGTGCCCAGTATACCAAAAGGAAAGGAAAATAAGGAAAATTATGGCTGAATTTAATTGTACGTATAAAAAGGCATTAAATAAATATATACCAGTTCCTACTGCCCCGCCAGCTCCAACGGAAACAGTGTATCAGACAAACTTTCCCCTTACGCTGAGAACAGTTCATAGTACTCCTGTCGTGGATCCTCCAGTAACGGTTCCCACCGTACGATCGTCATATGCTGAAGTAGTTAAAACTCAGGCAACCGTTCATAGTAATGCACCAATTATAAATGAAGCAACTCCAACCCCATATAAAAAAGTCATTCGCCGCAAACAACGGAAACCATCTCTGTCTCAAAATAAAGTGAGAGAAAACGATGACATGTCTGATAATGATAACAGTGACTACAATATTTTAAATATTGAAACTGATGAAAACCCTCCAGACACTGTTCCAGAAGTAAATAAACAAGAACGCAGAGACAGAGATAAACAAAAATTTACTTCCTTAATAGACAAGTTGAAAGATATTATATTTATGAAAAACTTAACGATCGTTGAAAAAATAAAGCTGGGTATTCAAACAGGGTTAGAGTGGCTATTATCTTTTGTTATGAAAAATATTTTAGATGTATCTTTTTAAAACCTTTTTTTAACGCAACAGATGGCTAAGAATGGCCAATGCAGACTTAACTTGATGCAATGGAAAGCACAGAGTATTAGACCGAAGTTGGTGTCGTTTGAAAATCTACTCATTCAGGAGAAAATTCATATAGCAGCGCTTAGCGAAACTTGGTTAGATGTAGACTCTTTTTTTCATATTAGTAACTACAATATATATAGATCAGACAGAGCGGATGGTTATGGTGGTGTCGCAGTGCTGACACACAAATCGATCAAATCTGAGTTGTGTAGTGTTCATTCCCCTAACCCCGGTATACAAATCATTTACGTAAAAGTGTTTAATTGTGATCATATCCAAAACGTAATTTCAGTGTATTGTCCTTCTTCCGTAGTGACGCAACAAAGTGATTGGGATTTTATTTTTTCAATAGTTCGTCGTAACGTGATCATTATGGGAGATTTTAATGGTCATCACCGTAGCTGGTCTTATAAAACGGACGTTAGAGGCAATCAAATATTTGACTCCCTTATGGACTTTAATCTAATTTCGCTAAATGATCTCAGCCACACTAGGGTGCGGCTTGTGCAAGGATTATTGCAAGAGTCCTCCCCAGATATTACCATTGTATCGTCTGATATTTATTTAGCTTGTAATTGGACCGTTTTAAAGGAATCGCTTGGAAGTGATCATCTTATTATAAAAGTTTCTACATATTTCAATAATTCTAGTACTAAACCAAAACAAAAAAGAAACTATAAAGCGGCCCAATGGGTTGAATACACATCTTATTTAGAAAATAAATTCAGTAATTTTGTGATTTCTGAATCTCCTCAAGAAGCGTATAACCTTTTTTTAGATGCTATAAATGAAGCCGCTGATATTTACATTCCGTTTTTGAAGTTTAACAATAATCCAGCTAAAACATTCCTTCCAAAACCTTACTGGAATCAGTCCCTGTCCAAAGCTGTTGCTGAAAGGCGATTAGCTCTCTCTTCGTTTAGACGTAATCCTACACCACACAATCTTGACGACCTTCAGAAAAAGATTCGAAATACTCAGAGACTTATTAGGACGAGTAAAACCGAAAGCTGGAAAAATTTTTGTAATTCCATAAGCGAGTCCTCATCAGCCTCTGAAGTTTGGTCACGAATGAAATGGCTAAAAGGGTACAGGTCTTCTCGACCTCATGTTAGCGCTGAGAAATCTCTCACTCTTCCTTGTTCTCTAACACCAGATTATGTATCTCCTCAAGCACCAGTGATTGGGTCGGAAAGCACCGTCATAGATGAACCATTTACGATACAGGAATTGGAATCGTGTATTAAATCTAAAGATACCGCACCGGGTGGTGACGATGTATCATTTTCAATGATTAAAAACCTTCCATCAAATGCTAAATTATATTTATTATCGTTGTATAAAACATTCTACTTCTTAGGTTTTGTCCCTACTCAGTGGAGGGAAATAATTGTAGTTCCGATACCTAAGCCTGGAAGAGATCCCTCCTCTGATTCTGCTCTCCGACCGATTTCTCTAATCTCATGTATCTGTAAAATATTTCATTCAATGATAAATAGGAGATTGGAATGGTTTATTGAAAAAAAGTGTATGCTCGCTGAAGAAACTGTTGGTTTTAGAAAATGCCGATCATCTTTAGACAATTTAAGTAGCTTAGTGAGTCGAATACAAACAGGATTCTCTAAAAATATGGTAACCTTGGGAAGTTTCATAGATATTGACAATGCATATAACAACGTGAATGTACCCATTTTAATTACTATACTGGATAGGCTAGGAGCAGGTCGTAACATGTGTCAATATCTATGGAATTTCTTAAGGGAAAGATATCTTAGAATACAATGTGATAACATAATGTTGCGAAGGTCAACCGGTCGTGGGTTAGCTCAGGGAGATCCGACTTCGCCACTGCTTTTTAATATATATACTATACAAATTCGTGAATCACTTACAAATGTTTTCTTTTCACAATATGCCGATGATTTCATTATATATGTCACAAAGAAATCCATTGCAGAGGCCGAAGATATTTTACAAAATTCTTTAAATATTTTTAACAAAAGTCTTAACAATCTGGGCCTTGAAATATCTCCATCTAAAACTAAGATATGTGTTTTCAAAAAAGGTGTTAATAGAAATCCTGTTGCCATTAAAATCGATAATAAAAATGTAGAATTAGTTGAGTGCGTTAAGTATCTTGGAATGTGGTTGGATCGATCTCTTCGATGGGAAAAGCACATTAACGAATTGCTACAAAAAGTACAGAAGTATTGCAATATTTTAAAAGTTTTATCTGGATCGGGATGGGGCGTACATCCGAAACACCTCAGAAGACTATATTTTGCGATAATTCGCAGTAGAATAGATTACGCATCATTCCTTTATGATGATAGCTCCAATTGCCATTTGAACAAATTAGATAAAATTCAAAATCAAGTACTAAGAATTATCGGTGGATTTATTAAGTCTACTCCTATACACGCAATGGAATGTGAGTTATGTGTTCAACCCTTACATATCCGTCGTCTGTATTTGGCATCCAAATTTTGGTTAAAATCTAGATCTTTTGAAAATAATATAACAATCAAAGTGTTAGACTCATTAAACGATGATATACAAGCACAAGATACTTTGCGTAGTAAAAAAACCACTTCTGCTTACCATTCACAGTATGTATAAATTAACTATTATGCATTCCAGTAAAATATTAGAAATGTTTACTTTAGATCGATGGATTAATAACGTGGATATACATAAATCTATAAATTTTACAATCACGACGATCACTAGATCTAAACGAGAATACAATGTAAATGTTTTAAAAGATACCGTAGATCTTTACATACATAGTAATTATTCTGGATTTTATTATGTATTCACAGACGGTTCCAAAGAAAATACTGGATTAGGAGCCGCTTTTTATGATCCTCAGGCGAACGTATCTTCTAAATTTCACATAAAATACAATATATCTATAATGCATGCTGAGTTAGTTGCTATCTCAGAAGCTTTATCGTACATCCAAACGTTAGATTGCAATAAGATTGTCCTCTTTTCTGATTCTAAAAGTGCGCTCCAACATATTACTCGGTGCACTTCCAATATTCGTGGTCTTCCTATTGCTTACAAAATTTTAAGTTTAATCGATGAGTTACAATCAAAGGATAAAACCATAATATTGCAATGGATTCCATCTCATGTTGGTATAGAGGGCAACGAAACGGTGGACACCTTGGCTAGGCTTGCCTGTCACGATGGGATAGAATGTACTACGCTTCCTTTTTATTTAGATTGTGTAATATTAGCCAAACAGCGGATTTATCATTTATGGAAAGAATATTTCGATAAACGATCAAAAGAAAAGGGAATTTGGTATAAGACGATCCAACCTCATCCTTTAATAACGCCATGGATAAATTGTCCTCTGAGTAGACGTGACATTGTTTTAATGATGAGACTTCGTACTGGACATATTCCATTAAATAAATTTGGGTATTTAATGAAAAAAGTTCCATCTCCCAATTGTGATGAATGTGATATAATAGAAGATGTCTACCACGTTATTATGGAATGTGTCCGGAACGAAGCTGCCAGAGTACAACTGGCTTATTCCGGTAATTTTGATCCCATGTTTAATGTCGGTAGCTGCAGTAGCGCTCTAGCCGCCCCTTTATCGGATACGGCCACAGCGATACTACAGCTAGTGAAAAAGGCTATTGTTAATAGAATAAGTTAGATTTAATACAATTGTAATGTTTTGTTTACGGAGCGACATGTTCACTTCTGTGAAAAGCTCTTAAATAAAGATAAAAAAAAAAAAAAAAAAAAAAAGACTTTTAGCTTTGAGAGGAGGCCATAGTGAAGAACCATGTTTCGGCGCCGGAAATCCACCCAAAACATGCATAGAAGACCATAAACAACTTTTTTTTTCTCTGGAAGTCTAACTAACTTTTTTTTTTTTCAGGGAAAAGTGGTATTATTTGTAAACAGCAATGATATGACGAGAATGCAGGTAACAAAGCCGTGTGATCATGCATTTCTCAGATCTGTATTGGTGTCATTATTCAACCTTACGGAAAAATGTGAACTTGTCAAGGTACTCGTACTGCTACATTATTTCTAGTAATCTGTACCTACTAAAGTATCTGTTACACTGATTTGTATGCTGTTTATGTATATAGTACATAACATCACATATATGTACATATGACTCCGCTTTTACTTTTTTTTTTAATACCACGTCGGTGGCAAACAAGCATACGGCCCGCCTGATGGAAAGCAGTCACCGTAGCCTATGGGCGCCTGCAACCCCAGGGGTGTCACATGCCCGTTGTCGACCCAATAAGAACTTGTACACTCCTCTTTTGAAGAACCCCATACTGTAGTCCAACGGGAAAACCTCGGCAGGGAGCTCATTCCACAGACGGACGGTCCGCGGGAGGAAGTTCCTTTGAAACCGCTCGGTGCGCGACCATTTAGATTGCAAGGTGTGAGGATGAGCGCCCAGTCGGTGGCGAGCGGTGCGATGATGAAAAGTGGACGTTGGCATCATGTCGAACAGTTCTTCAGAGCACAACCCATTGTACAGACGATAGAACACACATAAGGAGGCGAAGTCTCTCCTTAGACTTAAGGGTTCAATACCGCCTGTGAGTCTGGGATCGTCGACTATTCGGACAGCTCGTCTCTGAACCGAGTCAAAGGGTGCAAGCTGGTATACAGGTGCTCCTGCGATATATGGATTAAGATATTTATTGGCTTAATGACTACGTTAAAAAATATGTCGAGTATAGTAGGTATATAAAAGGGTATTGTTTCACATTATATTAACAAAGTGAATATACAGGATTGGGCCTGTAACACGAGCATAAAGCGAATGAAAACAATTTTTTATTTATTTATTTTTGCCAAATATAATTTGGCAATTCACGTAGGTATATTTATTTTGAACATCAATTGAACTTTCAGACATTTTCATTTAAAGAACAAACATGGTTATGACTTGCTACTTGATGTGACTTGAAAATAAGCTTTGCTATTTACATAGCGTTGAGCTGTTTTTGCTTTTATTGAATTTTCTGATTTGGTAAATAATATTTATAAACTTGGGACATAACTGTGAAAACAGATAATAATGTTACATTATTATAAGTACGCATGCAAAGGTACGCATTCTGTCTATTGAAAACGTCCCGTCTAGCAGTCCCAATAGATAACACCTCAGTACAAATTTGAATGGAAAAATATTGAAAAATTTGAAATATTAACTGTCAATCCTAATAAATGTTAGCATGTTTTAAAATTATACAAAGAATTTAAACCTACCTCTTTAAAGGCATACACATTTTTTATCGCTTAAATGCGGTAATAGTTGATCTCATTTTATCACTGGCAACTCAAGCTATGATGACAAGCATTGGTTGGTACAGCGTCAGGCACTAGTGCTCCCACCTTACGGTGTCAAAAATTTAGATTTTTATGGAAGATGTTATCTATAAGTAATAAATAACTTAAGTTTTTTACAACTGTATTCTATTTTCAGGGACACTACCAGAAGGAAGTAAATGTGGCACAATATGTCAACAGCTATTTTGGCGGCGCTTTTTTCTATGGAAATATCACCGTCAAAACGATTATCTATAACGATGAATGTAATATAAGTTGTTGCACTATAGAACTTGAGTTGAAGCCTGATATACAATAAGTACCTATAAGATTTATTATTTATAGATTAGTACATTATTTTGGTGCTCCAGTCTCAAATATTACAGGTATTTTTGACTGTGTTTCGTTTTATGTTGCCATGGTGCTAATATTTTGATCATAATAATGTTATGTTCATTAGGATTTATATATTTGATACTTATACAGGTAACAATAGTGCATTGGGTGTTAAGGGCGCAAAATAATAATTTGTGAACAAGTGTGAAAGTAAAGCCCAAACTGCTTATGAAGCTGGAGGTCCTGGGTTCGAATTCCGGTCATTCATCGGCATTTCTTTATATGTTTATTTCTTACAACTCTTACTGTCCTTTACCTTAATTAGTTGTGGTTGGTTCTATGTACCTACATACCTAAAATATAAGTTGGCCTACCCACATAGTGTTGATTTATCTAATCGATGATAGGTACATTTTCTAATTAGAATAAAAATCATTATTACAAAGGCTATTTGCGTTGAGGGTTGACCGAATTGTTTTATTTCTCACTTTTTTCTAATCAGAATTTAATTTGAAAATCGCTTTAAATAACGTAGATAATAAGATGACTACGATTTTCTTTACATCCTGTGTTATAAATATCATGGCTTAAGTAGGTACCTACCCACAACATAGCCATGGCGAATGAGCTTACCTACCGCTACCGTGGGACTAGGTCAATCTGAGGAAAATTGTCCCGCGATATGTACTATGGGGGAAAAAATGTACCTAAAAAGCACCATCCGTACTCATAAATATGTTTATTTATATTCATATTAGTAAAGCCCTGTTAGGTAAACATATCTTTGACGTCGACTGTGCTTATTAGTATAGGTAAGTTTGCAATATGACAACGGGAAGGAAAAAAGGTAATTTCATAAAACTCCGGTTCATATTGATGTAATGGTTTAATTCCCAGTTTTTTACACAACTTTTAAATAGCTCTCTAAGTTTAGGACATTTGTCCATAGGTACATTTTATGTTATTTCTACTAAATGTAATTTAAAATAAAACTTTCTATGTCAAGTATGTCTCTATAAAATATAAATCGATAGGCATTTTTATTTTACTTTTCTCGTCCCTATTTACAGAGTGGAACATTGTCGAATTGCACCTAATTTTATTTCATTTTCAACTGGACAGACTATTGTAATCGTAACATGTCTAGGCACTATTATTAAAACTGTTATTGGCATTCCTGACCTGTTCTATAAAAAATATCATGCTCTAAACAATAAACAATATTTCAACCTCGAAAGAACCTACTCGATTATTTAGTTAAACGGCTAGTAACATTAAGATTTAATTTAGTAAATGCCTAACTATTCACATTTTGCACATGTATTTAGTAATACTTTACAGACCGCTACTTATTTGTTATTATCTATGTTTGGAGTCACGGATCGTTAGTGTATCGTTATTAAGCATCTTTCATTAGGAAGACGTTACCATTTTCTATATTCCTAGCAAAGTAGTAACATATTTACACACAAACAATATTACTCGACTTTTGAATATCGTAATCATGGCCTGGCTATGTTACTTTGAGAACCTCGTATCTTGTACTATATCCACCAAAAGAAAAGTTAGTCACTTGAAGAGTTACCGGTTACCGCTAGCTACATTTTGTGATATATAATTGTGATACAAGATAATTTAATTTGTATAATTCGATTTTAATAATTTGTAAAACTATACACTAACGATCCTACAAGTTGAATGACTATCCTTTAATACTGGAAAGTAAGTATATAAACAGATATGTTTTAGTTTAGAGAGATACCTACGTCCACCAAATGTACGAAAGTAAGAGCGTACAGAAAAAATAGGCATTTTCTGTACCTTTCAAGAATGACAAATAAGTTTTTTTTGTAAAAAAGCTAATTTGCTCGAATAGAAACGAGGACGCAATATTATATTCTATTGATTCAATAAAAGGTCTTAGAGACCTGGTAATGTAAAGCCGTAAAGCTAACGATATCACTCATCCTCCCCTCTCTAGAGAACATTCTTACACAGATAGATACGAACTATGTGTTAATGTTTTTGCTTTGCAAAATATTTAGTGGTATTGTCTAGACATTGTAAGTTGAATGAATTAGCACTCGTGTAAAAGTATAAAGAATCTACTTATTCTATCCTCAACGTTAGGCCAAGAAATGTCAGATTAAAAATTGTTCAATACGACCTTAAACAAGACAAGAATTCTTATAGAAATCTATATAAAATACATTAGCAATAGTTTTCTTTCCCTCCAAAAGAGTTCAGGGAGTAACTATGTCTCTCATGTTTTCCAGAACCCTCGCCTAGCTCCAGTTGTAATAGCGCAGATATTCTACAAACATCATTAATAACGTATTTTGTATTTCTATCTAAATAATAATAAGTCTTAAATATAATCAGTACAGGTATTTACAAATGCACACTTGTGCGAATTGATTAGCTGCCACTCGAAGGAGCAACATGTCGTCGACATTCTTTAGCGCGTAATTATATCATCGACAATTTAATGGAGATTATAGTCATATTTTGTACGAATATTAACACCCATATAACACGTTATTTAGTTAGCTAGATAGATACCATTGTAGTAAACAATCGAAAAATTATTTGACTACTCAGAAGATGATACAAAGAACTTTGATATTTCGCCAGAAGTGGACAACAGGACATGTTTACTAATATAATACATATATCAATAAGATGCCTTTAAGTAATGGATATGACCAAACTCTAAGTTTTTTTTGTCGTTTTGATCTTAGGCCCGGGACATTCGGTCCAGGTCGTTGCAATAGATAAATAGATACCTATTAAGCTACAAATTACTCAGTCTCATAATTGTTGGCGGTAGTCAGGAGAATTTCTTTAGGTTGGTATGCGGTGTTTGAGGCCTCGCAGCTCGAGGACCAAGTCGGAGTCTCCCGCCACGAAACGCTTGTTAATCTTCCGCGATTTCACCGAATCCTGTGGGCAAAATTATAAGACTTAATTTCAAGTGACAACTTGTCAGCCAAAAATAATGTGTCTGGGTATATTCCTCGTGGTAGCACAAGATGGTGTTGCCTAGTGTCGCATAGAGCATTCCAGCTCTGAGAGCTGCGCGAATGACCCGGCCTCCAGGCTGGGGCCGTGTCACCCGCCACCCCCGGCCCGGCCGGCTATTTTTAGACTCGGGGGTTTACCGTTTCACCGAGTTCGAAAACAAGTGACATCATTGCGATTCTAAATCAAAAACACAAAAGTCCAAAAAACGTGATTAATCAAACTAACCTCAGGTTGTGAGTTCATCGACTCCTTTTCTTTCTGCAATAGTTTCGCTAGTCTCCCGTAGAACGCTGAAGCCCTTTTGCTTTCTTCGCTCTGGTGTTTGTAGGAGTTGGCCGGTCGAGGCACCATTATCTCTGCTTGTCCAGCTTTCTGTGTGGTCGTGGTGGTCACCGGTGCGGTGGTGGTCACGCTTCGCTTGTTGCCGCCATCCCAGTTAATGAAGCCTTCGTCATTAGGGTAGTCATCTTCATCTTCGATTTTAGGAACTGTTTTTGGAACATGGTAGAGCGGTTTGCCCGCTAAGGCCTTGAGTTCACGAACGTCTTCGTCTTCGACGTCCCTCTCTTCGTAGTCGACGGTGGGGAAGGCTGCGCGGGCAATCTCGCGGCGCCTCTGTGCATCTTGAGCCATTTGTGTAAGAATCAAGTTGTCCAAGAAAGCTGCACTCACATCGTCCACATCGTTAGCGCGCCAGTGAGGAGACGCGTCGCTCTCGAACCACGTTTCTTGTCCAATCGGGAGAGCCGCGAACCTCTCTTCTTGCCTCTTAGGAGCCTCATTTGTGAAATGCTCATACGGGTCATAAAAGTACGGATAGGGGACTTGGCCATATGTTTCTGGCGCATTTACTGCGGGGTTATCGTAATAGTATTGTACTTTTGGTGCATAATAGTAATCATCGTCTTGATATTCGTGAGAGGGCTGTGAGTACATAGGCCATGATGGATAGGCTCCACATTGCACGGAAAAACAACCGACCACGAAAGCCCATAATCTATAAAGAAAAAAAAAACAATATTCAAGTAGACGTTCCTATTCTCAATTAAATGGTTATAAAGTATTTAATTGGATAATTAAAGACAGTAAGATGACTAAATTTCACTGGTTATAATTTTTGAGAAATATGCTGATGAATGAAACGATGACGCGTATATCCACCCACCTTATGCTCGGGAGCTGCATGTTGCACTTTTATTTCACTTAGCGTTGTTACTTGGTTCGCGATTAGGGCACGACTATGCGAGGCGGGAGCGCCGGGGGTCTTTATAAGCATCGCGCCCACGCGCACCGCCCACACTCTCAATGAACCACCGCCCTGCCCCTTCCCTGTACGAGGCTTACCCCCCGGGGGTCGTGCCCCCTACCCCCCACTCCACAATACTATCGATCGCACCCGCAGATTATTATTCATCTCGCTAAATTGTGACACTGTTTTTTTCTCACCAGACATTTACAATATTGGCATAGACAAGTGCTACGCCGAATCAGATGCCGGATTTATAGGTTCTATTATTGAACTTAAATAAAGTGTTTGAGCGGCGGGGCGCTGCGGAAAATTTCTTTGTTACGGGACGTGACTCGTTCGACTCCGCTTTGTAAGGGATCGCTCCTTCTAACTTTCAGTGGAGCTAGTATGTCTTGTCAAGTGCCTAAATATGGTAAGAATTAAATGTCTTCAATGTTACCTATGAATTTTTTATTGTATCGGAATATATATAGTTTGGATATCTACCTGCACATGTACATATATGAGGTCCTCATTTATTAGATGCAGATATTTTTACAGCTGATAGTACTCGGTCTCTGGAGTATATTACACCGTGAAACATTATAGCTTTTACGATGTTTTTTTGGAGAAAACGGAAAAACAAATTTCCTACGTAAAAACACCCTGTTTATGTGATTATTAAATGAAAACTCATTGAACAGATTCTAGTACCTCTTTTACGTACCACTTAACTGGAACTGGCCACTTCTCGTCGATAAATTAAATACTTGATTGTCAATGTCATGTTATTTTCCGTTGGATTGTGTCGTTTGATGACATGACAGACAGTGTTATTGTGACATGTGATAATGCACACATGATGATTTTTTTTAGACGAAATTATAATTAATTTTTTTGTTAGGAAAATGAAATCAAAAAAATTACATGAAAAGATTTCTTAATTTATATTTAAAGTTAATTATTTTAATGTAAAGTATCATGTGTAGGCTTAGGACTTTTCATAGCATATCGTGGTTCTAAAATCCTTAGAGCCGCTATGTGTAAAATTTTCGAAGTCAAAGTCAAAGTATATTGTAATATAAAATATAATGATTTATACCTACTGTCACATCGTTACTGAGTTAATTTTAATCGAACGTAATTAATTTTAAAAATCGAATTTGATTTCATAAAAAGTGCATACGAAATTAGTTATATCAGAAACCATAAAAAAACTAGACAATTAGGTTCAAGACAAACTAGAAAAAGTCTTAGATCGGAAATAGCGATGAAAATGGCGAAAGTATCATGTTGTTTTTCTCGAAAGTTTCGAATCTTTCGTATAAATTACATGTAACTTCCGAACAAAAAACAAAACTGACGTTTGTCGACTTATACGACTTAAGATACCCCCGGCTAAGATCGGATGACCGCTATAACTACTGAAATAGTAGTATTTTTTTGCTCACTGGCTGTATTATGCATGACGCCATTTCACCCCGCCCCTCTCGCTAGTATGCAGCAACCGCTCAGCCGCATCAGTCGTGAGCTACGAACGTTTAAAAAAAGGTGTTTTTTTTCGAGAATTTTTGAAGATTCCATCTTTAACAGGAAGCTATGCACCTTTTTCTCCTTACTTTAGAGTTGAAATGAGATACTAGTCCGATCATAAGCCAAGAAGGTTTTTCAATTGGGTGTCTTGGAAAAAAATAGTGCAAGTTTGACTTTACGTTTACTCCTAAGCTATTCGGCTGAGTGGCATCAAGGAAATTTATATTGAAAGCTTGATTTTTTTATCACGTACATCACACATCTGCAGGTAAAAGTTAGTGATAATAAATTATTGTTTTTTTTTGTAAGGTTTGGTAGATTTGGTATCCCCTTTTACGAAATCAAGTTCGATTATTAAAATTAATTACGTTCGATTTAAATTAACTCAGTAACGATGTGACAGTAGGTATAAATCATTATATTTTATATTACAATATACTTTGACTTTGACTTCGAAAACTTTACACATAGCGGCTCCAAGGATTTTAGAACCACGATATGCTATGAAAAGTCCTAAGCCTAATCATGTGTTAAAATATCTGCAACTAATAAATTAGTACCTTATATATTATATTTTTATGCTTGACAATAAAATACAACACAAATACTCTTTGTTGCACATCTCAATAAAGCCTCATAATGACGATGTCACTTGTACTAGTATTACAAATAATACTAGTACAAGTACCTATAATTGGTTGAATTTAATATTTATCTACTACTCGCAATGATAATAAGTGAATAACACTATGGTACCTAGTAGGTACTACGGTAAGGGTACTATTTACTTCCATAACTACGAACACCTACTCGGGTGCGTGAAGTTAGCATATCAAGTGTGAGCAGATCACGTTTTTATTGGAGTTCCTATAGCATGCACAATAGTTCTAGAGTTCCTGATACTTTTTAACGATAGTTCTATCATTTTTTGGAAAAAAAATGATGTCACTGTTTTCTTCAAAATGATATGCTAACTTCACACGTTAGCATATCAAATCGATCCGATTACAATGAAACTCGCAGGATAGATTCATTACGTAGAAATAGAAAGTTCCTGACACAAGCAATGCGTATTTTACCAGTTTATCGACACACAAAACAAAATGAATCGTTGTCAGAAACGGCATTTACTCAAAGTTCAGGTATGCTATGCTGGGGCATTTTCGGCAGTTCCAGGATAGTTTTTGGTCTTAAACGATAGCTACGGCTCCGGTATTGTCAAAACCAAAGAGTTCTCTGCTCTGGTAAAATTATTAAAGTGACAAAAAATATTCTTAAATTTCAATTTTCCCAAAGTTCAGGTGTGCTATGCTGGGGCATTTTCGGCAGTTCCAGGTAAGTTTTTAGTCTTAAACGATAGCTACGGCTCCAAAATTGTCAAAACCAAAGAGTTCTCAGCCCTAATAAAATTATTAAAGTGACAAAAAAAAAAAATTCTTAAATTTCAATTTTCTCAAAGTTCAGGTGTGCTATGCTGGGGCATTTTCGGCAGTTCCAGGTAAGTTTTTGGTCTTAAACGATAGCTACGGCTCCAATATTGTCAAAACCAAAGAGTTCTTTGCTCTGGTAAAATTATTAAAGTGACAAAAAAAAATATTCTTAAATTTCAATTTTCTCAAAGTTCAGGTGTGCTATGCTGGGGCATTTTCGGCAGTTCTAGGCGAGTTTTTGGTCTTAAACAATAGCCAAAGCTCCGATATTGTCAAAACCAAAGAGTTCTCTGCTCTGGTAAAATTATTAAAGTGACAAAAAAAATATTCTTAAATTTCAATTTTCTCAAATTTCAGGTGTGCTATGCTGGGGCATTTTCGGCAGTTCTAGGCGAGTTTTTGATCTTAAACGATAGTTACGGCTCTGATATTGTCAAAATCAAAGAGTTCTCTGCTCTGGTAAAATTATTAAAGTGACAAAAAAAATATTCTTACATTTCAATTTCCTCAAACTTCAGGTGTGCTATGCTGGGACATTTTCGGCGGTTCTAGGCAAGTTTTTCATCTTAAACGATAGCTACAGCTCCGATATTGTCAAAACCAAAGAGTTCTCTGCTCTGGTAAAATTATTAAAGTGACAAAAAAAAATATTCTCAAAGTTCAGGTGTGCTATGCTGGGGCATTTTCGGCAGGTCTAGGTAAGTTTTTGATCTTAAACGATAGCTAAGTCTCCGATATTGTCAAAACCAAAGAGTTCTCTGCTCTGGTGTAATTATTAAATTGACAAAAAAAATATTCTTAAATTTAAATTTTCTCAAAGTTCAGGTGTGCTATGCTGGGGCATTTTGGGCAGTGCCAGGTAAGTTTTTGATCTTAAACGACAGCTAGGGCTTCGATATTGTCAAAACCAAAGAGTTCTCTGCTCTGGTAAAATTATTAAAGTGACAAAAAAAATATTCTGAAATTTCAATTTTCTCAAAGTACAGGTGTGCTATGCTGGGGCATTTTCGGCAGTTCCAGGTAAGTTTTTGGTCTTGAACGATAGCTACCCTTCCAAAATTGTCAAAACAAAAGAGTTCTATGCTCTGGTATAATTATTAAAGTGACAAAAAAATTATTCTGAAATTTTAATTTTCTCAAAGTTCAGGTGTGCTATGCTGGGGCATTTTCGGCAGTTCCAGGTAAGTTTTTGGTCTGAAACGATAGCTACGGCTTCAATATTGTCAAAACCAAAGAGTTCTCTGCTCTGGTATAATTATTAAAGTGACAAAAAAAATATTCTGAAATTTCAATTTTCTCAAAGTACAGGTGTGCTATGCTGGGGCATTTTCGGCAGTTCCAGGTAAGTTTTTGGTTTTGAACGATAGCTACCCTTCCAAAATTGTCAAAACAAAAGAGTTCTC